>JAOPSE010000051.1:11582645-12047581 GCA_029449295.1 Zea luxurians | reverse complement strand
CTAAAGACGAAGGATCGAATCGACTTAAAGATGGAATGACTTTTTAGTCCATAAGAGTCTGAGTTATGATTGTGATCTTCTGTAAGGGGCATGATTGTAATTTCTTACAGGCTGCGTCCTATGCCTATAAATAGGTGAACAGTACTCCTTTACTGTTCACGGAATCCTGTAATTGCTAACGCAGTATTCTGGAATTATTGTTTTCTGCCAAGGCGAAGCATTTGAGAACAAGTCTCCAACAGAGTTCACAACTCAATAAGTGCTCAAATCTCAAACACAATGATCTGAATGCGTGCTTGCGAAATCTAGGCGTCTTAGGATGTTCAATGGAGGCTCGGTGTTCTGCTCCATGCACCTAGGGGTCCCTTTTATAGCCCCAAGGCAGCTAGGAGCCGTTGGAAATCCATTTGGTAGGCAATTCTTGCCTTCTATCCGTTGGCGCACCGGACAGGAACAGTGCACGATTTCTTTCCTTCTTTGGCAAAGCCGAACGTTGAACCCTCGGTACACTTGGCACACCGGACAGTCTGGTGCGGCCTAGTGACCGCTGACGCTGGCCACACGTTGCCCGTTGATTGCGCGTCGATCGCGCTGTCGACCGTTGGTGCGGGTGCTGTTGACTCACCGGATAGTCCAGTGCACACCGGATAGTCCGGTGAATTTTAGTCATAGCACCCTCGGCGATTCCGAGGAGCAGCGAGTTCGTCGTTGAGCCAGCCTAGGCACCGGACAGTCCGGTGCACCACAGGCTGGTGCAAGTCTGGCTGGATTTAGCCAAACTTCTCCAATTCAATCTCATTTGATTTGACAAGGTTCCTTGCACTTAGAGGAATATGTTAGTACCATAAACAATTCACTAAGGCTAGAGTCATACCTCAATTCTTGATTTGCATCTCTTTAACACTTAGCATATATCAACAAAAACAATATGTGTTGGGTATCTGATCACCAAAACATTTATAGAAATGGCCCAAGGGCACATTTCTCTTTCAATCTCCTCCTTTTTGGTGATTTATGCCAACACATTAAACGTAACTCAAAATGCTACAACATTTTCAAATAGAAGCTAAAGAGTGCAAATTGAAGATTAATTTATCTCACATAGGATTTGGCATATCTGGATCACTTTTGCCACCACTTGGTTTATTATCACAAAACAAATTCTTTTTCCTATATATATAAAAAACACTTGTTTTGGCAAATCAAAAGATTCTTTCAAGAGTAAATTTGATCAAATGCCACAAACTCCCCCTTTTCCCATAATCAAAATTTTCCCCCATAAGAGAACAATTTTTGCAATAAGAGGGTTTTGATATCAAACACAAAGATTCTAACTCTGCAATTTTTGAAATTCTTCACATTCACAAGTGGTTGGCTGATCCATTTGCTTTGGCCTTAGTTTCTCCCCCTTTGGCATTAAGCACCAAAACAGGTGAATTTTTGGCCCTTTAACACCATTGCTTCACCAAAATGTCAAATAAGAGCAAAAGGCAATTAGAGCACTATGAATAACTTAGGACAAGATATATTGATACCGGAATGCAGTGGAAGCCCTTTCTTTGTCCAAGTTCACTTTTCCCTTTCAATGCAACTTTTGAGACCATATTAAGAGTACTCAACAAACAAGTTAGTCACAAAGGAGTCAAGTTGTAGCACATCCTCCCCCTAAACATGTGCATCATTTGTATTAAGGACTTGTGGGATCCGGGGATTGACTTGTACAACTTGAGCATAAAAAATAAGCAATTAAAGACATTAATGCTTAAAGTAGCATGATCAAAGGCATAGAACTCATGTATGCTATAGATCAATCCAAGTTACGTGAATCTAAGACATTTAGCTCACTACGCAACCTGTAAACCTTTTCTCATCTAAAGGCTTGGTGAAGATATCGGCTAGCTGGTTCTCGGTGCTGATATGATAAATATCGATATCTCCTCTTTGCTGGTGGTCTCTCAAGAACTGATGTCGGATGTCTATGTGCTTAGTGCGGCTATGTTCAACAGGATTATCCGCCAAGCGGATTGCACTCTCATTATCACATAGGAGTGGGACTTTGCTCAGATTGTAGCCAAAGTCCCGGAGAGTTTGCCTCATCCAAAGTAGTTGCGCACAACACTATCCTGCGGCAACATACTCGGCCTCAGCGGTGGATAGGGCAACGAAAGTTTGC
Organism: Zea luxurians; assembly: GCA_029449295.1. Classification (NCBI taxonomy): domain Eukaryota; kingdom Viridiplantae; phylum Streptophyta; class Magnoliopsida; order Poales; family Poaceae; genus Zea; species Zea luxurians. The sequence continues at coordinate 12,045,408 of JAOPSE010000051.1, read as the reverse complement.
TTCTTAGAGCTCCAGGACACCAGGGACCTTCCCAGAAACTGACAAGTCCCTGATGTGCTCTTCCTATCAACCTTGCACCCGACATAGTCGGAATCTGAGTATCCGATTAAGTCAAAGGTAGACCCCTTTGGATACTAGATCTCGAAGCAAGGCGTAGAAACCAAATATCTAAGAATTCGCTTAACGGCCACAAGTTGACACTCCTTGGGGTCAGATTGAAATCTAGCACACATGCATACACTTAACATGATATCCGATCTACTTGCACAAATATAAAAGCAAAGATCCTATCATAGACCGGTATGCCTTTTGATCAACGGACTTACCTCCTTTGTTGAGCTCCAGATGTCCGTCCGTTTCCATCGGTGTCTTCATGGGTTTTGCTTCCTTCATCCCAAACCTCTTGAGCAAATCCTGAGTATACTTTGTTTGGGAGATGAAGGTTCCTTCCTTGAGTTGCTTCACTTGAAATCCAAGGAAGTAGTTCAACTCGCCCATCATTGACATCTCAAGTTTCTGCATCATCACCTTGCTAAACTCCTCACAAGTCTTAGTAAAGAGATTGTGATCAGCTTTCCCAACCTTGAAAGCATTAGAAATAAGGAAATCTCTAAGGCATTCATACCATGATCTTGGGGCTTGCTTAAGTCCATAGAGCACCTTAGAGAGCTTGTAGGCGTGGTTGGGATACCTGTCATCCTCAAAGCCAGGGGGTTGTTCCACATACACTTCCTCCTTGATTGGTCCATTAAGGAAGGCGCTCTTCACGTCCATTTAAAACAACTTAAAAGAGTGGTGAGCAGCATAGGCCAATAATATTCGAATTGATTCTAGCCTAGCTACAGGAGCAAAAGTCTCCTCAAAATCCAAACCTGCAACTTGGGCATAACCTTTTGCCACAAGTCGAGCCTTGTTTCTTGTTACCACACCATGTTCATCTTGTTTGTTGCGGAAACACCCACTTGGTTCCCACAACATTTTGCTTCGGACATGGCACCATGCTCCAAACTTCATTTCTCCTGAAGTTGTTGAGCTCTTCCTGAATAGCCAACACCCAGTCTGGATCCTGCAAGGCTTCTTCTACCATGAAAGGCTCAATAGAAGAAACAAATGAGTAATGCTCACAAAAATTAGCTAAATGTGAGCGAGTGGTTACTCCCTTGCTGATACACCCAGAATCTGATCCACTGGATGATTTCTTTGAATGGTTGACCGGACTTGAGTTGGAGGAACTTGTGACGCTTCTTCCTCCTTATCCTATTCTTCATTTGCTCCCCCTTGATCCAGCCCTTCATCTTGAGGTACCTGTTCCTCATCTTGAGTTGGGGGATGCACCAGTATAGAGGAAGAAGGTTGATCTTGCTCTTGTTCCTGTGGTCGCACATCACCTATTGCCATTGTTCGCATTACGGCCGTCGGAACCTCATCCTCATCTACGTCATCAAGATCAACTTGCTCTCTAGGAGAGCCATTAGTTTCTTTATCAAGATGTAGCATTTGCTCCCAAATACACGAAAATAGGAAACATTTGGTTTGTTACCGGTTAGGAGTTCTTATTTTTTATTGAGGAGGCGATGCAGATAGAGCCAGTTTATGGCATGGCAGGCTGTATTCACATCTTCTGATCAAAACTGCTCAGGTGTCTTATATTCTCCAAGCATTGTCCTTGCCATGTCAATTAGTGTCATGTTCTTCCTTTCTGCCACACCATTTTGTTGTGGTGTGTAGGGAGCGGAGAACTCGTGCTTGTTGCCTTCCTCCTCAAGATATTCTTCGACTTGAAGGTTCTTGAACTCAGATCCATTATCGCTCCTTATCTTTTTCACCTTTAGCTCAAATTCATTTTGAGCTCTTCTTAAGAAGCACTTTAGAGTTCCTTGGGTTTCAGATTTATCCTGTAAAAAGAAAACCCAAGTGAAGCGAGAAAAATCATCTAGAATAACAAGACCATACTTACTTCCCTCGATGCTAAGATAAGCAACGGGTCCGAAGAGATACATATGTAGGAGTTCCAGTGGTCTTGATGTTGTCATCACGTTTTTGCTTTGATGATTACTTCCCACCTGCTTCCCTGCCTGGCATGCTGCACAAGGTCTGTCTTTCTCAAAACAGACATCGGTTAGTCCTAACACATGTTCTCCCTTTAGAAGTCTATGAAGGTTCTTCATCCCAACATGTGCTAGACGGCGATGCCAGAGCCAGCCCATATTAGTCTTAGCGATTAAGCATGCATCTAGATCGACATTCTCTTTTGAGAAATCACCTAAGTAGAGCTTGCCGTCTAATACACCCTTAAAAGCTAATGAACTATCACTTCTTCTAAAGACAGATACATCAATATCTGTAAATAAACAATTATAACCCATATGACATAATTGGCTTACAGACAACAAATTATATCTGAGCGATTCTACTAGAAACACATTTGAAATCGAATGCTCAGTTGTGATGGCAATTTTTCCTAAGCCCTTGACTTTGCCTTGATTCCCATCTCCAAAGATGATGGTGTCTTGGAAATCCCTATTTTTGACGTATGAGGTGAACATTTTCTTCTCCCCCGTTATGTGGTTTGTGCATCCGCTATCAATGATCCAGCTTGAGCCCTCGGATGCATAAACCTTCTTCTCCTTAGCCATAAGGCACGTGTGGCGTTCGTTGGGGAAGAGGAAGGATTTGTTGAAGGCCAAGGCAGCTAGTCCTTCATCATCGGAGTTGGATGAAGAACAGTCAGAGTCCCATTCTTTTCCAATGTGCGCCTCGCCCTTTGCCTTCCTGTAGTTCTTCTTCCTTTCCTTCTTCTCATTCTTTTCTTATGTCTGGTCATTGTCATTATCGGGACATTGTGCTATGAAATGACCAGACCTACCACACTTGAAGTAGGAGCGCTTTCCCCTTGATTTGTTCTTGTTGGGGTACTCCTTGCGTCCCTTCAAGCGGTCTTGATTCCACTTGTGCTACCTTGCTAGGTAGCGCCTCCTTGCTGCTGATTGCTTTGAGAGCAACGGGCTGCGACTCATAGAGAGGAAGCGGTCCGTTTGCAACATCATCCACGTATCTCGCTTCCTTCACCACCATGCACCCGCTTACAAATTTTCCGAGTATTTCCTCAGGCGTCATCTTGGTGTACCTGGGATTATTAGATAAGATTCACAAGATGAGGATCAATAGCGGTAAAAGACCTTAGCATGAGTCGGACGACGTCATGATCCGTCCATCTTGTACTTCCATAGCTTCGAATCTTGTTGACCAGGGTCTTGAGCCTATTGTAGGTTTGAGTTGGCTCCTCTCCCCTTATCATGGCGAACCTTCCCAGCTCGCCTTCCACCAGTTCCATCTTGGTAATCATGGTGGCATCATTACCCTCATGAGAGATCTTGAGGGTATCCCATATTTGCTTGGCATTCTCCAAGCCGCTCAATTTGTTGTATTCATCCCTGCATAGAGATGCTAACAACACAATAGTAGCTTGGGCATTTTTATGTATGTGCTCATTGATAAATACATGATTGTCAGCGCTATCGAAATGCATTCCATTTTCAACAATTTCCCAAATACTTGGATGGAGGGAAAATAAGTGACTGCGCATTTTATGACTCTAAAATGAATAGTCCTCTCCATCAAAGTGTGGGGGTTTTCCAAGTGGAATAGATAGTAAATGGGCATCTGAATTATAAGGGATACGAGAATAATCAAAAGAATAGTTTTGATTAACCGTTTTTTCGACGAAGAGTCTTCGTCATCATCATCCCTTGGTGAAGAGGAGGAGGCGTCGCTGTCGTAGTAGATGATCTTCTTTATGCGCCTCTTCTTCTTCCCATCCCTCTTTTTGTGACTTGAGCCTGAGTCAGTGGGCTTGTCGCCTTTTGGCTCGTCGACGTAGAGGGTCTCCTTCTTCTTGTCGTTGATCACCATCCCCTTACCTTTAGGATCCATATCTTCGGGCGGTTAGTCCCTAAATGAAGAGTACAGCTCTGGTACCAATTGAGAGCACCTAGAGGGGGTGAATAGGTGATCCTGTAAAAATCAACACTTAATAGCACAAACTTGATTTATGAAATGTTAGTGGAACCAAAACCAAGGAGCTATGTCTAAAGAGAAAGAGATGACTTCTTCACTTAATTGCTCTTCACAAGGTGAATATTAAACTTAGAGAAATTATCAAGTGAGTAGAAGCAGAGAGAATCGTACACGAATAACAACAGGTGACACGGCAATTTTTATCTCATGGTTCGGCCAAGTAGAACACTTGCCTACTTCCACATTGTGGCATCCCAATGGACGAGGGTTGCACTCAACCCCTTTCAAGCGATCCAATGATACACTTGAATACCACAGTTTTCTTCCTTAGTAGATGTTTCCCTTTGTGAGGAATCTCCACAAGTTAGAGTCTCTCACCTTTACAATATTAGTCACAATGAAAACCACAAAAGTAAGGGAGAGAATAGAAACACATGCAAGAGCTGGAGTCGCAGTAACGACATGCACACAAGTCAAGAAACGAGCACACAAACACAGTGCAGGGAGTTCACAACTCAATAAGTGCTCAAATCTCAAACACAATGATCCGGATGCGTGCTTGCGAAGTCTAGGCGTCTTAGGATGTTCAATGGAGGCTCGGTGTTCTGCTCCATGCGCCTAGGGGTCCCTTTTATAGCCCCAAGGCAGCTAGGAGTCGTTGGAACTCTATTTGGTACGTAATTCTTGTCTTTCGTCCGTTGGCACACCGGACAGTCCGGTGCACCACCGGGCATGAACAGTACACGATTTCTTTCCTTCTTTGGCGAAACCAACCGTTGAACCCTCGGTCCACTTGGCACACCGGACACTGTCCGGTGCACACTGGACAGTCCGGTGCACACTGGACAGTCCGGTGCGGCCTAGTGACCGTTGGCACTGGCCACGCGTCGCCTGTTGATTGCGCGTCGATCGCGCTGCCGACCGTTGGCGCGGGTGCTGTTGGCTAACCGGACAGTTTGATGCACACCAGACAGTCCGGTGATTTTTAGCCGCAGCGCCCTCGGCGATTCCCGAGAGCAGCGAGTTCGTCGCTGAGCCAGCCTGGGCACCGGACAGTCGGTGCACCGCAGGCTGGTGCAAGTCTGGCTGGATTTAGTCAAACTTCTCCAATTCAAGCTCATTTGATTTTACAAGGTTCCTTGCACTTAGAGGAATATGTTACTACCATAAACAATTCACTAAGGCTAGAGTCATATCTCGATTCTTGATTTGCATCTCTTTAACACTTAGCACATATCAACCAAAACAATATGTTGGGTATCTAATCACCAAAACATTTATAGAAATAGACCAAGGGCAAATTTCCCTTTCAATAGGCCCCAACTCGAATATAACCATTGGAAAGCACTTCTGCAGCTTTCTACCGCGCACCGGACTGTCCAGTGGTGCACCGGACATGCCACATGTACTATTCGTTAAAAGTAGCCGTTGGAGCTTCTGAAGATGGCGCACCATACCATCTGGAGTGCACCGGACAGATCACGCATAATAGAATTGCTAGTCATATTTTAGCCATAACTTTTAGCTCTGAACTTCAATTTCGATGATGTTGTACTTTTTGAAAAGCTCATAAAATTCTATATATATATGCTAGAGTTGAAGTCATATCATTTTGATTGTATCCACAGGCCAAAATAGAAACCCACGTCCACAAAACTTTAGCTTAGATATGATTGTATCCACAGACCAAAATCAAATCCGTACCCGATCCCACTTTAGCTTAGATATGACTGTATCCATGGGCCAAAATCAAATCCATACCCGCTGGATCGGGTTTTGGACATGCATCCATCCAGTGACTCGTCGCAGATAACCGCCTGCCCCGGTCGTCGCAACTGATAGCAGCCCGGGGTGTGGGGCGACACGCGAGGTAGAGCTACAGGCGGCGGCGGCGGCGGCTGACTCTCGCCGGCGCACGTCCGGTCCATCGTACATAGTAATCTTAGATAGAGTAGAATACAATACTATATGGAAGGCATAGCCGACGTATCATGCACGCAGTTGGAATCTAGTTAACGAACGAGAAAGACGGACCATGGGGTTTATTAGTCACAGCTTGTTGTATCTTTTTTTTTCTCCATCTCTTCGTGCAGCAGACGCCGTCTCCGGATCCTCAAAGACGTCCAAATGGAAAGCGCCCCGGCCGCGGCCGTGTTTCCGCCACACCAGCTTGCACTGCGAGCTGCAGCCACCATCTATCTCCTGTTTCTCGATCGAGCTGTAACACATCAGCGTCTGAATTGTAATCACGCGCGATTGCGTATCGTCTCCTTCCTGCAAAACCCCGGCCGCTAGCTTCCACCGCCGCGTTCCTGTCACTATCGTCGCGGCGCGGCCAAGGCCAATCCTGGCGGGGGGCTTATATCAGGTCCCTGGGCCACTGGCTTAACGAATTCCTCCTGCCGTTGCACTCTCCGCACTGCTCCTGCGAAGACGACGTACGTACGTACGTAGCCGTTGTTATCGCTGCGCGCTGCCCCCTTGCACCGATCACTATCCACCCCACCCGGCCCGTCGGCCGCGGCCGGTGCCGGCAATGCGGTGGGCGCCCGGGCGGGCGGCCTACGTCCTCCTCGCAGCGGCGCTGTGGTGCGCCTCACTCACCCCGCGCGCGGCGCCGGACCTCGCGGCGGACCGGGCGGCGCTGCTCGCGTTCCGGGACGCGGTGGGGCAGCGGCTCCCGTGGGACGCGGCCGCGGCGTCGCCGTGCGGGTGGCGCGGCGTCAGGTGCGACCCCGCCGCCGCGCGCGTCACCGCGCTGCAGCTCCCTGGGGCCAGCCTCGTCGGCGCGGTGCCGCTCGGGACGATCGGGAACCTCACGGCGCTGCGGACGCTGTCCCTCCGCCTCAACGCGCTGTCCGGCGGCATCCCGGCCGACATCGGGAGCTGCACGGAGCTCCGGCACCTGTACCTCCAAGGCAACCAGCTGGATGGACAGGTACCGGAGGGGTTCTTCGACCTCGGGCTGCTGCAGCGGCTCGACCTCTCGAACAACCGCATCGCCGGCGGGGTCTCGCCGGGCTTCAACAGGCTCCAGAGGCTCGCTACTCTGTACCTGGAGAACAACAGCCTGAGTGGCACGCTGCCGTCCAACCTTGACCTCCCGAAGCTTCAGCTTTTCAACGTGTCCAGAAACAACCTCACCGGCCCTGTTCCAAAGTCGCTCGCCCGGATGCCCGCCAGCGCCTTTGATGGGACAGGGCTCTGTGGTGACCCTCTAGCCCCGTGCCCAACCCCTCCGCCGCCGCCGCAGCCGCCTGTTCCGGCCGCTGCTAATGGTAGCATCAGCGCGAAGCTCTCTACTGGTGCGATCGCCGGCATTGCTGCGGGTGCTGCCGTGGCGTTCTTGGTTCTGATCGCCGTGATCTTGTTCCTCTGCTTTCGGTGTCAGAGGACAATGGCCGAAAAATCCGCGGAGACGGCAGCCGACGCCGACCTGGACGGGTCTCCCGTGTCGGTCACCGTGGCGAGCATGGACATGAAGAACGCGACGAGGCGGTCCTCGCAGGCCACGGCAGGCAACAGCGACAAGAAGCTGGTGTTCTTGGGAGCGGCGCCGGACGCGCCGTACGATCTGGAGTCCCTTCTGCACGCGTCGGCCGAGGTGATCGGGAAGGGCTGGCTGGGCACGACGTACCGCGCCACGCTGGAGGGCGGTGCCACCACCGTGGCCGTGAAGCGGCTCAGGGCGGCGCCCATCCCGGAGCGGGAGTTCCGGGACAAGGTGATCGCGCTGGGCGCGGTCCGGCACGAGAACCTGGTGCCGGTCCGCGCGTACTTCTACAGCCGGGAGGAGAAGCTGATCGTGTACGACTTCGTGGGCGGCGGCAGCCTCTGCTCCCTCCTCCACGGCGGGAGCCCCGAGCGGCTGGACTTCGAGGCGCGGGCGCGCATCGCGCTGGCGGCCGCGCGCGGCGTCGCGTTCATCCACGGCGCCGGCCCCCGCTCGTGCCACGGCAACATCAAGTCGTCCAACGTCCTCGTCGCCGACGCGCGCGACGGCGCCTACGTGACCGACCACGGCATCCTCCGGCTCGTCGGCGCGCACGTGCCCCTGAAGCGCGTCACCGGGTACCGCGCCCCCGAGGTCACCGACCCGCGCAGGGCGTCGCAGGAGACGGACACGTACAGCTTCGGCGTGCTGCTCCTCGAGGCGCTGACGGGGAAGCCGCCGGTGAACTCGGTCCCCGGGAGCACCGGCGGCGTGGAGCTGCCGCTGTGGGTGCGCACGGTGGTGCAGGAGGAGTGGACGGCCGAGGTGTTCGACGCCAGCATCGCGGTCGAGGAGCGCGTGGAGGAGGAGATGGTGCGGCTGCTGCAGCTCGCCGTGGAATGCACCGACGACAGGCCGGACCGGCGGCCTCGGATGGCCGAGGTGGTGGCGAGGATCGAGGTCATCGTCCGGAGCGCGGAGCTGAAGGCGAAGGCCGACACGGAGGATGACGACTTCCATAGCATCTCTCCCTAACCTGCCATCGCGGTCGTTCTCTGTGGTTATTTTCAGATCTTGGGTGCACATTGTGCGGCGATGTACATGTTCGTAACATTAGTCGTTCTTCATTATTTCTCTGCGAAGGCATGTTTACAGTTGTCGTTCGTCGTGCCAGTACTAGCAACTCTGTTAGCTGCTGCTTAATTAAACTGACGCTAAGGCCTTGTTCAGATTTTCAGAACGTGTGGGGTTCTTTACGTTCCAAACAGAGCCGATTTGTCTACTCTGTCCGTGCCCCCCAACACTTTGGAGTCGGCTGCAAAACCGTGTGCCGTGGCGGTTTCTAATATCTTGACACGGTCAGTAGTCAGAGAGTCAGACATCACATTGCTGTCGTTCAGCAGTGCAGGCGTCCGGACTTCTCGAAGGCTTCAAACCTCTGACCTGGCCCAGATGGTCTAACAAGGTGGTCGGCAGGGGGGAGGAGACAACGGTTACAGCTTGCTGGTGATCGATTTGAGTGTGATGGCGTGGATGGACTGGCAGCGATGCGTATGTCGTTACCTCCATTGAACGAGAAGAAGGGAACGTCGGAGAATTTCTGGCCGTGTTTGGTTCGACTTTTCAGCCGATTCTGGCCGCCATAAGCGGGTTTTGGTGTCCAAACCTCTAGAGGTGATTCTAGCCACCGCCGATTTTCTGAGAAGCAGGTTTTCAACAACGGCGGAGAAGCAGCTCAGCACCCACGTCCGTGAGAAGTCTCAGGGTGTGTTTGGTTTGACTTTTGGCTTTTGGCTTTTGCCCCCTAAAAGCCAAAAGCCAACCGAAGGGCTGGATCCAGGAAGCAGCTTTTTCTAAAAGCTGACTTTCTCACAGTGCAAATCTGAAAGCACCCCTGAACATGCTTTTAGTGGCTTTTCGGATAGAACTGTGAAAACATATATCGAAGAACTTTTAACGACTTTTAGTGGATTCCACCAAACGGTTTTTAGCTTTTTAACGGCTCACAGCCTACAGCAGCTTTTTCCACAGCTCACAGCCCACAGCAACTTTTTTCACAGCCACAGCCCAACCAAACAGACCCTCATCTGCTTCGTACGTACGTCTGTCTATCTCTTTATCTCAACCCACATCGATTATATTACGCACTAACTGTACTAGGACGATCAGTAATCATCAACACTTTAGCCTTTAATTACGAGCGTTATATTAGATAGATAACGGGCCATTTACATCCATGCCGAAAAAAGCTAATGCTTAGTGGCATGGTTAGTTATCTGAACCCATCAATAGTTATATTGTAATAGAAAAATCATGTATAATTTTTAATCAGGTTTTAATTATTGTGTCTTTGCCTGTTTTCATTTTTCACTAAAAATCTACAATCTTATAATCTGCGTATCCAAATACTCAGATTCTAACCACCAGCTTCTCTCCACAGAACCCTATCCAAACACTCAAATTCTTCTTAGAAAGCTTTTGTCCACAGTCAATTTTTTCTCTACAACTAACTTTTTAGAAAATCTCATAAAAAAAGCCGAACCAAAATCGGGCGGGCGACGTGTCCGTGCTTGCACTCTAGGCAGCCAGCTTGCAGCCAGAGCAGAGCTTCATTTGGCTCACCGACACAATTTTGTTCATCCAATCATCCCCTTGTATCTCCCGATTTCATGTACGAGCACGAACATTGCATTGCGGGCTAGGGTCAAAATCTCAAAAGGTTTGGGAGATCGAGGGATTCAAAGTTCGGCAGAATCTCTGGATTTTAGAGTTCCAGATCAGTGTTCAAGTCTTGTTCGGTTATTTTAAATCCATATAGATAAGAGGAATTGAAATAAAAATTAAAAAAATATTTTGACTTAGTAGTGATTAAAAGCCCTTCAATCAATCTCAATTCATATGGATTGAGGTAGACCTGAACAAGCGCTAACGATGACGATTAGCCACTTTGTGTTGTGAAGCGTCATATGCCTAGACATATACGTCTCGTACATAAAGCAGGATCTTATTGGTAGCCTAAAATATGATTGTCAATTAATCTTGTACACAAGCCCTTATAAAACCTAGTCTAATAGTAGACCAGAGTCGGACGACACCATTATAGCCTCTGTATCTGTCGTCAGGGTTAGCCTAAATTATATGTAGGTTCATCGGTTTGGCGCGTGTTAACGTATACCGGTTGTTTGGTTCGCGTGTGGACGTGTGCAGCTGCACACGCGGAGCCTTAAAACATGTCATAATTGTCTGTTCGACGCATATAGTCTCAGCCGATGCAAAAATAGCCGATCGGCTATGCTCCGTGGAGATGCTCACGAGGCGCCGTATCCAGCCATGCAGGATGCATGCAGATAGCGGCGGCATGCATGGGCACGAAATATGAAACCTTTTTTAAGTTGTTTTTCATTATATTTTTTAATTAATAGATTTAATCAACAAACCGGTTTCATATTTGTGTTCGTGAGATTTTTTGAACAAATTCAGATTACTCGTGCTATATAAAATTTAGAGATTAATTTATTGTACCCTTCTCTATTACATGTTTCAGTGCAAGCAACGAAATACTAGTTATATCTTGTCTGAATTCACTCATGCAAACAACCAAACAAAAGACAATGCATGAATCTAGCCTGGGGACGAGAAGCCTGTCTCCTTACATACATGCCATGCTAACATTACGCAGCAACCAATCACACAGATAATGATTTGTTTGGGAGTAAGGTGAGGTTTGAGGGGCTGGTATGTTATATAGATAGAATGGTTATTGGTTTGGGTCCCTATAATCATGACCCATGGGTTTCAGTTCTATAGGTATGGTCGATTTGTTGGCTACACTTCAACACTACAAGTACCCAATCTAGTGTACGAGCACTGATACAATCAGGACTGACAACTGCTCAGTGGCCTCCTCTCATCGATGACCAAGGAAGTTATTCTGAACATCGTAGCCGCCACATCTTCCAAATTGTTGAGCCTACAATGATTTCATCGAGATTTTTGAAAGTGTCATGACAATAACCAGAGATATGTTCTTCACGAACATCGACAAATATTTTTACATACTTCTTATGCTATCTCTAACAGCTTATACATCCCTATCTTTCATTTTAAACTTTAATATATAAACATGTAATTTACAGTGTAAGACTCTGTCCAACCATTCCCCCCTCTTAAACCCTCATTCGTACTTTCTATTCATAATTAAGTACCTTCCCCTCAACCATTCTTCCCCTATTTCACCTAATCTCCAACTATTCTCCCTATTCATCTCTCCTTTACTTTTTAACTGATCTATTTGGCTTGTATACATCAGTTGTTGGAGTTTAAAAAAATATTATAATATTTGTAATACCATAATACACATTATTATCAGTTAGGCAAACTTGTAACAGATTAATTTTGCAATTAAAAGTACTAATTAGTGAAGAGGGAAAGGTTCTAGTTTCCTATTCATAGTTTTTTTGTTTCTCTCACCCCAACGGAGGGAGGAGGGACAGTCGATGGAGCTCTATCGGTGAGTCCGCACACGGAATACGCGACGAGGGGGAGGGTGGGAGGGAGCCATTAGAGAGCATCTAAAACAATATTTTACACAGTCATATACACGATTTGCTTGTCGTAACCTTGTACCTCATTGGTGATAGATAAATTCAGTTTAGTACTGAAAGGGAAATGTGCCCTTGGGCCATTCTAAGTATTTTGGTGATTAAGTGTCCAACACAAATATGTATGTGTTAATCTATGCCAAAGGGTGGACAAAGTGCAAATCAATACAAAGGTATGATTCTAGACTTAGTACATTGGTTTTTGTGTACTAACATATTTGTCTAAGTGCGATAATCAGAGAAAAGACAAAAGGAAAAGACTTGGCTCGAGCAGCCAAGACTCTGCTCAGTCTGGGTGCACCGGACTATCCGGTGGTGCACCGGACTGTCCGGTGCGCCAGGCTGGCGCTGCTCAACTGGCCGCTCTCGGGAACTCGACGGCGGCGTACGGCTAAAAATCACCGGACTGTCCGGTGGTGCACCGTACTGTCCGGTGAGCCAACGGTCGGCCGCGCAATCCGCGCGTGACGCGTGGCCGAGCCAACGGTCAGAAGGGGGACACCGGACTGTCCGGTGCGCCAACGACTCCAAATCGTCAACGGTCGGCTGCGCCAGAATAGGAAAGAAATCTGCACCGGACAGTGTCCGGTGGTGCACCGGACTGTCCGGTGCACCAGTCGACAGAAGGCAAGAATTGCCTTCCTGGATTGCTCTCAACGGCTCCTAGCTGCCTTGGGGCTATAAAAGGGACCCCTAGGCGCATGAAGGAGTACACCAAGCATTCTTTGATCATCTCTTAGCAACAAGACATCTCTCTAGCGCATTTGATTTGTTGTGATAGCAATTTGAGCTCCTCTTGAGTTGAGAACTCCGTGTGTTATCTTAGAGCTCAAGTTGTGACTTGTGTGTGTGTTTGTGCTCGTGCTTTGAGGCTTGTGTGTGTTGCTCTTCCCACTCTTACATCTGTGCTTCTTTGTGATCATCTCATTGTAAGGGCGAGAGGCTCCAAGTTGTGGAGATTCCTCGCAATCGGGAAAGAGTAAAGTAAAAGGAACACCGTGGTATTCAAGTTGATCATTGGATCACTTGAAAGGAGTTGAGTGCAACTCTTGTCCATTGGGACGCCACAACGTGGACTAGGCAAGTATTGTACTTGGCCGAACCACGGGATAAATCTCTGTGTCTCTTGTGCTTGTTCTCACTGTGTCAATTGTGGTTCACAAGAGCTCTCCTTAGCCACTTGATTTCATTGTGCTAACGCTTAATCAAGTTTGTGGCTTTAAGTTTCAAGCTTTTACAGGATCACCTATTCACCCCCCCCCTCTAGGTGCTCTCAATTGGTATCAGAGCCATTCTCTTCAAGACAGGGACTAATCGCCCGAAGAGATGGATCCTAAGGGAAAGGGGATGGTGGTCAACGACAATGAGAAGGAGTCCATCTTCAATGAGCCAAGGGACGACAAAGTCAATGACTTTGGCTCGAGTCAAAAGAAGAAAGACGGAAATAAGAAGAGGCGCATCAGGAAGGTTGTCTACTACGACAGCGACGAATCTTCCTCTTCTCAAAAGGACGACGAATACGAGGAGAAAAAGAAAACGGTTAACTCGAACTTTTCTTTCGATTATTCTCTTATTCCGCATAATTCCAATGCTCATTTTCTTTCCATTCCACTTGGTAAACCCCCACACTTTGATGGAGAGGACTACGGATTTTGGAGTCACAAAATGCGTAGCCACTTGTTCTCTCTCCATCCAAGTATATGGGAGATAGTAGAAAATGGAATGCAATTTGATAGTTCAGATAACTCCATGTTTATCAATGAACAAATCCATAAAAATGCACAAGCTACTACTGTTCTTTTAGCATCCTTGTGCAGGGAAGAATACAATAAGGTGAGCGGCTTGGATAATGCCAAGCAAATCTGGGACACCCTCAAGATCTCGCATGAGGGGAACGACGCCACCATGCTCACCAAGATGGAGTTGGTGGAAGGCGAACTAGGAAGGTTCGCAATGATGAGGGGAGAGGAGCCAACTCAAACATACAATAGGCTCAAGACCCTGGTCAACAAGATAAGGAGCTATGGAAGCACGAGATGGACGGACCACGACGTCGTCCGGCTTATGCTAAGGTCCTTCACTGTCCTTGATCCTCATCTTGTAAACTCTATTCGTGAGAATCCTAGGTACATCAAAATGACGCCCGAGGAAATACTCGGAAAGTTTGTAAGCGGGCGAATAATGATCAAGGAGGCAAGATATGTTGATGATGCATTGAATGGCCCAATCCACGAGCCTCAAACCATTGCTCTAAAAGCAACAAGTAGCAGGGAGGCGCTACCTAGCAAGGTGGCGCAAGTTGAGGCGGCCGGGCTAAATGAAGGTGAAATGGCTCTCATCATCAAGCACTTCAAGACGACGCTCAAAGGTCGCAAGGAGCATCCCAACAAGAGCAAGACGAAGGGAAAGCGCTCCTGCTTCAAGTGTGGTAAGGTTGGTCACTTTATTGCTAACTGTCCTGATAATGATAGTGACCAGGATCAAGAAAAGAAGAGGGAAAAGAAGAAGACTTACAAGAAAGCGAAGGGCGAGGCACACCTTGGCAAAGAGTGGGACTCGGATTGCTCTTCATCCGACGACGAAGGACTTGTCGCCTCGGCCTTCAACAAATCATCCCTCTTCCCCAACGAGCATCATACCTGCCTCATGGCAAAGGAAAAGAAGGTATGCACTAGGAATACTGTTACATATGCTTCTTCAAGTGATGATGAATCTAGCGATGATGAAATAGACTATGCAAGTTTATTCAAAGGTTTAGATAGAACTAAAATTGATAAAATCAATGAATTAATTGATGCCTTGAATGACAAGAATAGATTGCTAGAAAAGCAAGAGGATCTTTTGTATGAAGAGCATGATAAATTTGTAGATGTCCAAAAATCTCTTGCTTTAGAAGTTAAAAGGAATGAAATTCTTTCTTGTGAATTATCTTCTTGCCATGAGACTATTTCTAGTT
This sequence comes from Zea luxurians, assembly GCA_029449295.1. Lineage (NCBI taxonomy): Eukaryota > Viridiplantae > Streptophyta > Magnoliopsida > Poales > Poaceae > Zea > Zea luxurians. The sequence continues at coordinate 12,030,401 of JAOPSE010000051.1, read as the reverse complement.
TAAAAAGTGTTAATGATGATTTAAATGCTAAGCTAGAAGTAGCAAATAAATCTAGTTCTTGTGTAGAACATGTAGTGATTTGCAATAGGTGTAAGGACTTTAATGATGATGCATGTGTTGAGCACCTTACGTTTATTGCAAAACTAAATGGTGAAGTGGCTAGTCTTAATGCCCAACTTAAGACTAGCAAAAATGAATTTGATAAACTAAAATTTGCAAGGGATGCCTACACTGTTGGTAGACACCCCTCAATTAAGGATGGGCTTGGCTTTAAGAGGGAAGCCAAGAGCGTAACAAGTCATAAGGCTCCCATCTCCGCCAAGGAGAAAGGGAAGGCCCCTATGGCTAATAGTGTTCAAAAGAATCATGCTTTCATTTATAGTGATAGAAAATTCTCTAGAAATGCTTATAGGAATTATTCTTATGATTCATATGCTATGCCTGCTTCTAGTTCTTCCATTGTGCATCATTTGCCTAGGAGAAATGTTGTTCATGTACCTAGGAAAGCAAGTAATGAACCTTCTACAATTTATCATGCTTGCAATGTGTCCTTTGCAATTTGTAGAAAGAATAAGAAAGTGGTTGCTAGGAAATTAGGGGCAAAATGCAAGGGAGATAAAACTTGCATTTGGATCCCTAAGGCTATTGTCACTAACCTTGTAGGACCCAACAAGAGTTGGGTACCTAAGACCCAAGCCTAAATTGCCTTGCAGGTTTATGCATCCGGGGGCTCAAGCTGGATTATCGACAGCGGATGCACAAATCACATGACGGGGGAGAAGAAGATGTTCACCTCCTACGTCAAGAACAAAGATTCCCAAGATTCAATCATATTCGGTGACGGGAATCAAGGCAAGGTTAAAGGACTAGGAAAGATTGCTATTTCATCCGAGCACTCCATTTCTAATGTGTTTTTAGTTGAGTCGCTCGGGTATAACTTGTTGTCCGTTAGTCAACTTTGTAATATGGGTTATAATTGCTTATTCACAAATGTAGATGTGTCTGTCTTTAGAAGAAGTGATGGTTCATTAGCTTTTAAGGGTGTACTAGACGGCAAACTTTATTTAGTTGATTTTGCAAAAAAGGAGGCCGGTCTAGATGCATGCTTAATTGCTAAGACTAGCATGGGTTGGCTGTGGCATCGCCGTTTAGCTCATGTGGGGATGAAGAACCTTCACAAACTTCTAAAGGGAGAACATGTGTTAGGTCTAACAAATGTGACTTTCGAAAAAGATAGACCTTGTGCAGCTTGTCAAGCAGGTAAACAAGTGGGAAATGCTCATCACAGCAAGAACGTGATGACCACATCAAGACCCCTGGAGCTGCTACATATGGACCTCTTCGGACCCGTCGCCTACCTTAGCATCGGGGGAAGTAAGTATGGTTTAGTAATTGTTGATGATTTTTCCCGCTTCACTTGGGTATTCTTTTTACATGATAAATCTGAAACCCAAGGGACCCTCAAGCGCTTCCTAAGGAGAGCTCAAAATGAATTTGAGCTCAAGGTGAAGAAGATAAGGAGCGACAACGGGTCCGAATTCAAGAACCTTCAAGTGGAGGAGTACCTTGAGGAGGAAGGAATCAAGCACAAGTTCTCCGCTCCCTACACACCACAGCAAAATGGTGTGGTAGAGAGGAGGAACATGACGCTCATCGACATGGCGAGGATGATGCTTGGAGAGTTCAAGACGCCCGAGAGGTTTTGGTCGGAAGCCGTGAACACGGCTTGCCACGCCATAAACCGGGTCTACCTTCATCGCCTCCTCAAGAAGACTTCATATGAGCTACTAACCGGTAACAAACCCAATGTGTCATACTTTCGTGTTTTTGGGAGCAAATGTTATATTCTAGTGAAGAAAGGTAGAAATTCTAAGTTTGCTCCCAAAGCTGTAGAAGGGTTTTTGTTAGGTTATGACTCAAATACAAAGGCATATAGAGTCTTCAACAAATCATCGGATTTGGTTGAAGTCTCTAGCGACGTTGTATTTGATGAGACTAATGGCTCTCCAAGAGAGCAAGTTGATCCTAATGATGTAGATGAATATGATGTTCCAACGGACGCAATTCGCACCATGGCGATTGGAGATGTGCGACCACAGGAACACCAAGAGCAAGATCAACCTTCTTCCTCAACAATGGTGCACCCTCCAACTCAAGACGATGAACAGGTTCATCAAGAAGAATCGTGTGATCAAGGGGGAGCACAAGATGATCATGTTATAGAGGAAGAAGCACAACATGCCCCTCCAACTCAAGTTCGAGCGACGATTCAAAGGAATCATCCCATCGACCAGATATTGGGTGATATTAGCAAGGGAGTAACTACTCACTCTAGATTGGTTAATTTTTGTGAGCATTACTCTTTTATCTCTTCTATTGAGCCTTTCAGGGTAGAAGAGGCCTTGCTAGATCCGGACTGGGTGTTGGCCATGCAGCAGGAGCTCAACAACTTCAAAAGAAATGAAGTTTGGACACTGGTGCCTCGTCCCAAGCAAAATGTTGTGGGAACCAAGTGGGTGTTCCGCAACAAACAAGACGAGCACGAAGTGGTGACAAGGAACAAGGCTAGACTTATGGCAAAAGGTTATGCCCAAGTCGCAGGTTTGGACTTTGAGGAGACTTTCGCTCCTGTGGCCAGGCTAGAGTCTATTCGCATTTTGTTAGCCTATGCCGCTCATCATTCTTTCAGGTTGTTCCAAATGGATGTGAAGAGCGCTTTCCTCAACGAACCAATCAAGGAGGAGGTGTACGTAGAGCAACCCCCTAAATTTGAGGATGAACGGTACCCCGACCACGTGTGTAAGCTCTCTAAGGCGCTCTATGGACTTAAGCAAGCCCCAAGAGCATGGTATGAATGCCTTAGAGACTTTTTAATTGCTAATGCTTTCAAGGTTGGGAAAGACTTGCAATGGTGACTTATTTGTGTGCCAAATTTATGTCGATGACATAATATTTGGTTCTACTAACCAAAAATCTTGTGAAGAGTTTAGCAAGGTGATGACTCAAAAGTTTGAAATGTCGATGATGGGCGAGTTGAACTACTTCCTTGGGTTCCAAGTGAAGCAACTCAAGGATGGCACTTTCATCTCCCAAATGAAGTACACGCAAGATTTGATCAAGCGGTTTGGGATGAAGGACTCCAAGCCCGCAAAGACTCCAATGGGAACTGACGGACACACCGACCTCAACAAAGGAGGTAAGTCCGTTGATAAAAAAGCATACCGGTCTATGATAGGTTCCTTGCTTTACTTATGTGTTAGTAGACCGGATATTATGCTTAGTGTATGCATGTGTGCTAGATTTCAATCCGATCCAAGGGAGTGTCACTTAGTGGCCGTGAAGCGAATTCTTAGATATTTAGTCGCTACGCCTTGCTTCGGGATCTGGTATCCAAAAGGGTCTACCTTTGACTTAATTGGATATTCAGACTCCGATTATGCTGGATGCAAGGTCGATAGGAAGAGTACATCAGGGACGTGCCAATTCTTAGGAAGGTCCCTGGTGTCTTGGAGTTCTAAGAAAGAAACCTCTGTTGCCCTATCCACCGCTGAGGCCGAGTATGTTGCCGTAGGACAGTGTTGCGCGCAACTACTTTGGATGAGGCAAACCCTCCGGGACTTTGGCTACAATCTGAGCAAAGTCCCACTCCTATGTGATAATGAGAGTGCAATCCGCATGACGGATAATCCTGTTGAACACAGCCACACAAAGCACATAGACATCCGGCATCACTTTTTTTGAGAGACCACCAGCAAAAGGGAGATATCGAAGTGTTTTATGTTAGCACCGAGAACCAGCTAGCCGATATCTTTACCAAGCCTCTAGATGAGTCAACCTTTTGTAGGCTGCGTAGTGAGCTAAATGTATTAGATTCGTGGAACTTGGATTGATTTATAGCATACATGTGTTTTATGCTTTGATCATGTTCATTCTATGCATTTTGTTGTTTATGGTGCTCAAGTTGTACAAGCATTCCCCGGACCTCACAAGTCCATTTGCAAGTGATGCACACATTTAGGGGGAGATGTGCTACAACTTAACCCTTTGAGACTAACCATGTGTTTGAGCTTGCGTGATTTAGTCTCAAAGGTGGATTGAAAGGGAAAGATGGACTTGGACCATGAAAGACTTCCACTGCACTCCGATGAGAGGGTAACTTACTCCAAATTCATCTCCATGTCTCTTATTACCTTTTGCTCTTAATTGACAATTTTGATGAGGCAATGAGGTTAAAAGGGCCAAGATTGATCCCGTTTTGGTGCTTGATGCCAAAGGGGGAGAAAATAAGGCCAAAGCAAGAAATGGATCAGCTACCACTTGAGATTTTTGAAAATAGTAGGGTTAGAGTTTTTGTTTTGGCAAAATTCTCTTAATGTCTCTTTGTGTCAAAAGTTGGTCTCTTGTGGGGAGAATGTTTGATTATGGGAAATAGAAGGAGTTTTTGAATCTTTGATCAATTTCTCTTGGAATACCTCTCTCTATGCCTCAACAAGTAAATTTGACTTAGAGATAGGAAATTGAGTTTGATTTACAAAAACAAACCAAGTGGTGGCAAAGAATGATCCAAATATGCCAAATTTGAATCAAAACAAATTCTTGTTCTCATTTGCATTGATGTTGCACTTCTATATGTTGCTTTTTGGTGTGTTGGCATAAATCACCAAAAAGGGGGAGATTGAAAGGGAAATGTGCCCTTGGGCCATTTCTAAGTATTTTGGTGATTAAGTGTCCAACACAAATGGGTATGTGTTAATCTATGCCAAAGGGTGGACAAAGTGCAAATCAATACAAAGGTATGATTCTAGACTTAGTACATTGGTTTTTGTGTACTAACATATTTGTCTAAGTGCTAGAATCAGAGAAAAGACAAAAGGAAAAGACTTGGCTAGAGCAGCCAAGACTCTGCTCAGTCTAGGTGCATCGGACTGTCCGGTGGTGCACCGGACAGTGTCCGGTGCGCTAGGCTGGCGCTGGTCAACTGGCCGCTCTCGGGAACTCGACGGCGGCGTACGGCTAAAAATCACCGGACTGTCCGGTGGTGCACCGGACTGTCCGGTGAGCCAACGGTCGGCCGAGCCAACGGTCGGCCGCGCAATCCGCACGTGACGCGTGGCTGAGCCAACGGTCAGAAGGGGGACACCGGACTATCCGGTGTGCACCGGACAGTGTCCGGTGCGCCAACAGCTCCAAATCGTCAACGGTCGGCTGCGCCAGAATAGGAAAGAAATCTGCACCGGACAGTGTCCGGTGTTGCACCGGACTGTCCAGTGCACCAGTCGACAGAAGGCAAGAATTGCCTTCCTGGATTGCTCTCAACGGCTCCTAGCTGCCTTGGGGCTATAAATGGGACCCGTAGGCGCATGAAGGAGTACACCAAGCATTCTTTGATCATCTCTTAGCACCAAGACATCTCTCTAGCGCATTTGATTTGTTGTGATAGCAATTTGAGCTCCTCTTGAGTTGAGAACTCCGTGTGTGATCTTAGAGCTCAAGTTGTGACTTGTGTGCGTGTTTGTGCTCGTGCTTTGAGGCTTGTGTGTGTTGCTCTTCCTACTCTTACATCTGTGCTTCTTTGTGATCATCTCATTGTAAGGGCGAGAGGCTCCAAGTTGTGGAGATTCCTCGCAATCGGGAAAGAGTAAAGTAAAAGGAACACCGTGGTATTCAAGTTGATCATTGGATCACTTGAAAGGAGTTGAGTGCAACTCTCGTCCATTGGGACGCCACAACATGGACTAGGCAAGTATTGTACTTGGCGAACCACGGGATAAATCTCTGTGTCTCTTGTGCTTGTTCTCACTGTGTCAATTGTGGTTCACAAGAGCTCTCCTTAGCCACTTGATTTCATTGTGCTAACACTTAATCAAGTTTGTGGCTTTAAGTTTCAAGCTTTTACAGGATCACCTATTCACCCCCCTCTAGGTGCTCTCAAGTACTACAATGTGCGACACTCAATAACCAAGGCTGTACTCCACGGACCAGGCTTGGCTATACGGAACAAACCAAATAGAAGCTGCACTCTACGGACCAGGCTGGGCTATATGCAACAAACTAAACGGGCCCATTATGTACTAGACTATGGCTAGGAAGCTGATCGCAAGGTCTGATATATCTATTGCTATATTTCAAACTCCACTGTACAAATAATATCAAATAGTGTCATTTACAATTCTATATCCTCTATTTTATCTTATCTACTGGAGATAGTCTTAGCCCTAGCAATATTTTAGACTGAAAAGCACCTCCTTATATGCTACACACCAAAACATCTTGAAAAATCATAACACACATGGCATCGAAGGAGCACTTGCCGTCGCACAACACCGGTCTATTCCGCTCACAGTCACAGCCTGACACCGATGGTAAGCCTGGTTCTAGTGCATCATCTCCCTCTCGTCCCTGCTATTGAAAGGGAAATGGCCTTAAAACCATTTTCTCATATTTTGATGCTTGATGACCTTCACAACCATTCAGACTAACTAGTTTTCCTAGTCTCTGATTCATAGGTTCATAAGATCAATAATTTAGTTTCTAAGTAACAATCAGCTCAGTTCCAACCAAATAGGGGTATAACATGGAATAGATGAACTACCAATAGTTCTACTCTTTGGATATGTTCTAAATACCCCGAGGAATCTATTAAACACTTCTAGAAAGATTGAAAAGTTCGAAATCAACATATCACTATTGTGGAGCTAGTATTGGACAAAAGAAGATATATGAGTGAAAGAATCAAAATGCAAAGAAGATTGGACTAAGGCAATGAGGATGCAACGCCTCAATAGAAGACATAAAAAGAAGCAGAAAAGTCCAAGACTCAAAATCAAAAGAAGCCCAAAAGAGTCAGTGAAGAAATCCAACAATGGGGCAAGACAGGCTTGCACCAGCCTATGGCGCGCCGAACATTGTCTGGTGCCCAGACTGGCACGCCCAACGAACTGGCCGCTCTCAGGAAAACTCAGCGCTCGTGGCTAAAATTCACCGGACTGTCTGGTGTGCACCGGACTGTCTGGTGAAGCCCACATCCAATGGTCATCTTCTCCAACGGTCGACCGCCACCCGTGTCAGAGATGTCAGGAAGTCAGAAATGGTCAGAGAAGATAGTCGCATCGGACTGTCCGATGTAGCATGGGGACAGGCAGATCCAACGGACGACTGTTGCAAACCCTAACGGCTAGCTGATGTGGCAGGCACCGGACACTGAACAATGTCGTGTCGGTGCGCACGTCGACAGAAAGTTGCTTCTTTCTGTCCAATGGCTATTTGAGGGGTTGGGAGCTATAAATACCACCCCAACCGGCCATTTCAAGGTGTGGGAGCCCAACCAACATTTCAAGGCATACAATAGACATATCCAAGCCCTCCCAACCACCTTCATTCATTGATCTATCTCATACACAAGAGTTAGGCCACATCAAAGCCTCACAAGTGCCACAAAAGAAAGATCAAGCAAAAGAGAGCTACTCGTGTGTGTTTAGCAATAGTGCCTTGTGAGAATCATTCAGAAAAAGTGTGTGCTACATCCTATGATAATTTGAGCGTGGAGTTTTGACTCCCATTAATCTTCCTCCAAACTTTTTGGAGACTTATAAAGCTAGCAAGAGACACCTAAGTGTGTGGTGGTCCTTGCGGGGTCTTAGTGATCCTTGAGATTAAGAAGAAGCACTCGCCAGTCTTGGTGATCAGTGGAGAGAGTGAAAGGGTTGAAAAAGACCCGTCCTTAGTAGACTCCTCAACGGGGATTAGGTTCTTGGTAAACTGAACCTCTATAAAACAAATCACCCGTGTCACTTGTGTTTCTTGCTTGTGATTTGTTTGCCTTCTCCCTCTCTAAGTTCTCTTGCACTATTCTTTGTTGATATTACTTTGTGTTGCTTCAAGTTAAATTCTCATATATAGAAGCAACGCCTTGCGAGAAAGAACTTGTGTTATTCCTCTTGTTATCTAAGCCCTCTTGCTTCATTCTTCATAAACATTTTAGTTGAGTTGCCTTTTGTTAATTTCACATTCTTTGAAAGCAATACTCTTTGCAAGCAAAGGAATTAGTTTTATACTCCGATAATTGTTCATCTTGTTCTAACCACTAATCAAGGGATCAAGTTCGGGTTTAAAGTTATAATTTTCAGGTTTCGCCTATTCACCCCCCCTCTAGGCGACTTTCAATTGGTATCAAAGCTAGGCGCTTCATATTGAGTCTAACAACTCGAAGTGATGGCTCGGAGAAAATCTCAAAAGAACAAGAAGGCACCACCGAAGGAGAACAATGAGAAGCAGAAATGAGGATGAGGAGGATGAAAGACGCTTCATGCAACTCTACTCTCATCTAAGCCTAGAAGATAAGACAGTCATGCTCAAACTTCTAAAAAGAGTGAGAGAGCAAAGCGAATCTCTTCACAAGCTAGAAGAAGTCCTCACCACAAAAATCCAAAGCTTGGAAGAGTTGACTAAAGAACATGAGGAGCTAGAGTGCTCTCATGTTGATTTGGTCCAAGGTATGAAACTATTTCAATTGAGCAAGATAACTCTTTACTATGTGTCGCTCAATTAGTAAATAAGAATACCTTACTTAAGGACCAAGTAGAAAGGCTAAAAATTGAAAATCTAGCTTTTCAAGATAAACATGATATGCTTCTATGTTCTCATGAAAAACTTATGGATGATCATATCATGTTAAACATTGCTCATGAGGTTGTGATAGAAAACTTAAAATCTCAACAACCTCACTCATGCACATGTGTTCAAATTGAAACTATATTGCAATGTGCTAATGCTTGTTACTCGCCAGCAAGCAAATCCTCCTTTGAGCTAGAATTTCTAGGAATAAATGATGGTACATGTCAAGAGCTCAAGGAAGAAAATGAGAGGCTAAGGACGAGCTTGACTCAACTAAAAGGGAAGTGCACTGCTCAACCTTCTTAAGATAACCGTGATTACATGGTGAAGAAGCTTGAAACGGGAACAACCGTAGCATGCACAAAACCCCTCGAAGAAAATGTCAAGAGCTTGAGGAATGTCAAGAGGAAGGAACAAAAGAAGAAAATCAATACCTCTACCAAAAGCCTCAACCACGCCTCCATGCAAGGTAACATCCAAGGTAATGATCAAGCCACACTTCACACTAAGAAAAGTAAGAAGTGTAGTGAATGCTTTGAAAAGGGCACTTGATTAGGTCATGTCCCTATATTAAAGAAAATGGCTTGATTATTAACAATGATGATAAAAATTGTTTTAGATGCTCTCAAAAGGGACATTTAGTTAAATCATGTCCCTATGTAAAACAAAAAGGCATAGTTTTAGAAAAGAAAATATTTACTAACCATGCAGCAAGCAAGAAACAAGGAAAGAAGAAATCTTCAAAACATGAAGATCACCTTTGCTACATATGCCGAAAGAAGGGACATCTATGTAAGGATTGTCCTATTGGTAACTATTCCACTCCTAGCTTGTCAATTAATTCATATATAACTAGGCAACACAAAATTGCAACTTGTGCTAGAAAGGCTATCACAAAGGACATTTGGGTTCCTAAATCTTTGTTGACTAACCTTGATGGACCCATCAAGAGATGGGGACCAAAATATGCTTGACAAGCTTTACAGGGGAAAGGAGATGATATGAAGCTTTGGAAGAGCTTGAGCGGGTTAATTCAATTCTTATTAACTCAAGTTATCAATCTTAGAATGTTCTATATATCTAAGATTGACCCAAAGTTATTTTAAATTATTATATCTAAAACTCATATCATCTCGAGCAAGATATTGATGTTGTAGGAGTATCATGTGTGGAAAATCAAAGCCTACAACATGGAGGAAAGCCAAAGGATGGTAACACTTATGTCTTTAAGTGCAAGTATCTTCAATTATCATTTCTCTTGTGTCTTGTGTAGTTACATAGAAAAAGGAAGCACTTAAAATATTTTTAATTATGTCACCATTCTTTGGAGAAAATTTCTCTCATATGGTAGATTGCATATTCATCATTTCTAAATTATGGCAATCTACATGCTTTAAAAGGTTTTAAGTACCTCATGGCATGTTTTACATTAATGATCCTATTGTTGCCATGTTCTAGACATAGAGAGAGATATTCCAATTTCTTAAAAGAATAAGGTGTCATATAAGGAATTCAAATCCTTAGGACACTTATAAAAAGGAAAGTTCTCTCTATGACTAGAATAATGAGACTAATGCTTTTGTCTAAGTGACTTAAGTAGTCTTACATCAAGAGAATAATTTCTCTATGGAATGTGTAATCTAACATAAAAATAAAATCAATCCAATGATTTATGTTGTATTTCTTCTTGCTTAAATTGGATATGATTCTTCTACATTAATCGCTCTCCATGCTATGAATTAGATTTGTTCCCATGATCTTGAGAGATTAACTATGCTTGTTTTATAAGTTAAAACTGTGCATAATATCATTTATGGGATAATCTAGTTCATGTTATGAAGTTTCCATGTTTTAGTAATCTACCTGTCATTTCTACTAAAAATGATTACTAAAAAGGAAACTAGAGCTTGTGTTACTAATGACATCTCTCTTGAGCATATTTATGAAAATCTACAAGAGAGTGGGTGCATGTTCAATTTATAAAAGACACAAGACTCAAGGTTACTCTTCACCTAAAGGAAGAAAGGTAAAAGCAAAGGTATAGGAACTCATCTCCTTATCAATATCCTACCATTGATAGTTCCCAGCAATTGGTATTTCATCTAAACTTTCATAATCTACTAATGTGGAGATTAGATTGCTTATTTGACTTAAATCTACAAAAGTTGCACACAATCTTACTTTCATATGTGCACTAGTCCATTAGAATCTAACTCATGCCTTTGCTATATATATATATATATGTTCTCATATTGATATGCTTCTGAGTTATGTTAATAAATTATGTGTGAAGAAACATCAATATGAAGAAGTAAATTTCCTATGATTGATTATAAATGTTAAAAGGTGCATATTCCTATTTTCTGACGCTATGCACTAATATTAAGGATTTCACTTCATGTATGTGTGACTTGTGGATGATGATTTGTCTGTATCTCTTATCTAAAGAGATCATCATTTATCATATACTCGTTTGTGCTGCTAATATCTCTTTTTGAGTATTTTCAATAAGTTTGAAATGAAAAAGAGACAACTATAAAGGGAGGACACTCAAATAAAAAAAGACGTCAAGAACAACAACACCTACTTAGACAGTAAGATCTTCAAATTAATCATTGGTGTGGTTGTAAGTATTCTAAACCCTTTTCATTTGAGAATACCAGGCATAAGCTGATTATTGCAAATTTCATATGCCTTGATCAAGATGTTCAATGAACCCCCCTATTTGTCTCTAAAGGAGAGTGCATCTAACCAAGTCATTCAAATAATTGATGCACATCTTTGGGGGAGTCTATTTCTATACCTTGATTATGTTAAGACTAACACTTTCTCTTAGTAATCTTATGTAGTCTCAAGTATGAGAATAAGTTTCTCATGAAGTATGCTACTACAACTCAATCCAATTTGGTAAAGAAGTATCACTTTTATCCAGGATTGCAACTTTCATTATTCAAGGAGCATAATCACTAGATTCTCCTATTATAAGCTTATTTGATAACCTAGTGCATATGATTTGATCACATCTGTTATACTTTTGATCTTTGAATAGCTTCGGTTGATACTTATGTTGCTTAGTGCTTCATGTACTATCAATTGATGCCTCTCATGTATATGCACTAAGTTAAAAGGAGAATTTAGGATAAATTTATGCAATTTGTGATCTACTTGATATGTGACAATAATGATTTGTTTAAAGAAAAGGATCACTAGTTGTAGGATTCTCTCTTGTGCAAAATAATTCTATACATTGTCTTGAGCATAGGACTTAAGTAACCAAGACTAAGGACAAAGCACAATGAAGAGAGCATCTCCATGTGAAGGTACAAAAGGGTAAACTACTTCCTATAATTTACACATGTACCTAGATTTTCCTCTTATGCGTATATTGCATATCTTTAGTTACAAGAGGAATTATATGCATGTCTATGCATTAACTCTGCTTCATACCTAGTTTAACCTCTCAAAATTTCATTCCTTTTTTGATGCATTTCTGTTGAAATTGGGTGAGGTAATATTCTTGACAAAGAGCTTAAAGCTTACCTTGTAACGAGGATAAGCTACCTTTGTTCCAAAGGTGGAGGTTCCTTGAATTTCTTTGAATCCTTAAGGGTAAATGCTTCGAATATTTGTAACATGCTTTCTTAAGTGCACAATCTGTCATGAGCCTCATGTTTATATTATGACACATTGCACTTCACAATTTCTATGATATATATATGTTCTCATTAACCTCATTATGTGCATTTGGCATTTAAGGCCAAAATATGTATTCCTCTCAAGGCACATACTTAGGGGATCAATCTATATTATAGAACCATGATAAAGCTTAATTGATATATCTTTTTGATCTAATATATCTCTTTCAGTTGGTACCTTCTTTTAATTCATATTTTTTCTTATACCAAGGTTCAATGTGTAGAACTTGCATCCTCAAATCTCACAAGTCCTAGAGTGCATTGATCTACACGTATTCATCACTTGTATGCACAAGTTTAGGGGGACCAATTCTCTACACATTAAATCTTTGAGCCTAACCTTTCTTCAAGTATATGTTGTGCTTAGTCTCAAATTGAAAGGGAAATGGAGTTTTGAGCAAAGGGAGCGCTTCCACTTCATATTCGTTCGGTATCAAACACCCTTGCTGAAAAATCATGTACTTCAATTCCATATTTATTGAAAAGGCCTCAAAATTTCTTCATTTTTGGTGCTTAATGCCAAAGGGGGAGAAAGTTTTAGGCCAAAGCAAAAGGATCGCACCACCACCCTATTTTTTCTAAAAACATTTTAAACTATTTCTTCAGGGGTAGTTTTTTAATGGCCAAAGGAAAAGCATTTGAAAAAGTGGGAGAATCTTAAAAGCATTTGAAAAAGGGGGAGAATCTTTAAATCTTAGCAATGCTGTTAAAATTTCATTCTTGTTCCTCAGGTCATATGCAAATAATTTTGAAAAGATTTTATCAAAAGTTTGCGAAAACCATTACATGTGGTGCAAAAGTGGTTCAAAATTACAATCATGTCAATATCACTCATATTCACTTAGAACTGCTTTCATTTCAGTAGCTTATGAACACTAGACCAATGCAAACTAGTTACAATTTCATACTTCATTTTTGCTTTCGTTTGTGTTGGCATCAATCACCAAAAAGGGGGAGATTGAAAGGTAAATGGACTTAAAACCATTTTCTCATATTTTGGTGCTTGATGACCTTCACAACCATTCGGACTAACTAGTTTGCCTAGTCTCTGATTCACAGGTTCATAAGATCAACAGTTTAGTTTCTAAGTAACAATCAGCTCAATTCCAACCAAATAGGGGTATAACATGGAATAGATGAACTACCAATTGTTCGACTTTTTGGATAAGTTCTAAATCCCCGAGGAATCTATTAAACACTTCTAGAAAGATTAGAAAGTTCGAAATCAACATATCACTATTGTGGAGCTAGTATTGGACAAAAGAAGATATATGAGTGAAAGAATCAAAATGCAAAGAAGATTGGACTAAGGCAATGAGGATGCAACACCTCAATAGAAGACATAAAAAGAAGCAGAAAAGTCCAAGACTCAAGATCAAAAGAAGCCGAAAAGAGTCAGCAAAGAAATCCAACAATGGGGCAAGACAGGCTTGCACCAGCCTACGGCGCACCGGACTGTCCGGTGTGCCAAAAGAGTCAGCGAAGAAATCCAACAATGGGGCAAGACAGACTTGCACCAGCCTACGGCGCACCAGACTACCGAACAGTGTCCGGTGCCCAGGCTGGCGCGCCCAACGAACTGGCCGCTCTCGGGAAAACTCAGCGCCCGCGGCTAAAATTCATCGGACTGCCCGATGTGCACCGGACCATCCGGTGAAGCCCACGGCCAACGATCATCCTCTCCAACGGCCAACTGCCACCCGCGTCCGAGACATCAGGAAGTCAGAAATGGTCAGAGAAGAGAGTCGCACCGGACTGCCCAGTGTAGCATGGGGACAAGCAGATCCAACGGACGACTGCTGCAAACCCTAATGGCTAGCTGACGTGGCAGGCACCGGACACTGAACAGTGTCATATTTGGTGCGCACTGGACTATCCGGTGCGCCCGTCGACAGAAAGCTGCTGCTTTCTGTCCAACGGCTATTTGAGGGGTTCGGGGCTATAAATACCACCCCAACCGGCCATTTTGAAGGTGTGGGAGCCCAAACAACATATCAAGGCATACAATAGACATATACAAACCCTCACAACCACCTTCATTCATTGATCTATCTCATACACAAGAGTTAGGCCATATCAAAGCCTCACAAGTGCCACAAAAGAAAGCTCAAGCAAAAGAGAGCTACTCGTGTGTGTTTAGCGATAGTGCCTTTTCAGAATCATTGAGAAAAAGTGTTTGCCACATCTTGTGATCATTTGAGCCTGGAGTTTTGACTCCCATTCATCTTCCTCCAAACTTTTTGGAGACTTGTAAAGCTAGCAAGAGACACCTAAGTGTGTGGTGGTCCTTGCGGAGTCTTAGTGATCCTTGAGATTAAGAAGAAGCACTCGCCGGTCATGGTGATCAGTGGAGAGAGGGAAAGGGTTAAAAAAGACCTGTCCTTAGTAGACTCCTCAACGGGGATTAGGTTCTTGGTAAACCGAACGTCTGTAAAATAAATCACCTGTGTCACTTGTGTTTCTTGCTTGTGATTTGTTTGTCTTCTCCCTCTCTATGTTCTCTTGCACTATTCTTTGTTGATATTACTTTGTGTTGCTTCAAGTTAAATTCTCATATATAGAAGCAACGCCTTGCGAGAAAGAACTTGTGTTATTCCTCTTGTTATCTAAGCCCTCTTGCTTCATTCTTCATAAACATTTTAGTTGAGTTGCCTTTTGTTAATTTCACATTCTTTGAAAGCAATACTCTTTGCAAGCAAAGGAATTAGTTTTATACTCCGATAATTGTTCATCTTGTTCTAACCACTAATCAAGGGATCAAGTCCGGGTTTAAAGTTATAATTTTCAGGTTTCGCCTATTCACCCCCCCTCTAGGCGACTTTCAGCTATGTTAGTTCTTGACTCTACTCTCGCCTATAATGTTCTAGTGCACAGCTTGTATTAGGCTATAGCCTTAGACTACAGCCACATTAGCCTTTTCTATTTCAAAAATAAATAATTCATACAAATTTATTTGAACGCTAAGCAATCACACAACATAATATTTTTTATTGAATTTAAATTATAAAGTACATAATAACTAAAATAAAATTACATGATGATTAAAAGAAACATAAGTCTAATCAGAGTCCTTAAAATGAAATGATGTGTGAAATGAGCTCCACTCGGTTAGAGGTATTTATAGAGGGATTGCAGATAAATTTTATAATTTTCAGCAATTTTTTTCGAATTATTTAGACTTTAAACGGTAAAAATCAGATAGCACACATGAATCAATCAAAAGACGCCACTTGAATCTCGCCCGTCACTCTCACCCCTCGTTCGTCCACGCCAATGCGTCGTCCGCCTACTGTCGGCGTTCCGAGACCGGGGGGTCCCTGAGCCGACGAGTGAATGTCGCCGCGTGCCCCAGCCCAGATGGGTCAAGCGCGAGGGCGAGCGCGAAGGGGAGAGAGCGAGGCGGCCGGAGACCGGCGTGAGAGAGGTGGGAATCCCGCGGCCTTCGTGTTCGTCCCGCGCCTAGGTCGGGTGCGCTTGCAGTAGGGGGGTTACAAGCGTCCACGCGGGTGAGGGAGCGAGCGGCTCCAAGCGAGCGCGTGTCTCGTCCTCGTCCCCGCGCGGCCAACCCTCTCTAAGAGGCCCTGGTCCTCCCTTTTATAGGCGCAAGGAAAGGATCCAGGTGTACAATGGGGGGTGTAGCAGGGTGATATGTGTCTAGCGGAGGAGAGCTAGCGCCCTAAGTACATGCCGTTGTGGCAGCCGGAGAGATTTTGGCACCCAGCTGGTGTGATGTCGTGGCCGTCGGAGGAGCGATGGATCTTGGCGGAGGGACAACTGTCGGAGCGGTTGAATCCTTGCTGACGTCCTCTTGCTTCCGTAAGGGGGTTGAGAGCCGCCGTCGTCATAGAGTATGCAGGGCGCCATCATTGCCTATCTGGCAGGGCGAGCCAGATGGGACGCCGGTCTTGTTCCCTGCGGCCCGAGTCAGCTCGGGGTAGGGTGATGATGGCGCCTCCTGTTGACGTGGCTGGTCTACGCCCTAGGTTGGGCGATGTGGAAGCTCCTCCGAAGCCGAGGTCGAGTCTGTCTTCCGTGGCCGAGGTCGGGTCCGAGCCCCAGGTTCGGGCGAGGCGGAGATCGCCGGCTGGTGCCGGGGTGTAAAGCCCTAAAATTGGTAAAGGGAAAAGAAAATAAAAATAATAATAATAAAACAAAGAAATAAATGCATTTTCGATAGGATTTTGAATTTTTTTTGAAGACCTTTGAAAATCCATCGGGCTCTCCCTCATGTTCAATTAATAATATTAAAATTCGCCAAGAAATCCATAGATAAATAAAGAATCGTGCATCGTGTGTCGATGAATTTGTTGCAATGCATTTTGTCAAGATTAAGGAGTCATAACTTAAATTTGACCTCGAATTATAAACAGAAAATGGGAATGAGAATTTTAATGAAGGCATTTATTCTCTCCATAAATGAATAATAGGAAAAATAGATAAATAAAGAACAATAGTATAAACAGTAGAATTTATATTCATTAGGAATATTTTGGACACTTGCAGATTTTGAAGCTCAAAATATGAGTTGAATTTGAATTGGATTTAAAATAAGGAATTAGAATTGAGAAAAGAATATAGAAAAGAAAAGAAAACAGTGAAGACTCGGCTGGGCTGACTTCTGGCCGGCCCACTCAACCCACCAGTCCACCGATCCCTGGCCGGCCCATTTCTCTTCCCCTCCCCTTTTCTCATACGGTGTCACTTGCGCGCGGCCCCCACATGTCTGTCTTCTGCACACACCTGGGCTTGCCTCCGTGACACTGTCAGGTGGGACCGCCCGGTCAGCCACGGATGTCGCGCATACACCCTTGACCGCGGACGCTGCCGTGTGGGACCCTGGGTCAGTCAGGTGTGCGCGTTTCACTTGAAGTCGGACTCCTGCGTTGGAACATGCCCAAGCGCTGACTGGTGGGGTCTGGTTGTCAGATCGTCTTCCACCCCAAAACGACCCATGCCGTGTTCGTCGCAACGGCGGGCCGCAAAACGCGCGCCTACCTCGACTCCACCCTTGTTCCTCGCTCGGACTCGCCCCGCCCCTATATAACCCGGCCGCTCTAGCTTCCTTATCCATCTCGACGAGTACCCAGTCACCAAGTGAACCGTAGGCGGTAAGAGAGAAGGAGAACCGGAGCTCGGCCGCTGTGGTTGTGCACTGGTGATTGTCGTCGATCCTGGGCGAATTGTGCACTCGGGGGAGCTTCGCCTCGGCTCGGCAATTGATTCCGCGGCAGCGGCATCAGGTTGGGAGCGTCCGGCGCCGGCGAATTTCTCACCAGAGTGCGTCCGCGACGGAGAACAGCACCTCTTCGTGGCCAAGGCACTGCGGGTCGCAATTGTCGGTGAGCAGCTGTCCGAACTCTTCCCTTTAGCTTGTGCATCGTGTAGCGCCGATTGAATTCGAGTTTAGGTCACGCTAGCGTCGTATCGTCGTGCGCCGGCAATGGTGCCGCGGCGGCGCTCGGATTTCTGTCGTCCGCCGCCGGTGAACGAGGGAAGCCGTGCGGGCCGTTGATCCATTAACGGACGGCTGGATTAGAATCGGGCGATTACTTCTGGGCGATTTGATTAAGACCGTTGGATCGGATCGGACGATCGACACGTGCATCAGACATCATTAAATCGTAAACGTAGAACCAGGATCTGAGGGCCCAGAGTGAATACCGGTCGTTTATAAGATCAAACTGATCTGCGCTGTGAACTTCCGATCCGACGGCCGGTGATCACTCGTACCCCTTCGCCGAAGACTATTTGCATAAGTGACCCTGTATTTTCACAGAATCAACCCGCCGTCCACTTAGCTAGGTTCTGAGTCTCAGGAATTCTTCTGTAATAGCCCCTGGGTTTTCTGGAAAATGAGGCCCAGTCCAGTGTCGGCTGTAAACTGAATAATGAATTAGAAATAGATTTTTAATATGAAAATAAACCCTAGAACTTGTATAATCCATAGAAAATTCATGTGAAGTCCAAATTTGCCCATTCCAGTTCCTATAATTTTATAATATTATTGTTCATCAAATAGTGCCACTGTTTTGACATGAAAGCCACATTAAAATTGATATCCTAATTAATCTTGTACAAAGCACATAAAATCTTTAGAAATCCATAACTTAAAATCTATAACTCCAAAATTAATAATTTCTGTTCCTGTGATCTTATTTCAATATGTAGACTATTAATATGTATTTTGCATATATGTTTGGTGTAATGTTAATTTTGCCTATACCATGTATGTCTATGTTGCTACGTTTAGCAGTGAGGACACGTGTCATCTGAAGATCATCCTGGTACCTGGAATCTCAAGTCACAGGCAAGTTGTGCCCTTGATCACTTCTTTTTACCCACTCATGTTCTAATTAATCATAATGATCTGCATAGGTTAATTTTGATGGGACCCAATAGGTTACCCTAGTTTGTCTATCTTTATACCTTGTTTACCACTGAACTTTTTGGGTAGTACTTGCTAGTGCTTTATGTGGTTTTGGGTATGAAGGTACATTATTCATGATCACACTTTTATTATATGTTTATTATTACTGTTCATGATAAGATCATTATGTTAATTGGAACATGGAGCGACCACCCGGGAAAACAGTGCTACCACAAGGGAGGAATGGGACCCCTTGGCTGATTAATTAGGAAAGCTAGTGGAAGACTACCTTACCCGAAAGGGGCAAGGGCAGTAGGGGAGTGGTCAGTGTAGGGAGGCCCTCGGGAGGATTTTGCTGCGATGGCGGTCCTGCAAGGGATTCCTGCATTGGAGCTTCCTATAAACTGTAGCGGGTTTTCTGAAGCTAGTGGAACTTTGTAAAGGCCTCGTAGTGTTACCCTGCCTCGCCTCCTCGGTAGAGGTGTATGGGAAGTCGCGATCCCTTGGCAGATGGGTAACATGACTTGTGGGTAAAGATGCGCAACCTCTGCAGAGTGTAAAACTGGTATACTAGCCGTGCTCACGGTCATGAGCAGCTCGGACCCTCACATGATTAAATTATGGAACTAAATTCAATTTGTCATATGCATTGCATCGCAGGTGATGTTGTTACCTTTGTTCTACTACTTAATTGGGTTTGGTATTTACTTATACTTAGTAACTGCTAATAAAATTTTGACCAACTTTAAAAGCAATGCTCAGCTCTAACCATTCTCTTTGGTAAGCCTTACACTTCACGTGAGCTCCCACCTTTGGCGAGTTCATGCACATTATTCCCCACAACTTATTGAGCTATGAACGTATGTGAGCTCACTCTTGCTGTCTCACACCCCCCCCCACAGGTCAAGAACAGGTACCACCGGATGAGGCGCATGGAGGATGCCGTGATGTGTTCGTGAGAGGTCTAGGCCGTCGTCTCCCAGTCAACTTTGGGTTGCTGGACCGTTGTCTCCTTATAATGTAATTATTTATTTTGTATAGAACTCCTGTTATATATAAAGTTGTGACATTCGATCCTGTGCCACTATACATCATATGTGTGAGACTTGGTCCCAGCATACCTGGTGTTTATGTTCGCGCCTGGGTCTTGGTGCCCCGAAACCCGGGTGTGACACGGGGCGGAGTCCGACCCCTGGGGTCGGGCGAAGCGGAGTTCGTCGTCTTCTGGGGCCGAGCCCAAGTCCGAGCCCTGGGTCGGGCGAGGCGGAGATCGTCGTCTTCCGGGGCCGAGCCCATGTCCGAGCCTTGGGTCGGGCGAAACGGAGATCATCGTCTTCTGGGGCTTAGCCCGAGTCCGAGCCCTGGGTCGGGCGGAGTTCGCCGTCTTCCGGGACTTAGCCCGAGTCTGAGCCCTGGGTCGGGCGGAGTTCGCCGTCTTCTGGGACTTAGCCCGAGTCCGATCCCTGGGTCGGGCGGAGTTCACCGTCTTCTGGGACTTAGTCCGAGTCCGAGCCCTAGGTCGTGCGGAGTTCGCCGTCTTCCGGGACTTAGCCCGAGTCTGAGCCCTGGGTCGGGCGGAGTTCGCCATCTTCCGGGACTTAGCCCGAGTCCGAGCCCTGGGTCGGGTGGAGCGGAGCTTCCTATGGTGCCTTTGGCCGGGCCTGACTGCCTGTCAGTCTCACCCTATCAAGTGGCACCGCAGTCGGAGTGGCGCAGGCGGCGCTGTCCTTCTGTCAGGCCAGTCAATGGAGCGGCGAAGTGACGGCGGTCACTTCGGCTCTGCAGGCTGGGGGCGTGCGTCAGGATAAAGGTGTCAGGCCACCTTTGCATTAAATGCTCCTGCGATTTGGTCAGTCGGTGCGGCGATTTAGTCAGGGTTGCTTCTTGGCGAAGGCAGGGCCTCGGGCGAGCCGGAAACGTGTTCGCCGCTGAAGGGGGGCCTCGGGCGAGACGGAAATCCTCCAGAGTCGGCTGCCCTTGTCCGAGGCTAGGCTCGGGTGAGGTGTGATCGAGTCCCTTGAATGGACTGATCCCTGACTTAATCGCACCCATCAGGCCTTTGCAGCTTTGTGCTGATGGGGGTTACCAGCTGAGAATTTAGGAGCCTTGAGGGTACCCCTAATTATGGTCCCCGACAGTAGCCCCCGAGCCTCGAAGGGAGTGTTTGCACTCGCTTGGAGGCTTTTGTCGCACTTTTTTGCAAGGGGACCAACCTTTCTCGGTTGTGCTTTTGTTCTGGTGGGTGCGCGCGAGCGCACCCGCCGGGTGTAGCCCCCGAGGCCTCGGAGGAGTGGTTTCACTCCTTCGAGGTCTTACTGCCTCACGTAGTGCTTCGGCTGGTCTGGTCGTTCCCTCATGCGAGCTGGTCGTAGCCCAGGTGTACGGTCGGGTCCCAAGTTCTCGGGCTGGTATGTTGACGCTGTCAACGGTTTGGCCGGAGCCGGGTTTGCGAGAGTAGCCCTCGAGCCTCTGCACAGAGCGAGAGGGCGGTCAGGGGTAGACTCGGCTTTTTTACATACGCCTCTGCGTCGCCTTTCCGCAAGGAGGAGGGGGGGAAAGCGCCATGTTGCCCTCGATGGGCGCCGAACATGGTGTCTCCGATGAGCTGCAAGCGGGTAATCCGAGTGGATGTCTGTGCCCCGTTCGTTAGGGGTCGGCTAGGGGCCCAGAGGCACGCCCAAAAGTACCTGCGGGTGATCTGCCAGACCCGGTCCCCTGGTGACGGGGTCCGAGGGCTCGATGCCTCCCTCTAATGGGATTCTGTTACAAGATCGTTCCCGCTGGTCTCGGAAATGTCCTAGGGTACCTCGGGAGCGCAGCCCGAGCCTCGGTTATGTATTGAACGTACCCATGGTCATCCCTCGCCTGGCGTCTGAGGCGGCTGTGAACCCTTTGGGGGCCAACCTTCGAACCCCTGATCAGTAATGGGCACGGAGCCCGAGTAGCCTGAGGCGGTCGTGGAACCCTTTCGAGGGGCCAGCCTTCGAACCTCTGACCAGTAGTGGGTGTAGGGCCCACGCGATCTGAGGCGGCTGTTGAACCCTTCCGGGGGCCAGCCTTCGAACCTCTGATCAGTAGGGGGCTCGGACCCTGGTTCCTTCTTGGGGAAGGATCCTTTTCGGGGTATCCCCCTTTCCCGGTCCCTGTTGCAAGAGAGAGAAAGAGGAAAAACGGAAAAGGATACGAAATCGAACGATGCGGCATACCTTTTTTGACGCGGTCATTACGGCGAAGGCGAAGCGTCGCTCGCTTCTCCTGCCAGAGGTGCCACGTGTCCCACCGCGGAGTTGATGCGACAGGGCGAGTAGTTCGCGGGGTAGCCGTTGCGCGTGCGTGGGCCGTTCGAGGAACGGGTCACGGGCGCAATGCCTTCACGCCGTGAGAGAGGGTCCTCTCGCTGCCCCCGGACGAGACGTGAGCTTGGCTGACGACGTGACCGCTGCACCTGCCCGCCTGCCACCGCCATTACTGCCGGCCCGTCTTCGGTCGTATTGACCGTCGCGCTAGGCTGGAGCCGCTGGGTCGTGCGCTGGGTGGCCTCGACTCGCGGTATTAGTTCCGCAGTCGAGGAGGCGCGGCGGTGGCGCAGGTGGCGGTGCAGTTACTCACACGTAGCAACCGGCGCACTGGTTGCATGACGCGTGGGCTTGGGCCTCCATGCCGGATGTGTTGGGAGTCGGAGAAGTGCGCCCACCTGGCGCGGTTGCATGCCGCCTGCACGGCTGCCCACCCTTTCGCCCGCTGGTCTGGGCAAAAGTGGAGGGTCGCTTGTAACCGCTGGGCGATCGTACGCACCGCGCGCGGCGGTTTGGCTTCTTCTGCTCTGAGTCAGCTTGCATGACGTGTGGGACCCAGCCCCCGCGCCGTAGGGGAGGACCTTGGAGTGTGTTGGAGAAGACTTAGCCCGTGACGGCTGGGGACGCGAGTAGGGAGAACCGCCATTAAAAGGAGGGTGACCCCCTTGGAAGGCGACCATGTCTTCGCGCTCCCTTATGCATCGTGTCTTTCCACCTTCCAAGCCCCCGGATGGGGGAGACCCGCCGTCTTTCCGCCTCGTTGTTGGGGGGAACATAACTCCGTGGGAGTTGGTACCTTTCAGCCATCGTTCGGCTTCAAGGATTTTCATCATGCAGCCCGGTCACACCCCTCCACCGGCGGTCACCCAAGATGGTGACCTCCAGTTCGATGGTGGGGGAAAGCGAGCCGGGCTGCGGCCTCTGCCCCTCCCTCAGCCTCAA
Organism: Zea luxurians; assembly: GCA_029449295.1. Classification (NCBI taxonomy): domain Eukaryota; kingdom Viridiplantae; phylum Streptophyta; class Magnoliopsida; order Poales; family Poaceae; genus Zea; species Zea luxurians. The sequence goes on along the minus strand of JAOPSE010000051.1, from coordinate 12,007,488 downwards.
GGATTTTCATCACTAGTGCTGGGGAGGGGAGTGTGCCGAGTTGGGGTCGGCCCCTGCGTGGGCGGTGGCCCGCTCCTTCCCTCAGTGATCGGGGGGAAGGCTGGGAGTCGTCCGTGGCGCTGACAGCTGCACCGTGCCCGGCTCTCTGAACCGAGCGGCTTCGGAGCCGCTCCCGGTGCTGCCTCTCGCCACGGCAGCTGGAAGAGGTTCCGCTGCCGACGAGTTTGCCGGCGCCACCCGCGGACCGACCTCCAACTCTACGGCCTTCTGCCCGTCCTTGCCTCTCGAGTTTGGGCAGGGGCGGGGGCCTCCTGACAGCAGCATCCGCCCTGAGGTCATCGCTGCTGCTGTTCGGACCCCCGGAGCAGAAGTCATCATCGTCGCCGCTGCTGGGGCGGGCGACGACAAGCCGTTCGTCGGTCTTCTGTTGCTCCGCAGGCCTCTCCCCCGTCGAGTGGGGTTGTTCGTACCTGCAGAGGTGGAACCGGAGTTCCGTTTGTAATGGCACTTTGAATGCCAGTGTTTTTGTTCATTGTGGCTGTCGGGGCCTGAACATGTATGTATTTTCGGCACGGAGCCGTGTTTTTTCCTCATTTTCGAGCACTAAGACTCGCCTGTTGGTTGTCTGAACCGCTTCACCAAGCGTGAGTCGCCCCGCGTAAAGGCATCGAGTGAGGTATCCGTATCCCGGAGGCGTAGGAGTCCCTCGGCTCGGTCAACCTTATTGTCCGAGGCTTCTCTAGCTTAATTAAAGGAACCCCTCGGCCGCTTTTCGACGAGCCGAGGCCAGGGGTAGCGGCGTCAACATGAACAGAGGCGGAGTTGGCTTCGAAAAGAAAAACCTGGTTGGTCGGAGCCTGGCCGAGTCGTCCATTAGTGGGACTCCCTGGTGTGACCGACCGAGCCGCCTGCTCGGGCCAGATTCTCGAGAAGACCCTGGTAGCGATGGCCCGGGCGTGGCGATGACGTCGTTCTTCAGAGTGGAGATCTTCGGACCGCGTCGCCGTCCGAGGCTAGGTCGGACCTCACCGACGGTGTCGTCGATGCCGAGGGTGCTGCTGCTCCCTTCAGCCATCAAGATCCGAGCCTGTAGGATCGGATTGTCTTGTAGCGTGTGTTCCCTGCGGCCGCCGAGGCCAAAACACACCCTCGCCGTGTTGTAAAGCCGCGTCTTTTTTCCTCTTGCTTCGAGTATCTGGACCTTCTTGTTGGTAACAGAAATGTTTGTGCGAGCGAGGGTTGCTTCTCACGGAAGGTGACGAGTGAGGTATCCGTATCCCCGAGGCGTAGGAGTCCCTCGGCTCGGTCAGCCTTGCCGCTTACGCGCACTCTTACCCGTCCATGGGGCTCTGTTCCCGACGCAGTCGAGAAAGCTCGAGGAATCGCTTCGGCAGAAGAACTTCCGAACGTGAAGACTTGTTCGGTCCGCGGGATCACTTATCCGAACGTGAGTTACTTATCGCAGAAGGTGATGAGTGAGGTATCCGTATCCCGGAGGCGTAGGAGTCCTTCGGCTCGGTCAGCCTTGGTTGCTTACGTGTACTCCGTCGTTTTTAGGATCCACTTTCGAAGTAGTCAAACAGCCCGAAAGGCCTTCTGGCAGAAAAGATCTTTTTTCGAGGAAAAATCTGACGCAGAGGGGGTTCCTCCCCTTTTAGCCCCCGAGGGAGGGTCGGGCTTTGCCGAGGCGAGGCCGACCCTTCCTTGACGACTAAACTTTTGCTGGGCGCGAGATATATGAACAACTTGAAAACATCTTAAGGGTAGAAGCGACATAGCTGTTGGATGTTCCAAGCGTTGCCGTAGACCTCGCCTTGACTGTTGGCTAGCTTGTACGTTCCGGGCTTCAGAACTTTGGCGATGACGAACGGCCCTCCGAGGGGGGCGTGAGCTTGTGCCACCCTCGGGCGTCTTGTCACAGCCGAAGCACTAGGTCGCCCACCTGGAGGTCTCGAGACTGGACCTCTCGGGCGTGGTAGCGTCGCAGGGACTGCTGGTATCGAGCCGAGTGCAGTAAGGCCTTGTCCCGAGCCTCCTCCAGCTGGTCCAGCGAGTCTTCTCGGCTAGCTTGGTTGCTTTGGTCGGAGTAGGCTCTCGCCCTCGGGGAGCCGTATTCCAGGTTTGTGGGCAAGACAGCCTCAGCCCCGTAGACTAGGAAGAACGGCGTGAAGCCCGTGGCTCGGCTTGGCGTTGTTCTCAGACTCCAGACCACCGAGGGGAGTTCCTTTATCCATCGCTTACCGAACTTGTTGAGGTCGTTGTAGATCCGAGGCTTGAGCCCTTGTAGAATCATGCCGTTGGCACGCTCTACTTGTCCATTTGACATGGGGTGGGCCACGGCAGCCCAGTCCACCCGGATGTGATGATCCTCGCAGAAGTCCAGGAACTTCCTGCCGGTGAACTGGGTGCCGTTGTCGGTGATGATGGAGTTCGGGACCCCGAAGCGATGGATGATGTTGGTGAAGAACGCCACCGCCTGCTCGGACCTGATGCTGTTCAGGGGCCGGACCTCGATCCACTTGGAGAATTTGTCGACGGCGACCAGCAGGTGCGTGTAGCCCCCGGGTGCCTTCTGCAAGGGGCCGACGAGGTCCAGACCCCACACAGCAAAGGGCCAGGTGATGGGTATCGTCTGCAGAGCCTGAGCGGGCAGGTGGGTCTGTCTTGCGTAGAACTGGCACCCTTCGCAGGTGCGGACGATTCTAGTGGCGTCGGCCACCGCCGTCGACCAGTAGAAGCCTTGCCGGAAAGCATTCCCGACAAGGGCTTGAGGCGCTGCGTGATGGCCGCAAGCCCCCGAGTGTATCTCTCGCAGGAGTTCCTGACCTTCGGCGATGGAGATGCATCGCTGGAGGATGCCGGAGGGGCTGCGGTGGTAGAGCTCCTTCTCATCACCCAGCAAGACGAACGACTTCGCGCGTCGCGCCATCCGCCGAGCCTCGGCTCGGTCGAAGGGTAGCTCACCTTGGTGAAGATATTGCAGGTACGGGGTCTGCCAGTTCTGATCAGGCGTGACCCCGCCTTGCTCCCCCTCGACGTGCAGCGCCTCGCGCTCGGGGGCCGAGGGTACTTCGGGTTGAGTCGAGGATGCCTCGGACTGAGCCGAGGGTGCCTCAGGATGATCCGAGGGTGCCTCAGGCTGATCCGAGGGTGCCTCGGGCTGGGCCGAGGGTGCCTCGGACTGGGCCGAGGGTGCCTCGGGCACGGGCGTGTCGTCGATCTTGACGGAGGGTTGATGCAGATCCCGGGAGAAGACGTCCGAGGGAACCGTCGTTCGCCCCGAGGCTATTTTAGCCAGCTCGTCCGCAGTCTCGTTGTAGCGCCGAGCAATGTGGTTGAGCTCGAGCCCGTAGAACTTGTCTTCTAGGTGCCGAACTTCATCGCAGTAGGCCTCCATCTTTGGGTCGCGGCAGTGGGAGTTATTCATGACTTGGTCGATGACGAGCTGCGAGTCACCGCGAGCGTCGAGGCGTCGGACCCCTAGCTCGATGGCGATCCACAACCCGTTGACTAGAGCTTCGTACTCAGCCACATTGTTGGATGCCGGGAAATGGAGGCGTAGCACGTAGCGTAGGTGCTTCCCGAGGGGCGAGATGAAGAGTAGGCCTGCGCCGGCTCCTGTCTTCATCAGCGACCCGTCGAAGAACATGGTCCAGAGCTCCGGTTGGATCGGAGCCGTCGGTAACTGAGTGTCGACCCATTCAGCTACAAAGTCCGCCAAGACCTAGGACTTGATGGCCTTCCGAGGGGCGAACGAGATTGTCTCGCCCATGATCTCCACCACCCACTTTGCAATCCTACCCGAAGCCTCTCGGCACTGGATGATCTCCCCCAGGAGGAAGGATGACACCACAGTTACCAGATGAGACTCGAAGTAGTGTCGCAGCTTCCGTCGCGTCAGGATCACCGCGTACAGCAGCTTCTGAACTTGTGGGTAGCGGATCTTGGTTTCGGAAAGTACCTCGCTGACGAAGTAGACTGGCCTCTGAACGGGCAATGCATGCCCCTCTTCTTGCCTCTCGACCACAATCGCGGTGCTAACCACCTGAGTGGTCGCGGCGACATAGACCAGGAGGGCTTCTCCAGCAGCTGGAGGCACCAAGATAGGCGCCTTTGTGAGGAGCGCCTTATGGTTCCCGAGGGCTTCCTCGGCCTCAGGGGTCCAAGTGAAGCACTCAGTCTTCCTTAAGAGGCGGTACAGAGGTAGACCTCTTTCGCCGAGGCGGGAGATGAAGCGGCTTAGAGCCACGAGGCATCCCATGACCCTCTGTACGCCTTTCAAGTCCTTGATGGGCCCCATGCTGGTGATAGCTGCGATCTTCTCCGCTCAGAGACGATGAACCCCAAGAGCATGCCTCGGGGTACTCCGAAAACACAGTTTTCGGGATTGAGCTTGACGCCTTTCGCCTTTTGCCTTGAGACATCGGAACGTCGCTTCAAGGTCGGAAAGGAGGTCGGAGGCTTTCCTCGTCTTGACTACGATGTCATCGACGTAGGCCTCGACCGTGCGGCCAATGTGTTCACCGAACACATGGTTCATGCATCGCTGGTACGTCGCCCGCGTTCCTCAGGCCGAACGGCATGGTGACATAGCAGTACATGCCGAAGGGTGTGATGAAAGAAGTCGTGAGCTGGTCGGACTCTTTCATCCTGATTTGATGATACCCTGAGTAGGCATCGAGGAAAGACAGGGTTTCGCACCCAATAGTGGAATCCACGATTTGGTCGATGCGAGGCAGAGGGTAGGGAACCTTCGGACATGCTTTGTTGAGACCAGTGTAGTCTACACACATCCGCCATTTCCCCCCTTTCTTTCTCACAAGCACAGGGTTGGCAAGCCATTCGGGATGGAATACCTCTTTGATGAACTCTGCCGCCATTAGCTTGTGGATCTCCTCGCCTATGGCTCTGCGCTTCTCCTCGTCGAATCGGCGTAGCGGCTGCTTGACGGGTCGGGCTCCGGCTCGGATGTCCAGCGAGTGCTCGGCGACATCCCTCGGTATGCCAGGCATGTCCGAGGGACTCCATGCGAAGACGTCGGCGTTCGCGCGGAGGAAGTCGACGAGCACTGCTTCCTATTTAGGATCGAGCCCGGAGCCGATCCGGATCTGCTTGGAGGTGTCGCCGCTGGGGTCGAGGGGGACGGTCTTAACCGTCTCCGCTGGCTCAAAGTTGCCGGCGTGACGCTTCACGTCTGGCACCTCCTTGGAGAGGCTCTCCAGGTCGGTGATGAGGGCCTCGGACTCGGCGAGGGCCTCGGCGTACTCCACGCACTCCACGTCGCATTCGAACGCGTGTTTGTACGTGGGGCCGACAGTGATGACCCCGTTGGGGCCCGACATCTTGAGCTTCAGGTAGGTGTAGTTGGGGACGGCCATGAACTTCGCGTAGCATGGCCTCCCCAGTACCGCGTGGTAGGTTCCTCGGAACCCAACCACCTCGAACGTCAGGGTCTCCCTTCGGAAGTTGGAGGGTGTTCCGAAGCAGACGGGAAGGTCGAGCTGTCCGAGGGGTTGGACGCGCTTCCAGGGAATGATCCCATGGAAGGGCGCAGCGCCTGCCCGGACAGAGGACAGATTGACACGTAGGAGCTCGAGGGTCTCGGCGTAGATGATGTTGAGGCTGCTGCCTCCATCCATGAGGACCTTGGTGAGCCTGACGTCGCCGATGACGGGGTCAACGACGAGCGGGTATTTCCCCGGGCTCCGCACATGGTCGGGGTGATCGTCTCGGTCGAAGGTGATGGGCTCGTCGGTCCAGTCCAGATAGACTGGCGCCACCACCTTGACCGAGCAGACCTCCCGGCGCTCCTGCTTGCGGTGCTGAGCCGAGGGGTTCGCCGCTTGCCCACCATAAATCATGAAGCAGTCGCGGACCTCGGGGAACTCTCCTGCCTGGTGATCTTCCTTCTTGTCATCGTCGCGGGCCTTGCCACCCTCCGCGGGTGGCCCGGCCCTGTGGAAGTGGCGCCGAAGCATGACACACTCCTCAAGGGTGTGCCTGACGGCCCCCTGGTGATAGGGGCACGGCTCCTTGAGCATCTTGTCGAAGAGGTTGGCACCTCCGGGGGGCTTCCGAGGGTTCTTGTACTCGGCGGCGGTGACAAGGTCCGCGTCGGCGGCGTCGCGTTTCGCTTGTGACTTCTTCTTGCCCTTCTTCTTGGCGCCACGCTGGGTTGATGCCTCGGGAGTATCTTCCGATGGGCGGCCCTGGGGCTGCTTGTCCTTTCGAAAGATAGCCTCGACCGCCTCCTGGCCGGAGGCGAACTTGGTGGCGATGTCCATCAGCTCGCTCGCCCTGGTGGGGGTCTTGCGGCCCAGCTTGCTCACCAGGTCGCGATAGGTGGTGCCAGCGAGGAACGCGCCGATGACATCCGAGTCGGTGATGTTGGGCAGCTCGGTGCGCTGCTTCGAGAATCGCCGGATGTAGTCTCGGAGAGACTCTCTCGGCTGCTGTCGGCAGCTTCGGAGGTCCCAGGAATTCCAGGGGCGCACATACGTGCCCTGGAAATTGACGGCAAAAGCTTGGACTAGGTCATCCGAGTTGGAGATCTGCCCCGGAGGCAGGTGCTCCAACCAAGCGCGAGCGGAGTCGGAGAGGAACAGGGGGAGGTTGCGGATGATGAGGTTGTCATCGTCCGTTCCACCCAGTTGGCAGACCAGACGGTAGTTCGCGAGCCACAGTTCCGGTCTCGTCTCCCCCGAGTACTTTGTGATAGTAGCCGGGGGTCGGAAACGGGTCGGGAACGGCGCCCGTCGGATGGCTCGGCTGAAGGCTTGTGGACCGGGCGGTTCGGGCAAGGGACTCCGATCCTCCCCGCTGTCGTAGCGTCCCCCACGCCTGGGGTGGTAGCCTCGGTGCACCCTCTCGTCGAGGTGGGCCCGGCGGTCGCGGTGATGGTGCTCGTTGCCGAGGCGACCCGGGGCCGCAGGCGCGGTGTTGCGCGTGCGCCCAGTGTAGACCGAGGCTTCCCGCATAAATCGGGAAGTCGCGACATGAGGTTCCGAGGGGTACCCCTACCTTCGGGAGGCGGAGCTCTCGGCCCGTCGGACCGCGGCGCCTTCCAGGAGATTCTTGAGCTCTCCCTGGATTCGCCGCCCCTCGGTGGTTGATGGCTCTGGCATCGCGCGAAGAAGCATTGCTGCTGCCGCCAGGTTCTGGCCGACCCCATTGGATACGGGTGGCGGCCTGACCCTGACATCATCGGTGATGCGGTGCTGGAAGCCCTGGGGTAGATGACGTATTTCTCCGGCTGGAGGTTGGCCCGCCCATGCCTGCCCGACGTCCCGACGGACCGGCTCAAGCGCTCCTGCTCCCTCGTCGAGCCTGGCCTGCACCCCGCGGATTTGCTTGAGCTGTGGGCCATGACCCCCCGCCTGAACGGGGACCACAGCTAGCTCCCGTGGGATGTCAACGCGAGGCACCGGCCTAGGGAGGTCACCGTCCTCCGGCATGCCGAGATGGTTGCCTTCGGGGGGACCCCCTAGATCGACGTGGAAGCATTCGCGACTTGGGCCGCAGTCCTCGTCGCCGAGGCTACGGCTACCGTCGGAACAGTCGGAAAGGCAGTAGTCGCATGCGGTCATGAAGTGCCGCATGGCACCGGGGTTGCCAAGTCCAGAGAAATCCCAACAGATGTTGGGCTCGTCGTCTTCCTCGGACCCAGAGGGCCCGTAGGTCGAGACGTCCGTCAGCCGGCCCCAAGGTGACCGCATACGAAACCCCAGAGGGTTTGGACTTGCCTCTATGAGAGCGCCCGCCAAAGCGAAGTCGCTAGACGGGTTGAGGCTGAATCCGAAAGACGTGGGATGGGAATCGATCGGTACCTTTTGGTCGACGGGCGGCGATAAGGTCACGTCGGGGACTGACTGCGCCGTCGTCTCAGGTACGAGAGTGACGTCCAGCAAGCTTTTCGCGAGCGTGCTGGCGTCGTCCGCTTGCTCGGGGCGCGTCGCGGGGAGACGGCGCTCACCTTCGTCTCAAACGCGGGGTCGACGCCCGGTGCGCCCCCCGTTGGGGTGCTGGAGCCGTCGACTCGCTCGACAGCCGACGAGGCGCTGTCTCCTGCTTGGCCTTGGTTGCCCCGCCTCCTCCTCCGTCGGCGGGGGAGAGGACGGGGTGAGCTCGAAGATTGTTCTTCCACCACGCGGAGAAGACGTCGCCGATTCCGCCGCCGGCGAGCGGGTTGTCGGCCGCCACTGTTGTTGTCGCACGGCGGTGGAAGGAGTATCATGTCGTAGCTGCCATCGAGGGACATGAACTCAAGACTCCCGAAACGGAGCACCGTCCAGGGCTGGAGAGGTTGCTAGAGACTGCCCATCTGGAGCTTGACGGGAAGCTGTTCGTCAACACGCAGCAGGCCCCTACCTGGCGCGCCAACTGTCGGCGTTCCGAGACCGGGGGGTCCCTGAGCCGACGAGTGAATGTCGTCGCGTGCCCCAGCCCAGATGGGTCGAGCGCGAGGGCGAGCGCGAAGGGGGGAGAGCGAGGCGGCCGGAGACCGGCGTGAGAGAGGTGGGAATCCCGCGGCCTTCGTGTTCGTCCCGCGCCTAGGTCAGGTGCGCTTGTAGTAGGGGGGTTACAAGCGTCCACGCGGGTGAGGGAGCGAGTGGCTCCAAGCGAGCGCGTGTCTCGTCCTCGTCCCCGCGCGGCCAACCCTCTCTAAGAGGGCCCTGGTCCTCCCTTTTATAGGCGCAAAGAAAGGATCCAGGTGTACAATGGGGGGTGTAGCAGAGTGCTACGTGTCTAGCGGAGGAGAGCTAGCGCCCTAAGTACATGCCGTTGTGGCAGCCGGAGAGATTTTGGCACCCAGCTGGTGTGATGTCGTGGCCGTCGGAGGAGCGATGGAGCTTGGCGGAGGGACAGCTGTTGGAGCGGTTGAATCCTTGCTGACGTCCTCTTGCTTCCGTAAGGGGGTTGAGAGCCGCCGTCGTCATAGAGTATGTAGGGCGCCATCATTGCCTATCTGGCGGGGCGAGCCAGATGGGACGCCGGTCTTGTTCCCTGCGGCCCGAGTCAGCTCGGGGTAGGGTGATGATGGCGCCTCCTGTTGACGTGGCTGGTCTACGCCCTAGGTTGGGCGATGTGGAAGCTCCTCCGAAGCCGAGGTCGAGTCTGTCTTCCATGGCCGAGATCGGGTCCGAGCCCCAGGTTCGGGCGAGGCGGAGATCGCCGGCTGGTGCCGGGGCGGAGTCCGACCCCTGGGGTCGGGCGAAGCGGAGTTCGTCGTCTTCTGGGGCCGAGCCCAAGTCCGAGCCCTGGGTCGGGCGAGGCGGAGATCGTCGTCTTCCGGGGCCGAGCCCATGTCCGAGCCCTGGGTCGGGCGAAACGGAGATCGTCGTCTTCTGGGGCTTAGCCCGAGTCCGAGTCCTGGGTCGGGCGGAGTTCGCCGTCTTCCGGGACTTAGCCCGAGTCCGAGCCCTGGGTCGGGCGGAGTTCGCCGTCTTCCGGGACTTAGCCCGAGTCCGAGCCCTAGGTCGGGCGGAGTTCGCCGTCTTCCGGGACTTAGCCCGAGTCCGAGCCCTGGGTCGGGCGGAGTTCGCCGTCTTCCGAGACTTAGCCCGAGTCCGAGCCCTGGGTCGGGCGGAGCGGAGCTTCCTATGGTGCCTTTGGCCGGGCCTGACTGCCTGTCAGTCTCACCCTGTCAAGTGGCACCGCAGTCGGAGTGGCGCAGGCGGCGCTGTCCTTCTGTCAGGCCGGTCAGTGGAGCGGCGAAGTGACGGCGGTCACTTCGGCTCTGCAGGCTGGGGGCGTGCGTCAGGATAAAGGTGTCAGGCCACCTTTGCATTAAATGCTCCTGCGATTTGGTCGGTCGGTGCGGCGATTTAGTCAGGGTTGCTTCTTGGCGAAGGCAGGGCCTCGGGCGAGCCGAAAACGTGTTCGCCGCTGAAGGGAGGCCTCGGGCGAGACGGAAATCCTCCGGAGTCGGCTGCCCTTGTCCGAGGCTAGGCTCGGGTGAGGCGTGATCGAATCCCTTGAATGGACTGATCCCTGACTTAATCGCACCCATCAGGCCTTTGCAGCTTTGTGCTGATGGGGGTTACCAGCTGAGAATTTAGGAGCCTTGAGGGTACCCCTAATTATGGTCCCCGACACCTACCGCCCTCATCTCGAGTTCTCGACCGCCTCTCGTCCAGAAACACACTATAAGGCGGATGAGCGCCCACTCTTACCGGCAGTGGCAGCATTGTCCTCCAATCCACTTCTCACCCCAACTCTGCCGCCCGTGCTCCCGACCGCGTTAGTCTAACATGCTACTCCGGTAGTCGCTTTCCGCGTAGACGTAGACACTAGTGCCAATGGGTAATTTTCACTAGTGGGCCGATTTTGTTCAATAGTTTCCCCACCTTTTATTATGGTTGTGTTGGGCTGTCTTTGTGGGCTCCCGTATATTCCTTCTTAATTTTTTTTCTTTTTTTTGTTGTGCGATATTTTCTGATTTCTACTGCCCACTGCACTGCACTCGAATTCGGAGACATTGGCAATTTTGCCATTATGATTTGTGTTCTTCGCTAGTATGCAATCGGGTCCACAAATCATAAACACAGACGGTCCCACCAGTCATAAACATGAGATAATATAATAATAGACAACCAAAATTAAGAGTGGTAAAATCACAAATTCGCTACTACAGTTGGGTCGGCAGAGGTGACGCAAGATGGCCGGTCTAATTTACTACACCAAGGCAGCGTTCAATTTTCATTCATAGAGACGTCACCGTAGACGATCCTCGCCTTCGTCATCTGAAACGAAGTGCCAAAGGGCGAAACGGGTAGAGCCAATCCTACGCCAGGTGGCACCAGAGAAGACACGGTGGCACCGCTGCAGATATGCCTCCTTTCCTCCCTGCCAATATTTTTTTGTTCACATACAACAACAGAAGGAAGTGCACGTTTCGAAAATTTTATTACTCCGGTTCTCTGTTCTAATTTCTCAGATTTGAAGTATTCTAAATTTTAACTAAAATCATAAATAGAGTTATAAAGATTTATGATACTAAATAAGTATTTTATATAGAAAATATAATTAGAAAACAGTCTGATTTTACAACGGTTTGGGACTTGGGAGGCTGAAATAACGTTCGATTTCCAAGTTAGATTATACTCCTCCGCCTTTTTTATTTGTCACCATTTAGTTCAAACATAAACTATCAGGCGGTGTTAAATCAATGTGGGCCTAGCCCACATTAATATTTAATAATAGTCAATGTTATAGGTGTAACACCCCTGATGTTTACCTCCTGTTAGACTGTGTTTATAGACTCAAGCACGGGATATCAGCAATAATAACAATCTCTATGTTTTAATATTCATCTATCATAATTTCGATATCATTTTCATCTCTGCCTATCCGGCCTATCCGATCTGTTCTAAATGTTTCACGAAGTTCAAAACATATTTGCTCCGTGAATTAACGACTCTTGTGCCTAATTAAAATCTATCTAGTAAGCGAATACGAATTTGGAACCTCGACCTACTCTTGTGATTTTTTACCGAAGTAAATTTTATTAGAACTCGGCAACAGAATATTGATGCGAGATTAAACTGGAGTGAGATAATTAGAGTCGATATTGAGTTTTCGTAATTAATCGGTTTCCCTATTCGGATTGCGGATGAAATCATTTGATTTCAAATCAAATCGAATACAACCTAAAATATGGAAGCTGATCTCGTTTGGTTCGGTCTTTGTGTTTTTTCGCCTAGATCAATATCTTCATATAAATAACTGGTAAAACTTTATCTGATTCCGGGAGTATCCATCAATCAAACACCATCTAAATATTGTTGTTAGTTTCGGTTTGGTTCGAACCATTTCTACATCTTTAAAATCCTAATTTCTAAAACTGTATTTATATGTGTATATTTGTATAGAAAAGAGGAAATGAAAAATCTATGTGTTTATCCTCTGTGTGTCATCTTCCTCTCTTCTTATACTGAGTACTTGTGATGCTCTAGAAATCTCCCACCGCCCAACTCTCTATCCCTATCCTCTGGCTGCCGCCGTTGGCATCTTCACAAAGCCAAAATCTCCACGCCATCTCCATCACATGATGTTCTCTACTCACTCCATGGCCGCTGCACCACCCCCCACATGTCCAGCCGACGCCCCTCCCTCCATTTTCCTCTTTGCAGCAACCCTGCCATGGCCGCACCCCTGCTTCCATGGCGAGCTCGCCCTAACCCCTGTCCTCTACTCCCTATTCTCCTCGCCATGGGGGCGCTCGCCCCCCAACTCTCGTCGTGGCGTCGTTCGTCGTGCCCCCTGTGCCAGAGCTCGCCGGTCGTGCTCCTCTGCCCAACATCGGCAACCTTCACAGCTCGGACTCCCTCACCTCCTCCACCAGGCACCATCCTGAAAGGGAAATAGGGTTAACCTTTTCCTATAATTAATTTTGGTGGTTGATCGTCAACACAAACACATGACTAACTAGTTTGTCTAGAATTCATGTATTACAGGTGCATAAGGTTCAACACAAACCAATAAAATATTCAAGTTAGGGACCCAATTCAAAAGAAGCAAAAGAAACTTGAGTGTGTTGTGGCCTGGCGCACCAGACCGTCCAGTGTGCCACCGGACAGTGTCCGGTGCACCAGGACCGTACAGGGGTCAACCAGCCACTCTCGGGAAACGTAGACGTGATCTGCTATAATTCACTAGACTGTCCGGTATGCCACCGGACTGTCCGTGAGCCAGTGGAGTAACGGCTACCTGCGCGCAACGGTCGACTCTGACAACAGCACAGTGAAACGCAGAAGTCAGAGCAGCGAGTCAGAGTGGCACCGGACTGTCCGGTGCGCCACCAGACTGTCCGATGCCACAAGAAGACAAAGGCGCCAACATTCAACTGCTCCACACCCTAACGGTTGGGTGACGTGGCGGCGCACCGAACAGCGCACAGTACCTGTCCAGTGGCGCATCGGACTGTCTGGTGCGCCCATCGCCAGCAGCCTTCCCAACGGCTGTGGAAGTGGTTGGGGGCTATAAATACCCCCAACCACCTCATTCATAACGATCCAAGCATTCCAAACATTGCATTCAATACAAGAGCAAAAGACTTCACTCCAAGACACATCAAATAGATTGAATCCTCTCCTAGTCTCCAAAATCAACTCAATTCCAATAGGGACTTTTGAGAGGGTGTTCTTGTGTTCTTTTGTTGCTCTTATTGCTTGGCTTGGCCTTTTTATTTTCTTTCTCTTATCCTCAAGTGCTTTGTAAGCAAGGCAAGAGACACCAAGTGTGTGGTGGTCCTTGCGGGGTCTTAGTGACCCGTGAGATTAAGGAAGAAGGCTCACTCGGTCTAAGTGACCGTTTGAGAGAGGGAAAGGGTTAAAATAGACCCGATCTTTGTGACCTCCTCAACGGGGACTAGGTTCTTTGGAACCGAACCTCAGTAAAATAAATCACTGTGTTCACTCGCCTTATTTCTTGGTTGATTTGTTTTCCCATTCTTTTCGACTTGAATTATATTCTAACGCTAACCCCCGACCTTAGTGCTTGCTTAAAGTTATAAATTTCAGGTTTCGCCTATTCACCCCCCCTCTAGGCGACTTTCAATTGGTATCAGAGCCTGGTGCTTCATTAGAGTCTAACAACTCGAAGTGATTTCGGGAGATCACGCCAAGAGGGAGATTATGACCGGCGACAAGTTCGCAAGCTCGGGGAGGACTCTCTCAAGGGAGTCCGGCAACAAACACAAGGAGGAATCCTCTTCCTCCATCAAGTCGCATCGGAAAGGTGACAAGAAGAAGAAGATGAAGAAAGTGGTCTACTACGAGACCGACTCTTCGTCACCTTCCACATCAAGCTTCGAGTCATCTGTCACTTCTAAGCGCCATGAGCGCAAGAAGTATAGGAAGATGCCTCTTCGCTATCCCCGTAATTCTAAGCGCGCTCCATTACTTTTCGTTCCCCGAGGCAAACCACCATATTTTGATGATGAAGATTATTGTATGTGGAGTGATAAAATGAGGCATCATCTAACCTCACTCCACGAAAGTATTTGGGATATTGTTGAGTATGGAGCGCAGGTACCTAAGGTGGGGGATAAAGACTATGACTTGGACGAGGCCTCCCAAATTAGGCACTTTAACTCCCAAGCCACGTTTATACTCCTCGCCTCCTTATGTCGAGAGGAGTATAACAAGGTACAAGGGTTAAAGGGCGCCAAAGAAATTTGGGACGTCCTCAAAACGGCACACGAAGGGGACGAGGTGACTAAGATCACCAAGCGGGAAACGATCGAGGGAGAGCTCGGTCGACTCATCCTTAACAAAGGAGAAGAGTCGCAAGCAATGTATAACCGGCTAAAGTCCATAGTGAACCAAGTGCACAACCTCGGGAGCACCAAGTGGGATGACCATGAAATGGTCAAGGTTATTCTTAGATCACTTGTTTTTCGTAATCCCACTCAAGTGCAACTAATCCGTGGAGACCCTAGATATAAACAGATGTCTCCCAAGGAGGTTATTGGCAAGTTTATGAGCTTTGAGCTTATGATCAAAGACTCCAAACACATTGTCAACTTGGAGCAAGGTGCCACCTCAACACCCAAGGTGCAACCCGTCGCATTCAAAGCGACGGAAGAAAAGAAGTTGGAGTCTACACCAAGTAAGCTTCTAATCGACGCCTCCAAGCTTGACAACGAGGAGATGGCGCTCATCATCAAGAGCTTCCGCCAAATCCTCAAACAAAGGAGGGGGAAAGATTACAAGTCCCGCTCCACGAAGGTATGCTACCGGTGTGGTAAGTCCGGTCACTTCATAGCTAAATGTCCTATTTCTAGTGGAAGTGATAGGGACGACGACAAGAAGGAGAAGAAGAAGGAGAAGAAGAGGTACTACAAGAAGAAGGGCGGCGATGCCCACATATGTCGAGAATGGGACTCTGATAAGAGATCCATCGACTCCTCCTCCGACAAGGACGCCGCCAACATCGCCGTCAACAAGGGCCTCTTCTTCCCCAACATCGGCCACAAGTGTCTCATGGCTAAGGACAGCAAAAAGAAGAAGGTACAATCTAGAGCCACCCCAAATATACAACATCTAGTGATGAGGGTAGCTCTAGTGATAGTGAAGATAATTTAATGTCTCTCTTTGCCAACCTTAGCATGGACCAAAAGAAAAAATTAAATGAACTAATTGAAGCCATTAATGAAAAGGATGAACTCTTGGATAGCCAAGAGGACTTCCTCATTAAAGAAAACAAAAAATTTGGTAAACTAAAAAATGTTTATGATCAAGAAGTAGAGAAATGTGAAAATTTATCTAAGGAGCTTAGCATTTGTCATGATTCAATTTCTAGTCTTAGAAATGAAAATGCTAATCTTGTTTCTAAGATTGAAAAATTTGAATGTTTGCAATGACTATATTTTCTGTCTTAGAGATGAGAATGCTAGATTAAAATCTAAGATAGAACAATTAAATATTTGCAAACCTTCTACATCAACTGTTGAGCATGTTTCCATTTGCATTAGATGTAGATATGTTAATGTTGATGCTATAGATGATCACCTTGCCATGATTAAGAAACAAAATGATCATATAACTAAATTAGATGCTAAAATTGCCGAGCATGAGCTCAAAAATGAAAAATTTAAATTTTCTCGTAGCATGCTCTATAATGGGAGACGCCCTGGCATTAAGGATGGCATTGGTTTCCAACAGGGGAGCAATGTCAAGCTTAATGCCCCCAAAAAATTGTCTAACTTTGTAAAGGGCAAGGCTCCCATGGTTCAGGATAGTGAGGGATACATTTTATACCCTACAAACTATCCCGAACATAAGATTAGGAAAATTCATGCTAGGAAACCTCATAATATTTCTCACCATACATTTATGTACAAAAATGAGGCTTCTAGCTCAAGGCATACCACTCATGTTAAATTGCCTAGAAAGAAAATTCCTGCTGCATCAAATGAGCATAATGTTTCATTTAAGACTTTTGATGCATCATATGTTTTAACTAACAAATCAGGCAAAGTAGTTGCCAAATATGTTGGGGGCAGACACAAGAGTCCAAAGACTTGTTTTTAGGTACCCAAGGTGCTTGTTTCTAATTTGAAAGGACCCAAGACCATTTGGGTACCTAAGAACAAGGCCTAAAATTGTTTTGTAGGTTTATGCATCCGGTGGTTCAAGTTGAATAATCGATAGCGGGTGCACAAACCACATGACAGGGGAGAAGAGAATGTTCTCCTATGAGAAAAATGAAGATCCCCAACGAGCTATCACATTCAGGGATGGAAATCAAGGTTTGGTCAAAGACTTGGGTAAAATTGCTATATCACCTGACCATTCTATTTCCAATGTTTTTCTTGTAGATTCTTTAGACTACAATTTGCTTTATGTTTCTCAATTGTGTAAAATAGGCTACAACTGTCTTTTTACTGATATATGTGTTACTGTCTTTAGAAGAAGTGATGATTCAATAGCTTTTAAGGGAGTGCTAGAGGGTCAGCTATACTTAGTAGATTTTAATCAAGCTGAACTAGACACTTGCTTAATTGCTAAGACTAACATGGGTTGGCTCTGGCATCGCCGACTAGCACATGTTGGGATGAAGAATCTCCATAAGCTTCTAAAGGGAGAGCACATTTTAGGACTAACAAATGTTCATTTTGAGAAAGACAGGGTTTGTAGCGCATGTCAAGCAAGAAAGCAAGTTGGAGTCCACCATCCACATATGAACATCATGACGACTGATAGGCCGCTCGAGCTACTCCACATGGACCTATTCGGCCCGATCGCTTACATAAGCATCGATGGGAGTAAGTATTGTCTAGTTATTGTGGATGATTATTCTCGCTTCACTTAGATATTCTTTTTGCAGGAAAAATCACAAACCCAAGAGACCTTAAAGGGATTCTTAAGACGAGCTGAAAACGAGTTCGGACTAAGGATCAAAAAGATAAGAAGCGATAATGGGACGGAGTTCGAGAACTCTCAAATTGAAGGCTTTGTTGAGGAGGTGGGCATCAAGCATGAGTTCTCTTCTCCCTACACACCTCAACAAAAATGGTGTAGTTGAGAGGAAGAATATAACTCTACTGGACATGGCAAGGACCATGCTTGATGAGTACAAGACACTGGACCGGTTTTGGGCCGAGGCGATTAACATCGCCTACTACTCTATCAACCGGTTATATCTTCACCAAATCATCAAGAAGACATCATATGAACTCCTAACTGGTAAAAAGCCTAATATTTCATATTTTAGAGTCTTTGGGAGTAAATGCTTTATTCTTATTAAGAGAGGTAGAAAATCTAAATTTGCTCCTAAGGCTGTAGGAGGCTTTTTACTTGGTTATGACTCAAACACAAGGGCATATAGAGTCTTCAACAAATCCACTGGATTAGTTGAGGTTTCTTGTGACATTGTGTTTGATGAAACTAATGGCTCCCAAGTGGAGAAAGTTGATCTTGATGAACTAGATGATGAAGAGGCTCCGTGCGTCGCGCTAAGGAACATGTCCATTGGGGATGTGTGCCCTAAGGAATCCGAAGAGCCTCCACAAACACAAGATCAACCGTCAACTTCCAACCAAGCATCTCCACCTACCCAAGATGAGGAACATGCTCAAAATGATGGGAATGAAGATCAAGAGGATGAGCCACCTCAAGAGGAGGACAATGATCAAGGGGGAGATGAAGATGATCAAGACAAGGAAGATGATCAAGAAATTCAGGGTCAAAGACTGCCACACCCAAGAGTCCACCAAGCAATTCAACGAGATCACCCCGTCAACTCCATCCTTGGTGACATTCATAAAGGGGTACTACTAGATCTCGAGTTACTCATTTCTGTGAATATTACTCTTTTGTTTCCTCTATTGAGCCATACAGGATAGAGGATGCACTAAGAGATCCAGATTGGGTGCTAGCAATGCAAGAGGAGCTCAACAACTTCATGAGAAATGAGGTATGGCATTTAGTTCCACGTCCTAATCAAAACGTTGTAGGTACCAAATGGGTATTCCGCAACAAGCAAGATGAGCATGGTGTGGTGACAAGGAACAAAGCTCGACTTATGGCCAAAGATTATTCACAAGTTGAAGGTTTGGATTTCGATGAAACTTACGCACCCGTAGATAGGCTTGAGTCAATTCGAATATTACTTGTCTATGCTACTTACCATGGCTTTAAGCTTTATCAAATGGACGTGAAAAGTGCCTTCCTTAATGGACCTATCAAGGAAGAGGTCTATGTTGAGCAATCTCCCGGTTTTGAAGATAGTGTGTATCCTAACCATGTTTATAAACTCTCAAAGGCGCTTTATGGGCTCAAGCAAGCCCCAAGAGCATAGTATGAATGCTTAAGAGATTTTCTTATCACTAATGGCTTCAAAGTCGAAAAAGCCAATCCTACTGTCTTTACTAAAACTATTGCAAAAGATTTCTTTGTATGCCAAATTTATGTTGATGATATTATATTTGGGTCTACTAACAAATCAACTTGTAAAGAGTTTAGTAGGATCATGATACAAAAATTCGAGATCTATGATGGGGGAATTGAAGTATTTCCTAGGATTTCAAATCAAGCAACTCCAAGATGGCACCTTCATCATACAAACAAAGTACATTCAAGACATACTTAAGAAGTTTGGGATGAAGGATGGCAAACCCATCAAGGCACCCATGGGAACCAATGGGCATCTCGACCTCGACATGAGAGGTAAATCCATAGATCAAAAGGTATACCGGTCGATGATAGGATCTTTATTCTACTTATGTGCACCTCGACCGGATATTATGCTTTCCGTATGCATGTGTGCAAGGTTCTAGGCCGATCCTAAGGAAGTTCACTTTAGGGCCGTAAAGAGAATCATGAGGTATTTAGTTTACACTCCTAAGTTTGGGCTTTGGTACCCCAAGGGATCCACTTTTAATTTAATAGGATATTCCGATGCCGATTGGGTAGGGTGTAAAATTGATAGGAAGAGCACATCAGGGACTTGCCAGTTTCTGGGGAGATCCCTAGTGTCATGGGCTTCAAAGAAACAAAACTCAGTAGCTCTTTCTACCGCTGAAGCCGAGTACATTGCCGTAGGCCATTGTTGCGCGCAATTACTTTGGATGAGGCAAACCCTTAGGGACTATGGCTACAAATTGAGCAAAGTCCCTCTCCTATGTGATAATGAGAGTGCAATCCGCATGGCGGATAATCCCGTTGAACACAGCCCAACTAAGCACATAGACATTCGGTATCACTTTCTGAGGGATCACCAACAAAAGGGAAATATCGAAATTGCTTATGTTAATACCCAAAACCAATTGGTCGTTATCTTTACCAAGGCACTAGATGAGAAAACCTTTAGCAAACTTTGGAATGAGCTAAATATTCTTGATTCTCGGATTTTTTATTGAAACATTGCACACATAGCTCATTGACATACCTTTGATTATATCTCTTTCATTTTGGTACAAATGCATATTTCTTATTATTTTTGTGCCAAAACTACGACTAATGTGTTTCCAAGTTTATTTCTATACTAAGTCATAGATTGAAAGGGAAATGGAGTCTTCGACGAAGACAAGGCTTCCACTCAACTCTAACGGTATCATTTACCCTTCGTCGTCAATCCACAAATCTCTCAAATTGGTATAATCCTTCACTCATATTTCCTTTAGCAATGGGAGAGAAAATATTAAAAATGGCCCTCAAAGTCTCCGTTTTTGGCGATTAATGCCAAAGGGGAGAAAGTATTAAGCCCAAAGCAAAAGGACCGCCACCACCATTTCAAAAAATTTCAAAATAAAGTTTTAATTGATGTCTTTCACATTGGTATCTATGAAATGGGAAATTTCTTCAATTGGTATCTTTGAAAGGTCAATTTTCAAATTGGTATCTATTTCATAACCCTATTGAAAGCTAAGAGGAGAACTTCATTCAGGGGGAGTTTTTATTAAGTCAAAGGAAAAGCATTTGAAACAGGGGAGAAATTTCAAATCTTGAAAATGCTTCTTGCAATCTTATTCATATACCTTTGACTATTTGCAAAAAGTTATTGAAAAGATTTTCCAAAAGGATTTGCAAAAACAAAACAAGTGGTGCAAATGTGGTCCAAAATATCAAATAAAAGAAAAAGACATCCATTCATATCTAGTGAGATTTCCAATTGGTTTAACTCCAAGTAACCTATGCACATTCTAAATGCAAACTAGTTACATTTCTACACTTATTATTTGCTTTGGTTTGTGTTGGCATCAATCACCAAAAAGGGGGAGATTGAAAGGGAAAAAAGGGTTAACCTTTTCCTATAATTAATTTTGGTGGTTGATTGTCAACACAAACACATGGACTAACTAGTTTGTCTAGAATTCATGTATTACAGGTGCACAAGGTTCAACACAAACCAATAAACTATTCAAGTTAGGGACCCAATTCAAAAGGAGCAAAAGAAACTTGAGTGTGCTGTGGACTGCGCACCGGACTGTCCGGTGTGCCACCGGACAGTGTCCAGTGCACTAGGACCGTACAGGGGTCAACCAGCCACTCTCAGGAAAACGCAGGCGCGCTTCGCTATAATTCACCGGACTGTCCGGTGTGCCACCGGACTGTCTGGTGAGCCAGGGAGTAACGGCTACCTGCGCGCAATGGTCGACTCTGACAACAGCACAATGAAACACATAAGTCAGAGCAGCGAGTCAGAGGGGCACCAGACTGTCCGGTGCGCCACCAGACTGTCCGGTGCCACAAGAAGACAAAGTCGCCAATGGTCAACTGATCCACAACCCTAACGATTGGGTGACGTGGTGGCGCACCGTACAACACACAGTACCTATCCGGTGGCGCACCAGACTGTCCGGTGCGCCCATCGCCAACAGCCTTCCCAATGGCTATGGAAGTGGTTGGGGGCTATAAATACCCCCCAACCACCTCATTCATAACCATCCAAGCATTCCAAACATTGCATTCAATACAAGAGCAAAAGACTCCACTCTAAGACACATCAAATAGATTGAATCCTCTCCTAGTCTCCAAAATCAACTCAATTCCATTAGGGACTTGTGAGAGGGTGTTCTTGTGTTGCTCTTGTTGCTTGGCTTGGCCTTTTTCTTTTCTTTCTCTTATTCTCAAGTGCTTTGTAAGCAAGGCAAGAGACACCAAGTGTGTGGTGGTTCTTGCGGGGTCTTAGTGACCCGTGGGAATAAGGAAGAAGGCTCACTCGGTCTAAGTGACCGTTTGAGAGAGGGAAAGGGTTGAAATAGACTCGATCTTTGTGACCTCCTCAATGGGGACTAGGTTCTTTGGAACTGAACCTCGATAAAACAAATCACCGTGTTCACTCGCCTTGTTTCTTGGTTGATTTGTTTTCCCTCTCATTCTGACTTGAATTATATTCTAACGCTAACCCCCGACCTTAATGCTTGCTTAAAGTTATAAATTTCAGGTTTCGCCTATTCACCCCCTCTAGGTGACTTTCACATCCCGAGCGCTCCCTGCTCCAGCAAGTTTCCATGGCCGCCAAGCCCCTCCCATGGTCGAGCACGTCCCTGCGTTCGTCGATGTTGGACACCAGACTATGCTGCTCGTCCTCAACCTCATCGATGCCATTTCCCTGGTGCTTGTCCTCGCCTAGGCCATGGAGCAGCAACAACCATGGAACCCCTTCGTGTCGTGCCTCGATGTGTTCGACAAAATGTCGCAGCGAGCTTCACCTCGATCTATGCAGTCTCAGTCACATCGTCGTTCGCCTCGGTAAGGAACCGCTGTTCTCCTTATGTATTCATCGCTAGTATCTGTACCCAACATCTATTTATTCGATGTTAATTGTGTGTATATGTATGTGATTATGTGCGATATGTGAGGAGAAATCTCATACGTGTGAAGTGAAACAAGTCGCGCGACGGTTGTCGGGTGTTCAGTGTTATACTCAAACCGGGGCTTGTTGTGATGATAAATCTTGTTGTGATGATAATACCAAAGGTGTAGAGTACTTTATAAGCTTTCTAGAAAGTCCTAGTTTACTATTCTTGGATAAAAAACTATGGAGTTATGATTAAAAGAACTGACTACTGTGCTGCTGTCAAAAAAATCAGCAAGTGTTAAAATGATTGTTGTAGAGTCAAAGTTATCTAGTGTTTACGCCTAAAAGTTATTAACCTTTTGATGTATGCTTTAGCTTAAGACCATTTTTTATATTTTGTTGCTTGAGCTTAGGAGCGTATATAACTTGTGTAAAGTTTATTGCTTGATATGTGAGTTAGATCCGGTTAATCTAGAGTATC
The DNA here is from genome assembly GCA_029449295.1 of Zea luxurians. NCBI lineage: Eukaryota > Viridiplantae > Streptophyta > Magnoliopsida > Poales > Poaceae > Zea > Zea luxurians. Next base: position 11,985,260 of record JAOPSE010000051.1, on the reverse strand, counting down.
GTGATTGCTATGCTTAGTGAGCTATAGTTATCTTGTGTTTACTTGTGAGTGTTTCTACATCATGACCCTGGGTGTTTAGTTTGTTACCATGTGTCCTTGCTTAGTCGTATATTATTCATCATCATATTCATTCATGTGCATTATGCATTTCATTTAGGTACGTTAATTAATCATGATGCGAAGGACCAGAGCCAAGTTATTTTCCAAGATGATGCAAAGAGTGGACATCTCCACAAGTCGATGTCGTCAGTCGGGCCAACCTGAAGATGGATAAATCAAGCAAGTGCTTGGCTAAGAGATGATCGACAAGCAAGTCTCGTCTAACAAACACTAACCTACTGTTGGTTTCTAAGCAAGCCACAGTGCATTTGCCACCTTCCTTGTATTACAAAATTTTATCACTTATATGCTGCATTAGGTGATAGGAGTTGAATGATTAAACACTTGATGTATTACCATCCTTGAAAGATTGATTATCATACCTTGTTACCTGTTTTATAAAAGCTAGCGATGCTTGGTCATGCTTATAGATTAAGAAAAATGTTTTTGGTCTATGATTCATGACTTTTAAAAAGAAAATGGGGTTGGGAAAATGAATGCATCCTCCACGGGGATGAATTCATCATTCAAGCAGGGTACCTCTACTAGGTACCAAATTTTAAGATTTGTTTAAAATGAGACCAGACGTTGAGCTGGAGAGGTTGCCCGCCTGTGTCGATTAAGGACCGTACCGATTATAGGCCTGTTGATCTAGGCCTTTTAGCTAGCCACATACCTCGTCATGGGTAAGCCTGAACCCGGTTACTCCGTATGTGAAAAGATAATCGCGCACTGGGAGTGGGGAGATGGCGGGAGTGACGTGTACCCACCTGACATGTGACTGGATGGTGGAGTACCGTACTCTCGGGTGGCGCAGACCGGTTCACATTGTGGAGGACCCATGGGAATGGTAGACATGTGCAAGGGTTAAGTGCTACATATGTCGTGTGGTTGGAGATCCCCAGCTGGGTATTAATCGATTCGGATCACCGTTACTTCTCGGATATGAAGACTGGATCACTGCCCTGCATCGTAGATAACAAGTGAAACTAAAGATGCTAAAATGAAGCTAGTGTATACAAGTGAATGCTTTAGATTAGGCAAATCTAGATTCAGGAAAAGTATTTAAATTGTGAAGTAAAATTTTGGCATAAGGATCCACTACTAGTATGCTTTTTCTGCAAAAAATGAGTCTTTGAAACTTGATGAGCTTTACCTTTAATCCCATTAAGCCAGCATATCCTTGAGAGTCTTTTCTTTAGTCAGGTAAGTCTTGTTAAGTAATTTCGTACTCAGGGTTTTATTCCCTGTTGTTTTCCAGGTAATAGTTTTGTTCTGTTGTGGATGGTGCTAAGTGCCGGTGGGCTCAGCCTTCTATATAAGTATATCCTGTCTTTATCTTCTGTATGAGGATTGTCACTTAAGCTAGCATGTATTTCAAACTTATGAAAATTTTACATCATTCAAAATGTAATCCTTCTAATTCACTTTTGTAACCACTCCAATCATGTACTAAAAATTTTGTAATAAAAATTGCGCTTCAAATTATTGGTGTGTAATTTGTGTTTACTTAATCTTGTGATCTTGGTTATGAGTGGTTTATCCGGGGTCCTTGGGACACTCGGACAGATTCTTTTAAGTTATTGGAACACATGCATAGCCGTCTGAGGTCCTTAGGACAAAGACAGGTGTATGTGAGCCCAATAACTTGGGAGGTTCTGCCACAACTGGTATCGGAGCAAGATTAAGTACCATATCGAAAGTTCAAGGGACAATTCACTCAACTTAAACAGGTGGACCGTTGGTGCATCTATTGAGAAGCTGAGTAAAGGGTGAAAGGCTGCCACACGCGCACGCCGCCGACTGGGTCATGGCCATGGTAGATTGAACCTTGGTCTGAATATTCCTTCCTAATGGTTGCACATTTTGCCTAGAGTGATGACCATCTATTACTGTCGTACGTTACTGTTCGTTTCCTGTGTTATGGCTAGTAACGGACGAGCTATAATGGCTGGAAGCTAGTAACGAACATCACTAATGGCGTTAGTTTCTGGATGGCATAACAGTAGCTTAGATGGCGACCGTTACTGTCCGTTGGCCTCCCTCTGCGCATGTATATATACGAGGAGGGGAGGCCACTTCTGGGTTGATAGCACAATACGCTCATATAGTCTCAGACGCGTTGCACACAGCCATTCCCGTTCCACCTTCTGCGAGCACAGGGAGTGTGGGAGAGCAGGCCTCCGAAAGCTTTTTGGGGAGCGTACTCGCGACTCCTCGCTTCGTCCGCTCGACCAGCGCTGATCAAGTTACTCGTCGCTGGCACCGTTCGTGGGACTGCACTGCGTACATCTACCTGCGTCGACTGCGTACGACTACATCGAACATGCACATGAGATGTCTCGTGTGAATGGAGCCACTGATGCCTTGAGCATCGGTCCCTTCGCAGGGTACAATATGTTCTTTGTATTTGTGCATATTTTGTTGTTGTTTATTGCTTATGTGAGTAGTGAAACACATATGCACATAAATGTCGTCACTTACATCACTGTGATTTTCTGGATTAAATTAAAACTAAAAATGCCTATTTCTCTAACAATCCAAAAACCTGATATTAGGCATTTTTCTGTTAGTGGTTTTGCTGCTGCGTTAAAACCAAGTGAACCTTTTGATGGGACATTTTAGAAGAGGTGGCATAGTAAGATGATAATGTGGTTGACTGCAATGAACTGCTATCATGCCACATAGGGGAAATCCGAACAGTTCACTTCTGAAGAGGAGAGAATGTTCGACGTTGCCGATAACCTGTTTTGAGGCGCCGTGGTTGGCGCTCTTGCCAACAAGTATGTTGATTCTTATCTAACATGCACATTTGCAAAAGAGTTATGAGATGCATTAGATGAGAAGTTCAGTGTTTCTGATGCTGGTAGCGAGCTGTACATCATGGAGCAGCTGTTTGACTACAAGATGGTTGAGAATCATCCTATAGTTGAATAGGCTCATGAAATACAGGCACTGGCTAAGGAACTCGAACAGTTCTCATGTGTCTTGCCTGACAAGTTCGTGGCTGGCGGTATTATCGCTAAGCTGCCACCTTCTTGGACGGATTTTGCTACCACTCTAAAACATAAGAGACAAGAGTTTAGCGTGACTGAGCTTATTGGGTCTCTTGATGTTGAGGAGAGGGCGAGAGAAAAAGACACTCGTGGAAAAGAAGTTGAGACTTCTAGTGCCAATATGGTACAAAGGAAGAATTCCAATGCGTCACATAATAATAAAAGGAAGAACAAGCAATAGAATGCCACGAAGCCCAAGCAGGCAGCCTCGTTTAAAAAGAACAAATGAACTGTTTTCTTTGTTTGCGAGAGTACTGATCACTAGGAAGGCGTGTGTCTAGACCACAAATTTAAGCAATAGAAAAACCAGCTCAAGAGAAGAAAACAACAAACATGGTTGTTAGAGAGACCACAGAAGGAACATCGGGGTATGGTAATCTTTTACCTACTGTTCTTTCAGTGTGCCAGTCCTCTGAGTGGTGGGCTGACACTGGTGCTAACATTCATGTGTGTGCTGATATTTCTTTGTTTTCTTCTTATCAGTGCAAAGGGGCTGGAGCCTTGCTGATGCGGAACGGATCACATGCGCGTGTTCTTGGTGTTGGTACAGTCATTCTGAACTTTACTTTGGGAAAGATGGTGCTATTGAAGAACGTGCAACATGTCCCCTCCATAAAAAAGAATCTTGTTACTGGCTCCTTGCTATGTCGAGATGGCTATAAACTTGTGTTTGAGTCCAATAAATGTATACTGTCAAAGTATGAGACATTTGTTGGAAAAGGCTATGACAATGGAGGCTTGTTCTGCTTATCTTTGCATGATGTTAGTAAAAAGTCTGTGAAAAATGTGATTTCGAACGAGTCGTATATTTGGTATTCACGACTTTGTCACATCAATTTTGGTTGTGTGTCACAGTTAGCAAATTTAAATTTAATCCCGAAATTTGATTTAGTCAAAGGTTCTAAGTGCCAGGTGTGCGTGCAATCTAAGCAACCTCGCAAGCCTCATAAGACTGCATAGGCGAGGAACTTGGCACCGCTAGACTTAATACATTCCGATTTATGTGAGATGAACGAAATATTGACTAAGGGAGGCAAACAATATTTTATTGCTTTTATTGATGATTCTACTAGATTTTGTTATGTGTATCTCTTAAAGTCAAAAGACAAAGCTTTGCATTATTTTAAGACCTACAAAGCTGAAGTGGAAAATTAACTCGAGAGGAAAATTAAACGGTTAAGGTCTGATCATGGTGGAGAATATTTTTTAGGTGATTTTTTTATTTTTGTGTGGAACATGGTATTATTCATGAGAGGACACCGCCATACTCACCACAATCCAATGGGGTTGCTGAGAGAAAGAACCATACTCTAACTGATTTGGTTAACGCCATGTTAGATACTTCGAGACTATCTAAGGAACGGTGGGGTGAGGAGATCTTGGCAGTGTGTCATTGAAAGGGAAATAGGCTTACACCTTTTCCTAAATTGATTTTGGTGGTTGAATTGTCCAACACAAATAATTGGACTAACTAGTTTGCTGTAGTCTATAAGTTTTACAGGTGCCAAAGGTTCACAACAAGCCAATAAAAAGACCAAAGATGGGTTCAAATAAAGAGAGCTAAAGACATCCCAAAAGGCACCCTGGTCTGGCGCACCAGACTGTCCGGTGTGCCACCGGACAGTGTCTGATGCACCACCGGACAGTGTCCGGTGCACCAGGAAACTCGAAGCTGAACTTGCCACCTTCGGGAAAATGGGAGGCCACTCCGCTATAATTCACCAGACTGTCCGGTGAAGCACCGGACAGTGTCCGGTGTCACACCGGACTGTCCGGTGTGCCAGCGGAGCAACGGCTACTTCACGCAAATGGTCCACTGCAAACGCATTCAATGCACTACAGTGCGCGCCAGAGTCAGAGCACGCGCAGGAGGCGCATCAGACAGTCTACAGGACCTGTCCGGTGCACCACTGGACAGCCCAGAGCCCCACCTGTCAGAGCTCCAACGGTCAAAACCCAACGGCCTGCTGACGTGGCTGGCGCACCAGACAGTGTCCGATGGCGCACCGGACTGTCCGGTGCGACATGCGACAGCAGCCTTCCAACGGCCACATTTGGTGGTTGGGGCTATAAATACCCCAACCACCTCACATTCAATTGCATCCAAGTTTTCCACCTTCAACACATTACAAGAGCTATAGCATTCAATTCTAGACACAACCAAAGAGATCGAATCCTCTCCCAAGTCCTGAATCACTCCAAATCAAATAGTGACTAGAGAGAGCGACATTTGTGTTCATTTGAGCTCTTGCGCTTGGATTGCTTCTTTTCTGTCTTCATTCTTGTGATCAAACTCAATTGTAACCAAGGCAAGAGACACCGATTGTGTGGTGGTCCCGGCGGGAACTTTGTGTTCCGTTTGATTGAGAAGAGAAGCTCACTCGGTCTAAGTGACCGTTTGAGAGAGGGAAAGGGTTGAAAGAGACCCGGTCTTTGTGACCACCTCAACGGGGAGTATGTTTGCAAGAACCGAACCTCGGTAAAAGAAATCATCGTGTCTCACTCTTTATTTGCCCGCGATTTATTTTTCACCCTCTCTCTCGGACTCGTTCATATTTCTAACGCTAACCCGACTTGTAGTTGTGCTTAAGTTTATAAAATTCAGATTCACCCTATTTAACCCGGCTCGGTCGCTTCCGGCTTCGCCAAGGGGAGGAGCCACAAGAGATGTACAACCGGCTCAAGACCTTGGTGAACCAAGTGCGTAACCTCGGGAGCACAAAATGGGATGACCATGAAATGGTTAAGGTTATTCTTAGATCACTTGTTTTTCTTAACCCTACGCAAGTTCAATTAATTCGTGGTAATCCTAGATACACACTAATGTCTCCCGAGGAAGTGATAGGAAATTTTGTGAGCTTTGAATTGATGATCAAAGGCTCAAAGAAAATCATCGAGCTAGATGGCCCCTCCACGCCCGAAGCACAACCGGTCGCATTCAAAGCAACGGAGGAGAAGAAGGAGGAGTCTACATCAAGTAGACAACCCATCGACGCCTCTAAGCTCGACAATGAGGAGATGGCGCTCATCATCAAAAGCTTTTGCCAAATCCTCAAGCAAAGGAGGGGGAAGGATTACAAGCCCCGCTCCAAGAAAGTTTGCTACAAATGTGGTAAGCCCGGTCACTTTATTGCAAAATGTCCATTATCTAGTAACAGTGACAGGGGCGACAACAAGAAGGGCAAGAGGAGAGAAAAGAAAAGGTACCACAAGAAGAGGGGCGGATGCCCATGTGTGCCGCGAATGGGACTCCGACGAGAGCTCCACCGACTCTTCCTCCGATGAGGACGCCGCCAACATCGCTGTCACCAAAGGGCTCCTCTTCCCCAACGTCGGCCACAAGTGCCTAATGGCCAAGGACGGCAAAAGGAAGAAGGTAAAATCAAAATCCTCCACTAAATATGCAACCTCTAGTGATGAGGATAATTGTAGTGATGAGGAAGATAATTTGCGCACCCTTTTTGCCAACCTAAACATGCAACAAAAAGAAATACTAAATGAATTAATTAGTGCTATTCATGAGAAGGATGAACTCTTGGACTCCCAAGAGGACTTCCTAATTAAGGAAAATAAGAAGCATGTTAAGGTTAAAAATGCTTACGCTCTAGAAGTAGAAAAATGTGAAAATTATCTAGTGAGCTAAGCACTTGCCATGATGTTATTACCAACCTTAGAAATGAGAATGCTAGTTTAATTGCTAAGGTTGATTCAAATGTTTGTGATGCCTCAATTCCCAATCTTAGAGATGATAATGTTAGTTTGCTTGCTTAGATTGAAGAATTGAATATCTCTCTTGCTAGCCTTAGAAATGATAATAAAAAATTAATTGCTAAGGCTAAAGAACTAGATGTTTGCAATGTTACGATTTCCAATCTTAGAGATAACAATGATATTTTACGTGCTAAGATTGTTGAACTTAATTCTTGCAAACCCTCTACATCTACCATTGAGCATGTTACTATTTGCACTAGATGTAGAGATGTTAACATTGATGCTATTCATGATCATATGGCTTTAATTAAACAACAAAATGATCATATAGCAAAATTAGATGCTAAAATTGTCGAGCATGACTTAGAAAATGAAAATTTTAAATTTGCTAGAAGCATGCTCTACAGTGGGAGACGCCCTGGCATCAAGGGTGGCATTGGCTTCCAAAAGGGAGACAATGTCAAACTTAATGCCCCTCCTAAAAGATTGTCAAACTTTGTTAAGGGGAAGGCTCCCATGCCTCAGGATAACGAGGGTTACATTTTGTACCCTGTCGGTTATCCCGAGCACAAAATTAGGAGAATTCATTCTAGAAAGTCTCACTCTGGCCCTAATCATGCTTTTATGTATAAGGGTGAGACATCTAACTCTAGGCAATCAACCTGTGCTAAATTGCCTAAAAGGAAAACTCCTGCATCAAATGATCATAACATTGCATTTAAGACTTTTGATGCATCTTATGTGCTAACCAGCAAATTAGGCAAGGTAGTTGCCAAGTATGTTGGGGGCAAACAAAAGGGCTCCAAGACTTGTGTTTGGGTACCCAAAGTTCTTGTATCTAATGTCAAAGGACCCAAAACCGTTTGGGTACCTAAAATCAAGAACTAAATTTGTTTTGTAGGTTTATGCATCCGGGGGCTCAAGTTGGATCATCGACAGCGGGTGCACAAACTATATGACAGGGAGAAGAAGATGTTCTCCTCCTATGAGAAAAACCAAGATCCCCAACGAGCTATCACATTCGGGGATGGAAATCAAGGTTTGGTCAAAGGATTGGGTAAAATTGCTATATCACCTGACCATTCCATTTCAAATGTTTTTCTTGTAGATTCTTTAGATTACAACTTGCTTTCAGTTTCGCAATTATGTAAAATGGGCTACAACTGTCTTTTTACGGATGTAGGTGTTACTGTATTTAGAAGAAGTGATGACTCAATAGCATTTAAGGGAGTGTTAGAGGGTCAGCTATACTTAGTAGATTTTGATAGAGCTAAACTCGACACTTGCTTAATAGCTAAGACTAACATGGGCTGGCTCTGGCATCACCGACTAGCACATGTTGGAATGAAGAATCTTCACAAGCTTCTAAAGGGAGAACACATTTTGGGACTAACAAATGTTCATTTTGAGAAAGACAGGATTTGTAGCGCATGTCAGGCAAGGAAGCAAGTTGGTGTTCATCATCCACACAAGAACATCATGACGACTGACAGGCCACTCGAGCTCCTACACATGGACCTATTCGGCCCGATAGCTTACATAAGCATCGGCGGGAGTAAGTACTGTCTAGTTATTGTGGATGACTATTCTCGCTTCACTTGGGTGTTCTTTTTGCAGGAAAATCTCATACCCAAGAGACCTTAAAGGGATTCTTGAGATGGGCTCAAAATGAGTTTGGCTTAAGGATCAAGAAAATTAGAAGCGACAATGGAACGGAGTTCAAGAACTCTCAAATCGAAGGCTTTCTTGAGGAGGAGGGCATCAAGCATATGTGTAGTGGAGAGAAAGAATAGAACTCTACTGGACATGGCAAGAACCATGCTTGATGAGTACAAGACTTCGGATCGGTTTTGGGCCGAGGCGATCAACACCGCCTGCTACGCCATCAACCGATTATATCTACACCAAATCCTCAAGAAGACATCTTACGAACTTCTCACCGGTAAAAATCCCAATGTTTCATATTTTAGAGTCTTTGGTAGCAAATGTTTTATTCTTGTTAAAAGAGGTAGAAAATCTAAATTTGCTCCTAAGGCTGTAGAAGGCTTTTTACTAGGATATGATTCAAACACAAGGGCATATAGAGTCTTTAACAAGTCCTCCGGACTAGTTGAAGTTTCTTATGACATTGTGTTTGATGAGTATAACGGCTCTCGAGTAGAGCAAGTTGATCTTGATGAGCTAGGTGATGAAGAGGCTCCGTGCGTCGCGCTAAGGAACATGTCCATTGGGGATGTGTGTCCTAAGGAATCCGAAGAGCCACCACAAGCACAAGATCAACCATTTTCCTCCACACAAGCATCTCCACCAACTCAAGATGAGGATAAGGCTCAAGATGATGAAGGAGAAGATCAATAAGTTGAGCCACCTCAAGAGAAGAGCAATGATCAAGGGGGAGATGCCCATGATCAACATGAGGAATATGAACAAGTTCCAAGGCCGCCACACCCAAGAGTCCACCAAGCAATTCAACGAGATCACCCCGTGAACACCATCCTCGGCGATATTCAAAAGGGGGTAACTACTCGATCTCGTGTTGCACATTTTTGTGAGCATTACTCTTTTGTTTCCTCTATTGAGCCACACAGGGTAGAGGAAGCACTTCAAGGTTCGGATTGGGTGGTGGCGATGCAAGAGGAGCTCAACAACTTCACTAGGAATGAGGTATGGCATTTAGTTCCACGTCCTAATCAAAATGTTGTAGGAACCAAGTGGGTCTTCCGCAACAAGCAAGATGAGCATGGTGTGGTGACAAGGAACAAAGCCCGACTTGTGGCCAAGGGATATTCACAAGTCGAAGGTTTGGATTTCGGTGAAACCTATGCACCCGTAGCTAGGCTTGAGTCAATTCGCATTTTACTTGCCTATGATACTTATCATGGCTTTAAGCTTTACCAAATGGACGTGAAAAGTGCCTTCCTCAATGGACCAATCAAGAAGGAGGTCTATGTTGAGCAACCTCCCGACTTTGAAGATAGTGAGTATCCTAATCACGTTTACAAACTCTCTAAGGCGCTTTATGGGCTCAAGCAAGCCCCAAGAGCATGGTATGAATGCCTAAGAGATTTTCTTATCACTAATGGCTTCAAAGTCAGAAAATCCGATCCTACTTTATTTACTAAAACTCTTGACAATGATTTGTTTGTATGCCAAATTTATGTTGATGATATTATATTTGGGTCTACTAACGAGCCCACATGTGAAGAATTTAGTAGGATCATGACACAAAAATTCGAGATGTCTATGATGGGGGAGTTAAAGTACTTCTTAGGATTTCAAGTGAAGCAACTCTAAGAGTGCACTTTCATTAGCCAAATGAAATATATTCAAGACATTCTAAACAAGTTTGGGATGAAGGATGCCAAGCCCATCAAGACACCCATGGGAACCAATGGGCATCTCGACCTCGACACGGGAGGTAAATCCGTAGATCAAAAGGTATACCGGTCGATGATAGGTTCTTTACTCTATTTATGTGCTTCATGACCGGATATTATGCTTTCCGTATGCATGTGTGCAAGATTCCAAGCCGACCCTAAGGAAGCTCACCTTACGGTCATAAAACGAATCTTGAGATATTTAGTTTATACTCCTAAGTTTGGGCTTTGGTACCCTCGGGGATCCACATTTGATTTAATTGGTTATTCGGATGCCGATTGGCCGGGGTGTAAAATTAATAGAAAGAGCACATCGGGGACTTGCCAGTTCTTGGGAAGGTCTCTGCTGTCTTGGGCTTCAAAGAAGCAAAATTTCGTAGCTCTTTCTACTGCCGAAGCCGAGTATATTGCCGCAGGCCATTGTTGCGCGCAATTACTTTGGATGAGGCAAACCCTTAGGGACTATGGTTACAAATTAACCAAAGTTCCTCTTCTATGTGATAATGAGAGTGCAATCCGCATGGCAGATAATCCCGTTGAGCATAGCCGCACTAAACACATAGCCATTCGGTATCATTTCTTAAGGGATCACCAACAAAAGGGGGATATCGAGATTGCATATATTAACACCAAGGAACAATTAGCCGATATCTTTACCAAGCCATTAGATGAACAAACTTTCAACAAACTTAGGCATGAGCTAAATATTCTTGATTCTCAGAATTTCTTTTGATGTTTTGCACACATAGCTCATTAATATACCTTTGATCATGTCTCTTTTATATGCTATGACTAATGTGTTTTCAAGTGTATTTCAAACCAAGTCATAGATTGAAAGGGAATTGGAGACTTCGGCGAAGACAAAGGCTTCCACTCCACTCCATCGAAATGACTCATCCTTCGCCGTCGCTCCGCACCACTCTCCGTCTTTGGTATAATCTTCACTCATATTTTGTTTGCCAAAAGAGGAGAAAGTAGTTAAAAGGGCTTATATTTCACTCAAGTATCCGTTTTTTGGCGATTCATGCCAAAGGGGGAGAAAGTATTAGCCCAAAGCAAAAGGACCACACCACCACCAATTTTCAAAATTTGAGTTAAGAAAAGATTTTTGAAATAATGAATTTGTCATCTGGTATCTTATTTTTGATAGAATTTCAAATTGGGACACCCTCTTCAAAAACTAATATCTAAAACCCTCTTGAACACTAAGAGGAGGATTTTATTGAGGGGGAGTTTTGTTTAGTCAAAGGAAAAAGCATTTGAAACAGGGGAAGAAAATTTCAAATCTCAAAAATGCTTCTCAAAATCTTATTCATTTACCTTTGACTATTTGCAAAAATACTTTGAAATAAATTTACAAAAGGATTTGCAAAAACAAAATATGTGGTGCAAGCGTGGTCCAAAAACTTAATATGAAAAGAAAGCTATCCATGCATATCTAGTAAAAACATATATTGGTTTCATTCCAAGCAACCTTTGCACTTACAATTATGCAAACTAGTTCAATTATGCACTTCTATATTTGCTTTGGTTTGTGTTGGCATCAATCACCAAAAAGGGGGAGATTGAAAGGGAAATAGGCTTACACCTTTTCCTAAATTGATTTTGGTGGTTGAATTGTCCAACACAAATAATTGGACTAACTAGTTTGCCCTAGTCTATAAGTTTTACAGGTACCAAAGGTTCACAACAAGCCAATAAAAAGACCAAAGATGGGTTCAAATAAAGAGAGCTAAAGACATCCCAAAAGGCACCCTGGTCTGGCGCACCGGACAGTGTCTGATGCACCACCGGACAGTGTCCGGTGCACCAGGAAACTCGAAGCTGAACTTGCCACCTTCGGGAAAATGGGAGGCCACTCCGCTATAATTCACCGGACAGTGTCCGGTGTCACACCGGACTGTCCGGTGTGCCAGCGGAGCAACGACTACTTCGTGCCAATGGTCGACTGCAAACGCATTCAATGCGCTACAGTGCGCGCCAGAGTCAGAGCACGCGTAGGAGGCACACTGGACAGTCTACAGGACCTGTCCGGTGCACCACTGGACAGCCCAGAGGCCCCACCTGTCAGAGCTCCAACGGCCTGCTGACGTGGCTGGCGCACCGGACAGTGTCCGGTGGTGCACCGGACTGTCCGGTGCGCCATGCGACAGCAGCCTTCCAACGGCCACATTTGGTGGTTAGGGCTATAAATACCCCAACCACCCCACATTCAATTGCATCCAAGTTTTCCACCATCAACACATTACAAGAGCTATAGCATTCAATTCTAGAAACAACCAAAGAGATCGAATCCTCTCCCAAGTCCCGAATCACTCCAAATCAAATAGTGACTAGAGAGAGCGACATTTGTGTTCATTTGAGCTCTTGCGCTTGGATTGCTTCTTTTCTTTCTTCATTATTGTGATCAAACTCAATTGTAACCAAGGCAAGAGACACCAATTGTGTGGTGGTCCTTGCGGGAACTTTGTGTTCCGTTTGATTGAGAAGAGAAGCTCACTCGGTCTAAGTGACCGTTTGAGAGAGGGAAAGGGTTGAAAGAGACCCGGTCTTTGTGACCACCTCAACAGGGAGTAGGTTTGCAAGAACCGAACCTCGGTAAAACAAATCATCGTGTCTCACTCTTTATTTGCCCATGATTTGTTTTTCATTCTCTCTCTCGGACTCGTTCATATTTCTAACGCTAACCTGGCTTGTAGTTGTGCTTAAGTTTATAAAATTCAGATTCGCCCTATTCACCCCCCCTCTAGGCGACTTTCAGTCATGTCCTGAATAAAGTTCTCACAAATAATAAAGAAATCACACCATTAGAGGAATGGGAAAAGAGGAAATTAAATATCTCCTATTTGCGCACCTGGGGTTGTTTGGCTAAAGTGAATGTGTCAATTAACAAGAAGCGCAAATTAGGACCGAAAACTGTTGATTGTGTTTTCCTTGGGTATGCTTTTCACAGCATTGGATATAGGTTCTTAATTATAAACTCTGGAGTATCGGACATGTTGGTAGGTACTATTATGGAGTCCAGTGATGCTACGTTCTTTGAGGACGAATTTCCCATGAAAGCTACACATAATACGTCTAGTGATGAACCAACGATACCCCATGAGGCCATGAGCATTTTATTCCCGAAGAACACACTGAGTAATACCATATACATAATCCTGTGGAAGATGACAATGTATCAACTCGAAAGAGTAAGAGACCAAGGATTGCAAAGTCCTTTGGTGATGATTACATTGTATATCTTGTGGATGAAACCCCAAGTACCATTGAAGAGGCATATTCCTCTCCTGATGCTAACTTTTGGAAGGAAGCAATGAGTGAGATGGATTCTATTATGTCTAATGCAACTTGGGAGGTCGTTGAACGTCCTTATGGGTGTAAGCCCATTGGGAGTAAATGGATGTTCAAAAAAAAAGCTTAGGCCTGACGGTACTATTGAAAGGTACAAGGCGAGGCTTGTAATTAAAGGCTATTCACAGAAAGAACGTGAGAATTTATTTGATACTTATTCACCTGTGGCTCGATTGACCACAATTCGTGTGCTACTTTCTCTGGCTTCTTCTCATGGTCTTCTCGTCCATCAAATGGATGTTAAGACAACATTTCTAAATGGAGAGCTAGATGAGGAAATCTACATGGAGCAACCGGCTGGGTTTGTAGCAAACGGTCAAGAAGGCATGGTGTGTAAGTTATTGAAATCTTTATATGGCTTAAAACAAGCACCTAAGTAATGGCATGAAAAGTTTGATAGAACTTTGACATCTGCCGACTTTGTTGTGAACGAAGCAGACAAATGTGTGTATTATCGGTATGGTGGGGGCGAGGGAGTAATTTTATGCATGTATGCTGATGACATTCTAATCTTGGGGACGAGTCTTGAAGTGATTAAATAGACAAAATACTTTCTGTCCAATAATTTTGAAATGAAAGATTTGGGAGAAGCTGATGTTATTCTTAACATTAAGCTATTGAGAGAAGGTAATGGTGGGATCACACTGGTGTAATCCGATTATGTGGAAAAGGTTTTGAGTCACTTTGATTATAGCGAATGTGAACCTGCTCCAACACGTTATGATCCTAGTAAGCTTTTTAAGAAAAATCAAAGGATATCTATGGATCAATTGTGATATTCCTAAATAATTGGTTCACTCATGTACTTAGCTAGCGCTACGAGGCCTAACATCTCGTTTGCTGTGAGAAAACTTAGCCGGTTTGTTTCAAATCCGGGAGATGATCACTGGCATGCTCTTGAGAGAGTTTTGTGCTATCTAAAAGGTACTATGAGTTTAGGCATCCATTATACCGGGTACCCAATAGTACTGGAGGGTTATTGTGATGCAAATTGGATATCTGATGCTGATGAGATATATGCCACAAGTGGATATGTGTTTTCACTTGGACGTGGTGCTGTTTCATGGAAGTCTTGCAAGTAGACCATCTTAACAAGGTCGACTATGGAAGCAGAACTCACAACATTAGATACCGCTTCAGTTGAAGCTGAGTGGCTTCGTGAACTCCTTATGGATTTACCGGTGGTTGAAAAACCTGTGTCGGCTATTTCTATGAACTGTGATAATCAAGATAAACAGTTCTAAAGATAATATGGAGTCAACAAGGCACATAAAGAGGCGTTTAAAATCTGTCAGGAAATTGAGAAACTCTGGAGTAATAGCGTTGGACTATGTTCATACGTCTAAAAATCTGGCAAATCAATTTACTAAGGGGCTATCACGTAGTGTGATAGATAGTGCATCGAGTGAGATGGGCTTGATACCCACCTAAAGTTTATCATATTGGTAACTTGTTCTATGTGACGGAGATCCCGTAAATTAGAATGGTGAAACAAGCTAGTGGTAGACTGAGAGGAAAGACCCTTAATAAGGTTCATTTTAGATGCACATCTTTCCTTACTGTTAGGTAGGATGGTGTTTACACCTTAATATGTTCCAAGTGGCTTTGTGAAGCAAAGATGTTGTCCTACAGAACATCTTTAGAGGAACATACCTATATGGGTTAACTGCTAGTCACAGTTTATGAGATCTGGGTGGTCTCTAGATACCCATGAAAGTCTATGGAGTTTGACTTATATGCTCCAACCAGAGGGGATGCGCTTGGCAACCTAGTACTGGTAAAGAGTTTAGATGAAACTTATTCCACGCAAAACTGTTAATTCAAGGCCTAACCTATTGTGCAGTTGTGGTCAAGTGTAGTCTAGATTCTAGTTGGATGTTCAACTTAACAGTCTCCATTGAAACACCAATATATCAAACATTTGAGATGATGAGAGCATTTTAGTGTGACTTAGCATTTGATGGAGATTGTTGAATTAATGTGGGCCTGACCCATATTAATATTCAATAATAGTCAATGCTATAGGCCCACTTTAATGCTACGGTGTACTAGTACTTTAGTACCATACTGTAAGTTCAAGGGACAATTCACTCAACTTAAATAGGTGGATCGTTGGTGCATCTATTGAGAAGCTGAGAAAAGTGTGAAAGACTGCCACGCGCGCGCGCCGCCGGTCGGGCCATGGCCGAGGCCGTGGTAGATCAGACCTTGGTCCGAATATTCCTTCCTAACGGTTGCGCATTTTGCCTAGAGTGATGACCGTCCATTACTGTCATACGTTACTTGTTGTTTCCTGTGTTATGGCTAGTAACGGACGTCCCTGATGGCGTCAGTTTCTGGCTGGCTGTAACGGTAGCTCTGATGGCGACCATTACTGTCTGATTGCCTCCCTCTGCGCGTGTATATATACGAGGAGGGGAGGCTGCTTCTGGGTTGATAGCACAGTACGCTCATACAGTGTCAGACGCGTTGCACACATCCATTCTCGTCCCACCTTCTGCGAGCATAGAGAGTGGGAGACCGGGCCTCCGAAATCGCTGTCCGTAAAGAGACACTTGCACGGGTGTGCGGACGATTAGGTTTTTGGGAGCGTACTCGCGACTGCTCGCTTCGTTCGCTCGACCAGCGCTGATCACGTTCCTCGTCGCCGGCACCGTTCGTGGGACTGCACTGCGAACATTTGTCTGCATCGACTGCGTACGACTATATCGAACATACACCTGAGATGTCTCGTGTGAATGGAGTCACTGATACCTTGAGCATCGATCCCTCCGTAGGGTAGAATCTGTTATTTATATTTGTGCATATTTTATTGTTGTTTACTGATTATGTAAGTAGTGATATACATATGCAGATACGTGTTGTTATATATATCACTGTGATTTTTAGGATTAAATTAAAACTGAAAATATCATTTCTGTAACAGGCCACAAATATTGGAGAACCCAAGTAGATTACAATTACAAAGAAACGGGCGCTTTAATAACTGGAAAAAAATTAAATTAAACATATATAGTGCTAGAAATAGTCCAATAATGATAATGCCACGGTGTGTGGTCCTGCTCCCGCGACCACAGTCATGAGTGACCGCGAGACTTGAATGCCTCTCCGTCCCATCAGAATCAGATGCAGCTTTCAGCGCAGGAGAGCCACACGGCAGCAGAAATATCAAGGTGTGAATCACGGTTCATAACATAAAACAACACAACGAGCAAAGCAAGGCGTGTTCGGCTGGCTTGTAGCCGACACTGTTGCAGCTGTTTGGACTGCTGCAGCTGCAATCCATAGAGAGAAAAATACTGTAGAAGCCGCAGCCGCAGCCGGATTGCAGCCGCAGCAAGCCGCAGCGAACAGCCTAATATTTACATAGCGGCATCAATCATAGCCGACACGTGATTTTGGTTGCTGCTACTTTGGCATGTGCGTGGGCCCTACGTTGTTGCTAGGATACCCCCGGCCTCACTCATCCATTTTGTGTATGTTTGGATTGTAGAGTCATCCAATGCATTATGAGGTGATTTAACATAAGTTTATTTTATTAATTTTGTTGAAATCAACTCACTCTTAATGTATATATTAATTATTAGCTTATGAGAAATAGAGTGATGATGGATCAACTCATTCTATTCAACAAACCAAATAAAAATATACGAAGTGAGAAGAAAATGGATCACTTCATTTATCAAACCAAACACGCTTTATGGAGCTTTATTTATTACGTCGCTCCTTTTCCTTTTGCAGCCACTCTACAATTTCCCGTTTGACAACGGAGCCACGTGACTAGAAGTGGGGTATTTTATCTTACTATCCTAGGTTTAGTTCACCTTCATTCCAAATCAGCAGGTTGTGCACAAATTCAGTCTAATATCATGTCAAATCTTTTTTCTCGTTAACGACGGGATTTTGGAGAAGTTTGTAGGAAGTCTGTCTCCGGACCATATCCTAGCGTTAGCGTCCATGGATTATATGCTGACTCATTGCCACATTGGCCCCTCAGGCTATCTGCACTCGCGGACTGCAAACTGGATGCATCGCCATTTACAGTAAAATATCCCTGCAGCGGTGGACTGTATGACCAACTGCACCGGGCCCAAGGCGAGCTCGAACCTCAGATATGGCGTCTTGCAGTGGATACCCTATTCCTCCACGTGGACAACCACCTCTTCCTCGCGCGCGATGCCGGACTTGGACGGAGGAGCAGACGGCCACGTCTTGGAGCCGGTGGAGGATGACAGCGCGCCGCCGGGTCGGATCCACGCGCCTCCTCGCCGGATTCGTGAGCCGCCTGGCCGGATCCGCGCGTGGCCGAGCCGGATTCGCGTGCGCCGGCGTGGGAGAGGAGAGCGGCGCGCCGGCCCGGATCCGCTCGACGCCGGGGAGGAGGAAGAGGAAAGGAGACGCGGTGGCCGGCCGGAGGGAAGGAGGCTGGGGAGGTGGAGGCAAGGCGGAGGACGAAGAGCGAGCGGGTGGAGGGGAGGCGAGCGGCTGCTGTCTGCCGCGGGGGAGGCGGAGTGCCGAGCGGGGAGGTAGGTAGGCGGGGTATGAGAGTGGGAAAAATAATATAAAACGTGGGAGTTGGTATAGAGTTGAGATGTAGAGTAAATATGAGCGCAGGAAATTGTTGTATAGAGTAGAGAATATTGCTGATTAGGACGGAATATTTTTTTTAGAGTGGATTTTTAGAGTTGAATGAGTGCGGATAGCCTCAGCACTCCTCCCTCCACAGATCTCTCCGGGGGGGCAGCAGCAGTTATGTCATATCATTGTCGCGTCCTCATCCCCGTTCCATTTCATTATCCCCCCGGAGCTGGTGCGCGAGTCGGAGCTAGTGCAGGGTCACCCTTCCCCTCGGCCTCAAGAGCTCTGCGGTTGCCGCGGCCAAGGGCGTCCGTGGAGAAGCGGGAGCAGGTGGCGGCGATGGAAGAGCAAGGCGGCCAGGCGGCGCTCGGGTGGGCGGCCAGGGACGACTCCGGCGTCCTCTCCCCCTACAGCTTCTCCAGAAGGTGGTAGCATCTGTCACGGTCGTTCAGCACTCTGCTCTGCTCTGCTCTGCTCTGCTCTGCCATATTTTATTGTGTTGCTGCGGCTCCTGGAAGATGTCTAATAAATCTTATTACCTTCTCTGCAGTCTGCACAGTTTTGGGGTCTCTAGATTTTTGGTTAATCCTTTCCTTGGTCAGAGGCTTACCTAATATAGAACATTCTTGTTCATGGAATCCATTACCAATTTCAGGGTTCCTAAAGACGACGATGTCACGATCAAGGTGCTCTACTGCGGGATCTGCCACACCGACCTGCACGTCATCAAGAACGACTGGCGAAACGCCATGTACCCAGTCGTCCCGGGGTAACCGATCCAATTTCGCTAGCCTAGACGCCCCGGATGCTGTTGCAAAACTAACAGCCTCTGTCTGTCTGACCCCGTCGGCTGGCGTGGCGTGGCGAGCAGGCACGAGATCGTGGGCGTGGTGACCGGCGTCGGCGGCGGCGTCACGCGGTTCAAGGCCGGCGACACGGTCGGCGTGGGCTACTTCGTGGGGTCCTGCCGCTCCTGCGACAGCTGCGGCAAGGGGGACGACAACTACTGCGCGGGGATCGTGCTCACCTCCAACGGCGTCGACCACGCGCACGGCGGCGCGCCCACCAGGGGGGGATTCTCCGACGTCCTGGTCGCCAGCGAGCACTACGTGGTCCGCGTCCCCGACGGCCTGGCGCTGGACCGCACCGCGCCGCTGCTCTGCGCCGGCGTCACCGTGTACAGCCCCATGATGCGCCACGGCCTCAACGAGCCCGGCAAGCACCTCGGCGTCGTCGGCCTCGGCGGCCTCGGCCATGTCGCCGTCAAGTTCGGCAAGGCCTTCGGGATGAAGGTCACCGTCATCAGCACGTCCGCCAGCAAGCGCCAGGAGGCCATCGAGAACCTCGGCGCGGACGAGTTCCTCATCAGCCGGGACGAGGAGCAGATGAAGGTGTGCCGTTGCCGTCACATCTGGGCTGGGATGCCGGATCCCCCCTTCTCCACGCTCACTGCTATGTAATGTAATGTAACTAACGCTGCGACATATATACGTATCTATGTGTGAGATGAGCAGGCGGCGACGGGGACCATGGACGGCATCATCGACACGGTGTCGGCGTGGCACCCGATCACGCCGCTGCTGGCGCTGCTGAAGCCGCTGGGGCAGATGGTGGTCGTGGGCGCGCCGAGCAAGCCGCTCGAGCTGCCGGCCTACGCCATCGTGCCGGGCGGGAAGGGCGTGGCTGGGAACAGTGTCGGCAGCGTCAAGGACTGCCAGGCCATGCTCGAGTTCGCGGGGAAGCACGGCATCGGGGCCGAGGTCGAGGTCATCAAGATGGACTACGTCAACACGGCCATGGAGCGGCTCGAGAAGAACGACGTCCGCTACCGCTTCGTCATCGACGTCGCCGGCAGCCTCGGCTCTGCAGCCTAGGCATGGCTGCAAAGGTTTCAATCGATCACAGCCGCAATAATTTGTTAGCTACCGAATGATGGTCTACGCTTGTTGATGAGTTGGTGCTTTGTTGTGGTTTTGTGGATGTAATAATTCGATGTACAAATAAAAAAAAGGGAGACATGGTGCTTGTTCCCTTGGTTTACTCAGGAATTGTTCGTTTACAATCTACTCTGGATTAGCATAGACCGGAATTAAATTCATATCACAATTCATACTTCAAAATAATCTAAACATACTCAAATCTTTTATGTGGTTAAATCCATCCTGAATTATAACCCTAGGATTTAGGGAAATTTTAAACTATAAAAGGCATGGATTCTATCCATAGCTCAATAGATATAGAACAAATCTATGAAAACACAAGTTTATATTAGAATCCATGGATTAGATGATGAATTTAATCCCACCATAAGATTAGGTGTGAGTTATGGATTCACCTAATTCAGAACAGGATTAAATCTATGGTAGAATTTTATCCCTTTAACCGAAATCTATTACCTAATGGGTTTGTGTACGTATTTGTTGATTAATTTGAGAGTAGGGGAGGACAAAATAAAACCAAATTTTAAAAACTAAACGGAGCCGAATAAACCGAAAATTTTGGTTTTTTTGAATTTCGGTTTTTGGATTGGTTTTATTTCCAGCGCTATTGGGTCAATTGGTTTTGGTCTTTTTTTTCCGAATTTTGGTTTTTGGATTGGTTTTATTTCATATGCTATTTGGTCAATTGGTTTTGGTCCGATTTTTTATCCGTGGACGAATACACCAAAATTCTACAATTCTACTTCTATAATCCATGGAAATCGAATCAATCTGTGGTTATACTTCTATAATTCTGTAGCTAACTATATGATACATTTAAAGTATTTGTTGTATTGCTTAATTGTGTTGATATAATATCCACTCACAATTTATGATATTGCGGAAATGAGATGATTCTATAATTTCGGTTCAAAATCGAAAACTGGATTGACCGAACCAAACTATTTCGGTTAGTACGGTTAGATTTCTATTTTTCCTATGTGTATTTCGGTTCTTGTTTTTCAAAAACCATATTAACCAAACCGAATTAACTGAATGGCCACCGCTATTTGAGAGTATCAAGTCTATCTTATTTGTTCTCTCTCCTTATCGGATCATTCATTTTTTGATTGTCATGACCTGACGGTCATTCAAATTTTAAACTTAGTGAAACCCCCTTGAAAGCCTTAACCCATAACCACCACCACCTCAGTGTTCAATGTGATTCTCGTTAATAACTAGAAACTCCTTTGAATTATGAAACTCAAATTGATCATCACTACACGACGGTTCACTTACAGCGACCTACGGTTGGTTGCTAAAACGGCCTTCAGCGAACTACGGTTGGTCGCTAAAAACTTTTAGCGACCCATAAGGATGGTCGCTGTAAGTGCCGTCGCTAAAGGCTTTAGCGACCGACCGTCCATTGCTAATATTGTATATTTAGCGACCAACCGTGGGTTGTTGTAATATAGGTTTAGCAACCAATTGTAAGTCGTCATACTATACATTTAGCAACCAACAGTGTCGGCGTTTGGACCCCGGGGGGTCCCTGGACCGACGAGTAAATTGTCGCTGCGTGTCCCAGCCCAGATGGGTCGGCGCGAGACGAGACACAAAGGAGGGAGAACAGTAAGGGGAAACCGCGGCCTTCGTGTTGTCCTGCGCCCAGGGCGGATGAATGCGCTTGCAGTAGGGGGTTACAAGCGTTCGCGTGGGAGAGAGAGAGGGCGAGGGCCTTATGTGTCGACCCGTTCTCCCGCGCGGCCAACCCTCTCGTACGAGAGCCCTGGACCTTCCTTTTATAGGCGTAAGGAGAGGGTCCAGGTGTACAATAGGGGGTGTAGCAGTGTGCTAACGTGTCTAGCAGAGAGGAGCTAGAGCCCTAAGTACATGCCGTCGTGGCAGTCGGAGAGGTTTTGGCACCCTGTTCATGTGATGTCGTGGCCGTCGGAGGAGCGTTGGAGCCCTGCGGAAGTACAGCTGTCGGGGCTGTCGAATCCTTGCTGACGTCTCCTTGTTGACATAAGGGGCTGGGAGCTGCCGTCGTCATGGAGCGTGCGGGGTGTCATCATTACTTGTTTACTGGGGCGAGCCAGATGGGACGCCGGTCTTGTTCCCCGTAGCCTGAGCTAGCTAGGGGCAGGGTAATGATGGCCCCCCTGGCGACGTGGCCGGTCCGGACTCGAGTTTGGGCGAGGTGGCAATTCCTCCGAGGTCGAGGTTGAGTCCGAGCCCTGGGGTCGGGCGAGGCGGAGTCCATCGTCTTCCGGAGCCGAGGCAGAGTCCGAGCCCTGGGGTCGGGCGAGGCGGAGTTCGTCGTCTTCTAAGTCGTGGTTGAGTCCGAGCCCTGGGGTTGGGCGAGGCGAAGTCCATCTTCCGAGGCCGAGACGGGGGCCGAACCCTAGGGTCGGGCGAGGCAGAGCTTCCTATGTCGCCCGAGGCTGGACTTAGCCACTGTCGACCTCACTCTGGCGAGTGGCACGGCAGTCGGAGCAGGGCAGGCGGCGCTGTATTCCTGTCAGGTCGGTCAGTGGAGCGGCGAAGTGACTGCGATCACTTCGGCCTTGTCGACTGGAGCGCGCGTCAGGATAAGATGTCAGGCGATCCTTGCATTAAATGCTCCTGCGATATGGTCGGTTGGTGTGGCGATTTGGCCAAGGTTGCTTCTCCGCGAAGCCTACCCGAGCTGTGCCTCGGGCGAGTCGTCGGTGCGTCCGTTGCTTGAGGGGATCCTCGGGCGAGGCGTGAATCTTCCGGGGTCGGTTGTCTTTGCCCGAGGTCGGGCTCGGGCGAGGCGGGATCGTGTCCCTTGAGCGGAGCCTTGGCCTGAATCGCGCCCATGAGGCCTTCGCAGCTTTGTGTTGATGGGGTTTACCAGCTAAGATTAGGAGTCTTGGGGGTACCCCTAATTATGGTCCCCGACAGTAGCCCCCGAGCCTCAAAGGGAGTGTTGGCACTCGCTTGGAGGCTTTTGTCGCACTTTTTTGCAAGGGGACCGGCCTTTCTCGGTTGCATTTCGTTCCGGTGGGTGCGCGCGAGCACACCCGCCGGGTGTAGCCCCCGAGGCCTCGGAGGAGTGTTTTGACTCCTTCGAGGTCTTAGTGCCTTTCGTGATGGCTCGGCCGGTTTGGTTGTTCCATCATGCGAACTGGTCGTTGCCCGGGTGCTTAGTCAGGTCCCAAGTTCTCGGGCTGGTGTGTTGATGCTGTCAACGGTTTGGCCGGAGCCGGGTTTGCGAGAGCAGCCCCCGAGCCTCCGCATAGAGCGAGAGGACGGTCAAGGACAGACTCGGCTTTTTTCATACGCCCCTGCGTCGCCTTTCCGCAAGGAGGAGGGGGGAAAGCGCCATGTTGCCCTTGGAGGGCGCCGAACATGGTGTCTCCAGTGAGTTGCTAGCGGGTGATCCGAGTGGACGCCCGTGCCCCATTCGTTAGGGGTCGGCTAGTGGCCCGGAGGCGCGCTCCAAAAGTACCTGCGGGTGATTCGCCGGACGCGGTCCCCTTTTGATGGGGTCCGAGGGCTCGATGCCTCCCTCTGGTGGGATTCCATTACAAAATCGTTCCCGTCGGTCTCAGAAATGTCCTAGGGTACCTCGGGAGCGTAGCCCGAGCCTTGGTTATGTATCGAACGTACCCAGGGTCATCCCTCGCTCTGCGTGCTCTAAGGCGGCTGTCGAACCCTTCGGGGGCCAGCCTACGAACCCCTGATCAGTAGTGGGCGCGGAGCCCGAGTGGCCTGAGGCGGCCGTTGAACCCTTCTGAGGGGCTAGCCTTCGAACCTCTGACGAGTAGTGGGCGCGGAGCCCGAGTGCTCTGAGGCGGCTGTTGAACCCTTCCGAGGAGCCAGCCTTCGAACCTCTGATCAGTAGGGGGCTCGGGGCTCGCTTCCTTCGCGGAGAAGGATCCCTTTCGGAGTATCCCCTTTCCTGGTCCCTGTGGCAAGAGAGAGAAAGGGGAAGAGGAAAAGGATACGAAATTGAGCGACGTGGCGCACCTTTTTTGACGCGGTCATTATGGCGGAGGTGAAGCGTCGCCCGCTTCGCCTGCCAATGGTGCCGCCTGCCCTGCCGCAGAGTTAATGCGACGGGACGAGTGGTTGGCGGGGCAGCCGTTGTGCGTGCGCGGGCCGTTCGAGGAATGGAACACGGGCGCGTCGTCTTCACGCCGTGGGAGAGGGATCTCTCCCTGTCCCAGGAGGGGACGTGAGCCTACAGGCGATTTGACTGCTGCTTCCGCCCGCCTGCCACCGCCATTACTGCCGGCCCATTTCTGGCCGTATCGACCGTCGCGCCTTCTCCCGCGGCTGACTGACCCGTGAACGATGTGCTCGGTTGGCACTGTTGGGTCATGCGCAGGGTCACCTCGAGTTGCGGCACCGGTCCCGCAGTCGAGAAGGCGCGGTACGGGCGCGAGTGGCGGTGCAGTTTCTTGCACGTAGTAACCGGCGCGCCGGTTACATGACGTGTGGGCCTGGGCCTCCATGCTAGACGCGTCGAAGTTGAAAGGGTGCGCCCCCTTGGTGTAGTTGCATGCCGCATGTATGGCGGTCCATCCTTTCACCCGCTGGTCTGGGCGAAAGTGGAGGAGCGCTTGTAACCGCTGGGCAGTTACGCGTACCGCGCGCGGCGGTTTGGCCTCTTCCGTCCTGGGCCAGCTTGCATGACGCGTGGGACCCAGCCCCCGTGTCGTAGGGGGAGGACCTTGGAGCGTGTTGGAGAAGACTCAGTCCGCGCCGGCTGAGGATGCAAGTGGGGAGAGTCGCCTTTAAAAGGAGGGTGACCCCCTTGGATGGCAACCATGTCTTCGCACTCCATGTATCGCGTCCTTCCACCTTCCAAGCCCCCGGATGGGGAGCGCTCGCGTCGCTTTGTCTTGCTGTCGTTGGAGGAACGCAACTTCGCGAAAGTTGGTACCTTTCAGCCATCGCTCGGCTTCAAGGATTTTCATCAGGCAGCCCGGCTGCATCCTGTCGCCGGTGGTCACCCAAGACGGTGACCACCAGTTCGATGGTGGGGAGAAGCGAGCCGGGCTGCGGCCTCTGCCCCTCCCTCAGCTTCAAGGATGTTCATCATCAGTGCTGGGGAGGGGAGTGCGCCGAGTTGGGGCCTGTCTCCGCGCGGGCAGCGGCTCGCTCCTTCCCTCAGTGATCGGGGGGAAGGGCGTTCGCCGTTCGTGGCGCTGGCAACTGCCGCGCGCCCGGCTCCCCGGCCTGAGCGGCTCCGGCGCTACTTCCGGTGCCACCTCCCACCGAGGCAGCCGTAAGAGGTTTCTCTGCCGACGGGATAGTCGGTGCCACCCGTGGACTGACCTCTGACTCTACGGCCTTCTTCTTGTCCTCGCCCCTCGAGTGGGGGCGTGGGCGAGGGCCTTATCGCAGCAGCGTCTGCTCTGAGGTCATCGCTGCTGCTGTTCGGCCGCCCAGAGCGGAGGTCGTTGTCGCTGCTACCGGAGCGGGCGTCGGCGTGCCACCTGGGGTCTTGTCGCCCCGCAGGCCCTCCAATGTGGGGGGTTGTTCGTACCTGCGGGGGCGGAACCGGAGTTCCATTTGTAATGGCACCTTGAGTGCCGGTGTCTGTTCATTGTGACTATCGGGGCCTGAACACGTAGGTATTTTTGGGTGTAATACCATGTTTTTTTCCTCATTTTCGAGCACTGGAACTCGCCTGTCGGCTAGCCAAGCCGCTTAACCAAATGTGAGTTGCCCTGTGCGGAAGGTGACGAGTGAGGTATCCGTATCCCGGAGGCGTAGGAGTCCCTCGGCTCAGTCGGCCTTGCCGCCCGAGGCTTCTCTTGCTTAGTTAAAGAAACCCTCGGTCGTTCTGCGGTGAGCCAGGGCCGAGGGCAGCGGTGTCAGCGTGGACAGAGGCGGAGTTGGCTCGAAAAAAGAAGCTTCATCAGCCGGGGCCTGACCGGGTCGTCCACTGGTGGGACCAACGCCAGAGTCGAGTTGCCGAGGCCACGAGCCGGGCTGGTGTCCTCGGGGGACAGCTGGCTGAGGCTTCGGGGCGGCCGGCCGAGCCGTCTACTCGGGCCGGGTTCCTGGAGGAGACCCTGGCGGCGATGGCCCGGGCGTGGTGCTGACGTCGTCCTTCGGAGCGGAGATCCTCCGACCGCGTTGCCGTCTGAGGCTCGGTCGGACTTCGCCGATGGTGGAGTTTACGTCGAGGGTGCTGCTGCTCCCCCTCCATCGACGTCTGAGCCTGTAGGATCGGTTCGCCTGTAGTATGCATATGTTTTTTGCGGCCGTCGAGGCCCAAACATACTATCGTCACGTTGTAAAGCTGCGTTTCTTTTCCCCTTGTTTCGAGTATCAGGACTTATTTGTCGGTAACAGAATTGTTTGTCCGAGCGAGAGTTACTTTTCACGGAAGGTGACGAGTGAGGTATCCGTATCCCGGGGGCGTAGGAGTCCCTCGGCTCGGTCGGCCTTGCCGCTTACGTGTACTCTTACTCGTCCATAGGATTCTGCTATCGATATAGTCGAGAAGGCACGAAAAATCGTTTCGGCAGAAAAAGTTTTCGAGCATTAAGACTTGTTCGGTCAGCAGGATCGCTCATCCGAACGCGAGCTACTTCTCGCAGAAGGTGATGAGTGAGGTATCCGTATCCCGGAGGTGTAGGAGTCCCTCGGCTCGGTCGGCCTTGCCTGCTTACGTGTACTCTGCCGTTTTCATGATCCCACTACCGAAGTAGTCCAAAAGCACGAAAGATATTCTGGCAGAAAGACTTTTTCTGAGGAAAATTTTGACGCGGAGGGGGTTCCCCCCTTCTAGCCCCCGAGGGAGGGTCGGGTTTTGCCGAGGCAAGGCTGACCCTTCCTTGATGGTTAGACTTTGTATGTAAACAAGGTGTATGAATGACTTGAAAACATCTTAAGGGTAGAAGCGACGTAGCTGTCGGATGTTCCAAGCGTTGCTATAGACCTCGCCTTGACTGTTGGTCAGCTTGTACGTCCCAGGCTTCAAAACCTTGGCGATAACAAACGGCCCTTCCCAGGGAGGCGTGAGCTTGTGCCGCCCTCGGGCATCTTGTCGTAGTCGAAGCACCAAGTCGCCCACCTGGAGGTCTCGGGACCGAACCCCTCGGGCGTGGTAGCGTCGCAGGGACTGCTGATACCACGCCGAGTGTAGTAAGGCCACGTCCCGAGCCTCTTCCAGCTGGTCCAGTGAGTCTTCTCGGTTGGTCTGGTTGCATCAGTCGTCGTACGCCCTCGTCCTCGGGGAACCGTATTCTAAGTCTGTGGGCAAGATGGCCTCGGCCCCATAGACTAGAAAGAACGGTGTGAAGCCCGTGGCTCGGCTCGGCGTTGTCCTCAGGCTCCAGACCACCAAGGGGAGTTCCTTCATCCATCGCCTGCCAAACTTGTGGAGGTCATTGTAGATTCTCGGCTTGAGTCCTTGCAGAATCATGCCGTTGGCACGTTCTACCTGCCCATTCATCATGGGGTGTGCCACAGCGGCCCAGTCCACCCGGATGTGGTGATCCTCGCAGAAGTCCAGGAACTTTCTGCCAGTGAACTAGGTGCCGTTGTCGGTGATGATGGAGTTCGGGACCCTGAAGCGATGGATGATGTTGGTGAAGAATGCCACCGCCTGTTCGGACCTGATGCTGTTTAGGGGTCGGACCTCGATCCACTTGGAGAATTTGTCGATGGCAACCAGTAGGTGCGTGTAGCCCCCGGGTGCCTTCTGCAAGGGACCGACGACGTCCAAACCCCACACAACAAACAACCAGGTGATGGGTATTGTTTGCAGAGCCTGAGCAGGTAGGTGCGTCTGCCTTGCATAGAATTGACACCCTTGGCAGGTGCGGACAATTCTAGTGGCGTCGGCCACCACGGTCGGCCAGTAGAAACCTTGTCGGAAAGCGTTTCCAACAAGGGCTCGAGGCGCTGCGTGATGACCGCAAGCCCCCGAGTGTATTTCTTGTAAGAGCTCCTGGCCTTCGGCGATGGATATGCATCGTTGGAGGATGTCGGAGGGGCTGCGGTGGTAGAGCTCCTTCCCGTCATCCAGCAAGATGAATGACTTGGCGCGCCGCGCCAGTCGCCGAGCTTCGGCTCGGTCGAGGGGCAGCTCTCCTTGGTGGAGATATTGCAGGTACGGGTTCTGCCGGTCTCGATCAGGTGGGACCCCATTCCGCTCTCCCTCGACGCGCAGTGCCTCACCCTCGGGGGTCGAGGGTGCCTCGGGCAGGGCCGAGACCTTCTCGGGCTCGGGTGTGTCATCGGTCTTAACTGAGGGTTGATGTAGGTCCCGGGAGAAGACGTTTGGGGGAACCGTTGTTCGCGCCGAAGCTATCTTCGCCAGCTCGTCCGCAGTCTCGTTGTACCACCGGGCAACGTGGTTGACCTCGAGCCCGTAGAACTTGTCCTCCAGGCGCCAAACCTCGTCGCAGTAGGCTTCCATCTTCGGGTCGCGGTAATGGGAGTTCTTCATGACTTGGTCGATGACAAGCTGCGAGTCGCCGCGAGCGTCGAGGTGTCGGACCCCTAGCTCGATGGCGATGTGCAACCCGTTAACCAGAGCCTCATACTCGGCCACATTGTTGGACGCTGGGAAATGGAGGCGCAGCACGTAGCGGAGGTGCTTCCCGAGGGGCGAGATGAAGAGCAGGCCCATGCCTGCCCCTGTTTTCATCAGCGACCCGTCGAAAAACATGGTCCAGAGTTCCGGTTGGATCGGAGCTGCCGGGAGCTGGGTGTCGACCCATTCAGCCACAAAGTCCGCCAAGACTTGGGACTTGATGGCCTTCCGAGGGGCGAACGAGATTGTCTCGCCCATGATTTCCAACGCCCACTTTGCAATCCTACCCGAGGCCTCTCGGCACTGGATGATCTCCCTCAGGGGGAAGGATGACACCACAGTCACCGGATGAGACTCGAAGTAGTGTCACAACTTCCACCGCGTCCGAATCACCGCGTACAACAACTTCTGAATTTGTGGGTAGCGCATCTTGGTCTCGGACAACACCTCACTGATGAAGTAGACCGGCCTCTGAACGGGCAATGCATGCCCTTCTTCTCGCCTTTCGACCACGATCGCGGCGCTGACCACCTGAGTGGTAGCGGCGACGTAGATTAAGAGGGCTTCTCCGGCAGCGGGAGGCACCAGGATGGGTGCGTTCGTAAGGAGCGCCTTCAGGTTCCCGAGGGCTTCCTCAACCTCGGGGGTCCAAGTGAAGCACTCGGTCTTTCTTAAGAGGCGGTACAGAGGTAGGCCTCTTTCGCCGAGGCGCGAGATGAAGCGGCTCAAAGCCGCAAGGCATCCCATGACCCTCTGTACGCCTTTCAAGTCCTTGATGGGCCCCATGTTGGTGATGGCCGCGATTTTCTCCGGGTTGGCCTCGATGCCCCGCTCGGAGACGATGAACCCCAAGAGCATGCCTCAGGGGACTCCGAAGACGCACTTCTCGAGATTGAGTTTTACGCCTTTCGCCTTGAGACACTTGAATGTCGTTTCAAGGTCGGAGAGGTGGTCGGAGGCTTTCCTCGTCTTGACTACGATGTCGTCGACGTAAGCCTCGACAGTCCGACCAATGTGCTCTCTGAACACGTGGTTCATGCACCTTTGGTATGTCACACCCGCATTCCTCAAACCAAATGGCATAGTAACGTAGCAGTACATGCCAAAAGGTGTGATGAAAGAAGTCGCGAGCTGGTTGGACTCTTTTATCCTGATTTGGTGATACCCTGAGTAGGCAATTAGGCATCGAGGAAAGACAGGGTTTCGCACCCAGCAGTGGAATCCACGATTTGATCAATGCGAGGCAGAGGGTAGGGAACCTTTGGACATGCTTTGTTTAGACCAGTGTAGTCTACACACATCCACCATTTCCTTCCTTTCTTTCTCACAAGCACAGGGTTGGCAAGCCATTCGGGATGGAATACCTCTTTGATGAACCCTGCGGCCATCAGCTTGTGGATCTCCTCGCCTATGGCTCTGCGCTTTTCTTCGTCGAATCGGCGCAGAGGCTACTTCGCGGGTCGGGCTCCAGCTCGGATGTCCAGCGAGTGCTCGGCGACATCCCTCGGTATGCCAGGCATGTCCGAGGGACTCCACGCAAAGACTTCGGCGTTCGCGCGGAGAAAGTCGACGAGCACTGCTTCCTATTTGGGGTCGAGCTCGGAGCCGATCCGTATCTGCTTGGAGGCGTCGTTGCTGGGGTCGAGAGGGACGGTCTTAACCGTCTCTGCTGGCTCGAAGTTGCCGGCGTGGCGCTTCACATCTGGCGCCTCTTTGGAGAGGCTCTCCAGGTCGGCAATGAGGGCCTCAGATTCGGCGAGGGCCTCGGCGTACTCCACGCACTCCACGTCGCATTCGTACGCGTGTCGGTACGTGGGGCCGACGGTGATGACCCCGTTGGGGCCCGACATTTTGAGCTTGAGGTAGGTGTAGTTGGGGACGGCCATGAACTTGGCGTAGCATGGCCTCCCCAGTACTGCGTGGTAGGTTCCTCGGAACCTGACCACCTCGAACGTGAGGGTTTCCCTTCGGAAGTTAGAGGGAGTCCCAAAGCAGACGGGCAGATCGAGTTGTCCGGGGGGTTGGACGCGTTTCCCGGGGATGATCCCGTGAAAAGGCGCCGCACCGGCCCGGATCGAGGACAGATCGATCTGCAGGAGCCCAAGGGTCTCGGCGTAGATGATGTTGAGGCTGCTGCCTCCGTCCATGAGGACCTTGGTGAGCCTGACGTTGCCGATGACGGGGTCGACAACGAGCGGATATTTCCCCGGGCTCGGCACGCGGTCGGGGTGGTCGCCCTGGTCGAAGGTGATGGGCTTGTCGGACCAGTCTAGGTAGACTGGCGCCGCCACCTTTACCGAGCAGACCTCCCGACGCTCTTGCTTGCGGTGCCGAGCCGAGGCGTTCGCCACTTGCCCACCGTAGATCATGAAGCAGTCGTGGACCTCGGGGAACTCCTCTGCCTTGTGATCCTCCTTCTTGTCGTTATTGTGGGCCCTACCACCTTCCGCCGGTGGGCCGGCCTTATGAAAGTGGCGCCGACGCATGACACACTCCTCAAGGGTGTGCTTGACGGGCCCCTGATGATAGGGGCACGGCTCCTTGAGCATCTTTTTGAAGAGATTGGCGCCTCTAGGAGGTTTCCGAGGGTTCTTGTACTCAGCGGCGGCGACAAGGTCCGCGTCGGTGGCGTCGCGTTTCGCTTGCGACTTCTTCTTGTTCTTCTTTTTGGTGCCGCGCTGAGTGGACGCCTCGGGGACGTCTTCCGGCTGGCGGCCTTGGGGCAGCTTGTCCTTCCGGAAGATGGCCTCAACCGCCTCCTGGCCAGAGGTGAACTTGGTGGTGATGTCCATCAGCTCGCTCGCCCTGGTGGGGGTCTTGCGACCCAGCTTGCTCACCAGGTCGCGGCAGGTGGTGCCGGCGAGAAACGCGCCGATGACGTCCGAGTCGGTGACGTTGGGCAGCTCGGTGCGCTGCTTCGAGAATCGCCGGATGTAGTCCCGGAGAGACTCTCCCGGCTGCTGGCGACAGCTTCAGAGATCCTAGGAGTTCCCAGGGCGCACGTACGTGCCCTGGAAGTTGCCGGCGAAGGCTTGGACCAGGTCGTCCCAGTTGGAGATCTGCCCCGGAGGCAGATGCTCCAGCCAGGCTCGAGCGATGTCGGAGAGGAACAGGGGGAGGTTGCGGATGATGAGGTTGTCATCGTCCGTTCCACCCAGCTGGCAGGCCAGTCGGTAGTCCGCGAGCCACAGTTCCGGCCTCGTCTCCCCCGAGTACTTTGTGATGGTAGTCGGGGTTTGGAACCGGGTCGGGAACGGCGCCCGTCGTATGGCCCGGCTGAAAGCCTGCGGACCGGGTGGTTCGGGCGAGGGGCTCCG
Organism: Zea luxurians; assembly: GCA_029449295.1. Taxonomy (NCBI): domain Eukaryota; kingdom Viridiplantae; phylum Streptophyta; class Magnoliopsida; order Poales; family Poaceae; genus Zea; species Zea luxurians. Next base: position 11,953,322 of record JAOPSE010000051.1, on the reverse strand, counting down.
ATCCTCCCCGCTGTCGTAGCGTCCCCCATGCCTGGGGTGGTAGCCTCGGCGCACCCTCTCGTCGAGGTGGGCTCGACGGTCGCGGTGGTGCTCGTTGCCGAGGCGACCCGGGGCCGCAGGCGCCGTGTTGCGCGTGCGCCCGGTGTTGACCGAGGCTTCCCGCACGAATCGGGAAGTCGCGGCGCGATGCTCCGAGGGGTACCCCTGCCTTCGGGAGGCAGAGCTTTCGACCCGTCGGACCGCAGCATCCTCCAGGAGATTCTTGAGCTCTCCCTGGATACGCCGCCCCTCGGTGGTCGATGGTTCCGGCATCGCGCGGAGTAGTATTGCTGCTGCAGGCAGGTTCTGGCCGACCCCACTGGAAGCTGGTGGCGGCCTTGCCTTGACGTCGTCGGCAATGCGGTGCTGGATGCCCTGGGGTAGATGACGCGCTTCTCCGGCTGGAGCTTGGCCTGCCCATTCCTGCCCGATGTTTCGCCGGAACTGCTCAAGTGTTCCTGCTCCCTCGTCGAGCCTAGCCTGCATCTCGCGGATTTGCTCGAGCTGTGCGTCCTGACCCCCCCGCAGGGACTGGGACCACAGCTAGCTCCCGAAGGATGTCAACGCGAGGCGCAGGCCTAGGGGGATCGCCGTTTTCCGGCATACCAAGATGGTTGCCTTCACCGGGACCCCCTAGATCGACGTGGAAACATTCACGACTTGGGTCGCAGTCCTCGTCGCCGAAGCCGCGGCTTCCATCAGAACAATCGGAGAGGCAGTAGTCGCATGCGGTCATGAAGTCCTGCATGGCACTGGGGTTACCGAGCCCGGAGAAATCCCAACAAAAGTCGGGCTCGTCATCTTCCTCGAAACCCGAGGGTCCGTAGGTCGAGACGGCCGTCAGTCTGTCCCAGGGCGACCGCATATGGTACCCCGGAGGGTTGGTACATGCCTCTATGAAGGCTTCCACCGAAGCGAGGTCGCTTGGTGGGTCGAAGCTGAATCCAAAAGGCACGAGATGGGAATCAGTCAGTACCTCTTGGTCGACGGGCGGTGACGAAGTCGCGTCAGGGGCGGACTGCACCGTTGTCTCAGGTACGAGGGTGACGCCCAGCAAGTCCTTCGCGGGCGTGCTGGCGTCGTTCGTCTGCTTGGGGTTGGCGTGTCGCGGGGAAACGACGCTCGTCTTCGTCTCAGACGCAAGGTCGAAGCCCGACGTGTCCCCCGCTGGGGCGCCGGCGTTGTCGACTTGCTCGATAGCCGACGAGGTGCCGCCTCCTGCTTGGCCATGGTTGCCCCGCCTCCTCCTCCGTCAGTGGGGGAGGTGATGGGACAAACCCGGATGTTGTTCTTCCGCCATGTGGCGAAGACGTCGTTGATTCCGCTGCCGGCGGGTGAGCTGACGGCCGCCATTGTCGCTGTCGCGCGGTGGAGGAAGGAGTATCATGTCGTAGCTACCGTCGAGGGACATGAACTCAAGTCTCCCGAAACGCAGCATCGTCCCGGGTTGGAAAGGTTGCTGGAGACTACCCATCTGGAGCTTGACGGGAAGCTGTTCGTCAACACGCAGCAGGCCCCTACCTGGCGTGCCAACTGTCGGCGTTTCGACCCCGGGGGGTCCCTGGACCGACGAGTAAATTGTCGCTGCGTGTCCCAGCCCAGATGGGTCGGCGCGAGACGGGACACAAAGGGGGGAGAACAGTAAGGGGAAACCGCGACCTTCGTGTTGTCCAGCGTCCAGGGCGGATGGATGCGCTTGGAGTAGGGGGTTACAAGCGTTCGCGTGGGAGAGAGAGAGCGAGGGCCTTATGCGTCGGCCCGTTCTCCCGCGCGGCCAACCCTCTCGTACGAGAGCCCTGGACCTTCCTTTTATAGGCGTAAGGAGAGGGTCCAGGTGTACAATGGGGGGTGTAGTAGTGTGCTAACGTGTCTAGCAGAGAGGAGCTAGAGCCCTAAGTACATGCCGTCGTGGCAGTCGGAGAGGTTTTGGCACCCTGTTCATGTGATGTCGTGGCCGTCGGAGGAGCGCTGGAGCCCTGCGGAAGTACAGCTGTCGGGGCTGTCGGATCCTTGCTGACGTCTCCTTGCTGACGTAAGGGGCTGGGAGCTGCCGTCGTCATGGAGCGTGCGGGGTGTCATCATTACTTGTTTACTGGGGCGAGCTAGATGGGACGCCGGTCTTGTTCCCCGTAGCCTGAGCTAGCTAGGGGCAGGGTAATGATGGCCCCCCTGGCGACGTGGCTGGTCCGGACTCGAGTTTGGACAAGGTGGCGATTCCTCCGAGGTCAAGGTTGAGTCCGAGCCCTGGGGTCGGGCGAGGCAGAGTCCATTGTCTTCCGGAGCCGAGGCAGAGTCCGAGCCCTGGGGTCGGGCGAGGCGGAGTTCATCGTCTTCTAAGTCGTGGTTGAGTCCGAGCCCTGGGGTCGGGCGAGGCGAAGTCCATCTTCCGAGGCCGAACCCTAGGGTCGGGCGAGGCGGAGCTTCCTATGTCGCCCGAGGCTGGACTTAGCCACTGTCGACCTCACTCTGGCGAGTGGCACGGCAGTCGGAGCAGGGCAGGCGGCGCTGTATTCCTGTCAGGTCGGTCAGTGGAGCGGCGAAGTGACTGCGGCCACTTCGGCCTTGTCGACTGGAGCGCGCGTCAGGATAAGATGTCAGGCGATCCTTGCATTAAATGCTCCTGCGATATGGTCGGTTGGTGTGTTGATTTGGCCAAGGTTGCTTCTCCGTGAAGCCTACCTGAGCTGTGCCTCGGGCGAGTCGTCGGTGCGTCCGTTGCTTGAGGGGATCCTCGGGCGAGGCGTGAATCTTCCGGGGTCGGCTGTCTTTGCCCGAGATCGGGCTCGGGCGAGGCGGGATCGTGTCCCTTGAGCGGAGCCTTGGCCTGAATCGCGCCCATCAGGCCTTCGCAGCTTTGTGCTGATGGGGTTTACCAGCTGAGATTAGGAGTCTTAGAGGCACCCCTAATTATGGTCCCCGACAAACAGAAAGTTGCCCTTTTTACAGTTGTTATTATTAATAATATACATTTAATTAAGCACCACAAATCACAGATTTTTATACACAAATCATAAAGACATACACAGTTAATCAGTATACCAGAGTCGTAGATCCATCACATAAACACAAAAGCACCACGATTATATATTAACAAAAGCATCACAATTATAATATCATTCACAACTAGATCATTTACAGATAGCTAGCTAGATCATTCACAGAAGCTCCAGAGATGATCAGTCACAAAAGCACCACAGCGACATCACTCTAGCGTGAAGCAGTTCAAAAGCCCACAACTACATCACTAATGTTTCATATCACTCCAGCTATTGTTCAAAAGCCCACAACTACATCACTCTAGCTGCTCCAGAGCTGATCAGTCACAAAAGCACCAAAGCTACACTAATGCTTCAAGCAGTTCAAAAGCCTTCAGACAACCACTCCAGCTTCTTGTATCCTCCTGTTTTAAGGTACAAGCTTTCTTTGTCCAGAACACCCTAGAAAAAGTACATCAAATTAGTATATTGTTGCTACATTTGCAAATAAAGATACTGTAGAACAATTCATCATCATATAAAAGGAGCATTCGAATACAGATAATTATACTCCAGGAGAAAAAGGTTACTGTAATACAGTCTGTTCTTGAAATAATTCTATAGTCAATCACATATATTTCAGAGCTCAAAATATCAGGTTCAGGCAATAAGACCACTCCGTTTCAAAATAAAAAGTTTAGGCAATAACAGTTCATGCAATATGATCATCCTCTTTTTAATAGAACATACAACTCTGCTATATTTTCAGTTTTTAAAAAAGAATCTAATAAACAACGTTCGCCTTATAAATGTTTGGAATGTAATTAAGGATGAAGGTGGAGCAGATCGGAGTGGACTAAAATGTATATACCTTAGAGTAATCATGAAAATGTCAATCAGACAATGATACGGCCCGTGATCAGGAAAAAAAAATATTTTGAGAACATCAGGTGAGATGCTAGCCTCATTTGTAACACCGAAATTGCTTGGAATCCAAAATAGTTGTTGCATTGGTGATTTCTTAATCTGCAAGGATACGTTTGATTTCTTGGTCTAAAAATACAATAGTTCACTAAAGTTTAAAGATCAAATGTTGGACACTTAAATCTTTCGTCGTCCTTATACAAAACCACAAATCCTACAAAATTTGATTTGTGTTGACATAAGACAAGCATCCGTTTCTATACTTAGACAAGGGTACAAATGACATATTATGATATAAACATAAACGATAAATTATAAAAACTGCATTTATCCCTCAAAGCCATAACATGTTCTGAATTTATCAGGTTCATTGGTCCCAACTTTTGAATGAATAAATATTTCAATGAAAACTGCAGACAAACTATTGGTGCTGAAATAATCATAATAGCCAGTGGTAGCTATAAGGGATCAAATGAACAATAAATCAAGGAAGAAATAGGTTTGTCAGCCCAAATTTTAGATGAACATTGTGATGCAATAACCAATGGACATAAAAGCATGCATATCAAGCAGTCAACATCAACATTTACATAAGAACTAAGAGGCTCTGAATCATGAAGATTGAGAGGACGGTGGAATCGAACAAAAGTGATGTATATACTTACCATCTGAAGGTCTAGGCTCCTAGAAGTACTCTCAACGAGATTCAGTCGAGCACAGACATCATAAATGATTGGTCATTCAAACCATGGAATCATAAAGTGTGTCCCTTCAAGGGTATACCTTTGTATAGAAATTGTTTGGTGTAAATTGAACTGGTTCATTGACTAGGGGAAATGCAAATATATTTTGTTCTACTCTTTATCAGTCGGTCAAAGATGAAATTTTCAATATTTCCAGACCAGAGTGACAAGCATGCTACTGCTGGACACTCGTAAGAACAAATGCCAATAACAGTTTGTTCTTGAAATAATTCTATAGTCAATCGCATATATTTCAGAGCTCAAAATAGCAGGTTCAGACAATAAGACCACTCCGTTTCAAAATAACAGTTCCACAATATGACCATCCTCTTTTTAATAGGACATGCAACTCTCTTGTGTTTTCAATTTTTTAAAAAAGACTCTAATAAGCAACATCAGACTTATAAATGTTTGGGATGTAATTAAGGATGAAGGTGAAGCAGATCAGAGGGGACTAAAATACCTCAGAGTAACTTACTTTAGGTCTTGCTCTAAATCCTCAAGTCCTCATATGTAGAGAATTGCGAGTACGTAGACTATCCATAATCAAACAAAATATCAATCAAACTATGTTCCTGCCACATTTTGCAAATTGATATAAATTGCAGTTAAAAGTATTGTAGAAGTCTTGAGTTATATTAATGTTTTCTAGAAATACAGATGCATACACTCAAAAAATAATTTGTGTTAAGAGTAATGTAGAATCTGGTTCATTACATATGTGTAGTATCTATCATGTATCTCTAGTGTGGAGGCTTGTAAGACTACAATGTGCCTAAACAAAAAGACTGAAGATGCTGATCCAATGGGAGGAAAAAATAGTAGCTAGATGTGCTTTCTGACAAAAGTGAACTAACATCAAACATCCTTGTAAAGCAGGAGGAACATATGCTTGTCACTATACGTTTCTTCAATGACCACCATAGCCAAAACATACATATTAGTGTTTTCTAGAAATACTGAGTTACATTACTAACCAATTTCTAGAAAACCTAAGACAAGTATCCGTCAATAATCCCATTGGTCCTGATGTATGTGTCTTCCAAACACTATTAATTTGTTCACAGTATTTTAAAGTATGCTGAAATTGATTAATGTAAAAGTTCCGTCCAAACATTTAACCACAAAAGAATGTTCATGGATTAGTGCCCTATCATGCTAGGAAGATCTACCAATGGCGGTGGGTTTAAAGATTGGGATGTCACTACTGCCCACTCAAAATCGATAATAAGGAAAGAGAATCATTTGCACAAATACAATTACATGTTGTAAATAAAGCCTACATTTTGTAAATCATCCTATATAAATTGGATATATTCCAATACAATTACATGTTTCCTAGTATTGTGTAGTATTTAACCCCAGAGTTCATAGTTGTTAAATGGGAAACTAGGCATGTTTGAGCCCAATTAAAAATTGCAAAGACACAAAATTAACATTTAGTTCAGTATTTAGCATGAGACAAATATTGGTGTTAATTACTAATTGGAGGCCCCAATGAACCACTTCACGTGCTATTCTTAATAGAAAAATGACACGTTTTGACGTGTGTTAAAAAACCAACATTTTTTCTCATTGCAGATATGCCATAGCTAGTATCTGCACCAATGCACTACTAGGTTATTGGTATTATAAGCTAACTAATGCTATCAACTTCCACATGATTTGTTACATGAATTTCTTAGCGTTCCAGAAACAAGTGCGTTTAGATGAAGGTGTAAGTAGTAACAGTAGATTGGGAGATGAGAAGACTGAAGCTTCAAGAGACAATGATTTTCGCTTCTTAAAAACAAATTCCCCCTGCCGCAAGTCCCATACATGATTTGACACAAACAAAGCTTGCAATATTATTAGTACGGCACTGTGCTGCGTGGGTACTTAATATAAGTAATAAGTAGTTCGTTTCTGGATAAAAGTACATATGTGTGCTTCCTTATCTTCATCAGCAAAAATCAAATATTGCCGACCATAACGCGTGAAAAATTCTAGGAATCTCCTAACCTTAAAATTCGTCTCAAGTAGATGACATTCAGGTTCAGGAGTCAAGGCTCCAAATCTGAACATAATAAAGTGTATAAAAATTTGGATGCAACAGACAATAATCCCATACCTCCACTCCATAATCGATGCCGCGTAGCCAGTGCACGGACGCAGATGCAGAGGCGTGTCTTGGACGCATAGGCGGAGGCGTGTCTCGGTTCACATCGTGCTGGCGCGGCGGTGGACAGATCCGTAGAGGATGACGCGCAGGCGCGGGAACAGAACGGATGGAGTAGAGAGTAGAGACAGTGCCTCGGCACGAGCATGGATAGAGTTCTTGCTTGGTCGGCTGCTCTATTGGGCGATGACGGAGTACACCGCTGCCTGCTGAGACGCCTAAAGCTCGAGACCGTGCCCGGTAGGCCAGATCCGGGCTCCTCCAGTGGAGTCGACCATGGATCTCGACTCCAGAAGCTAGATGTGGAGGTGGCGATGGTCCTAGGCGCGTTAGAGGTGGCGGCAGTGAGTGGCTGTGGACGGGACCTAGCGGTGCATTGAGGATCTAGAGGGGAGGCGGCGGCGGTGGGGGCGCACATTGTGCGAGGTGTGGGTCGGGGAGCGGACGTGCGACTACGTCGGCAGCGGTGGCGGCAGCGGTGTGGGTCGGGGTTCGGGGAGCAGCTCCAGATGGGTGAATTTTTGGTCAATCTCGCGTGCACAGGGGTGGTAATGGATCTTCACAAAATGGTTCTTCACGATACTTTTAACTGCAATTTATGTAACAAATGGTTCTTCACAAAATGGTAGGCCCTAAATAAATTTTAGTTCAAAAATAAATAGAAATAGGGCTCTATCCTAATCCGATCCAATCGTTAAATCTAATAGTATAAAATTGAGAGCCCATTGTCACCCCTACGCGTGCGGGGACACACACAACTGGGCCAACCCTAATTACATATGGGCCCAATTTTTTAGCAACCAACGTTTGGTATCCACTTACCTCTATAGCGACCAACCGTAGGTCGTTAAAGTTATACAGTTTTAGCGACCATTCGACCGTGGCTATAAACAGCTTTAGCGACCAACCATCAGTTTCTAACATTTAGCAACCAACAGTTCGTGCATAATAAAGGTCGCTAAAAGTCAACCGTGATGTAGTGCATGCTCCGAGACATCTCTCCTTTTTCATTCTCGTCGTGCTATGGTGACAGTGTGACACTCTTCAACGAAGTGAGTGTCTCTCCACCTTAATATCGATAATGTTATGAAGGCCTCTAGGCAACCCATGTCAATCACATTAACTTCCCTAGCCAAGACCTCATGAAACTCAATAGAAGACATATTCCAAGCTCAAATGTTGCTAAACTACTCCCTACAAGCAAGGATTCACATAATCTCCTAGTGCATTACCTTAATCAAAGAAATAAGACCTTTTGATGTTTCCTTGGATCATGCAGAGTGACCCCTAGACTATTCTTATAAGAACATTGTCGGTACCTCAAGATTAGGGTACCCACTACTGCTGGGTCAAGACAGACCCTCCGGGGCTACCCTTAGCCTTAGTCACCATGCTAATGGTGATCTGTCCTAGCCCAGTGGCTGGGTCTGCCCAGTAAGGCCACTGGCCTCGGGTGAAGGCTGACACCTATAATCAGTGCTCTAGAACTCCAGCGAAGGGGTTCGGGTTTGCCATGTGTCTTGAAGACAAGGGCTCTCGACACCTGTGCCTGGGGGCCAGACCCTCGGGAATGGCCCCGACCCTCATGGTAGGCCACCTGGCTCTAGCCTAAAGGGATCCAATGCTACCACGTGCTGGTCAACACTGGAGGAGACATGACTACCTCGAACACCATCTGAACCCCCAACCAAGGGCGATCTGGAGCTGTTACGAGGTCCCAGTCACTACTCCCCACACAAGGCGAGGCCCGATGATGTCACGTGCTGGTCAACACTAAAGGAGACACGACCTCCCCTGAACACCATTCGGGCCCAACTAAGGACGATCTAGAGCTGTCACGAGGAAGGGCGGTCCTAGACACTACTCCCCACACAAGGCAAGGCCGATGCCGCCACGTGTTCTATGACACATGACGTAAGCTATCGGGGAAAGCCTGATGTCAGCCTTTAAGTGTAAAGTGTCTCTGCATTTACTACGGATGAGATGTATACTTGCCCACCCCAGTAGTAGGCAGTGCGTCCGCAGTACACAGACTGCACAGTAGCTCGTGCATTACCGAGGCGAGACCATTGACTCCTTGTGCCGCTTGGGCTGCAATCATTACGACTCCCACTGTAGCCCGCGCGTTACCGAGGCGAAGGTAAATAGGCGGAGAAGACAGGACGTTGCCGCCTGAGCACCCCTACATGCAGTAGCGCATCAGCCTACGTCACAACATACACCTGCGCCCTGCTCCGATTAGACAGGGAAAGGGCACGGCAAGCTAGGAGATCTACATGAAGACCAAGAAAATATATCCGTTCACCACGAACCGCTGCTCCACTTACTCCATATCTAGTAATAGATTACTGGGCCCACTTGAAAGGGAAATGTGCCTTTGGGCCATTTCTAAGTATTTTGGTGATTTAGTGTCCAACACAAGTGCCTAAGTGTAAAATGGTGGACAAAGTGCAAATCAAGGATAAAGGTATGTTTCTCAGACTTAGTACATTGTTTTAGAGACTAATGTATTGTGTCTAAGTGCTGGAAACAGGAAAAATCCGATTGGAAAGGTCTTGGCCCGAGCAGCCAAGAATCTGCTCAGTCTGGGAGCACCGGACTGTTCGGTGGTGCACCGGACAGTGTCCGGTGCGCCAGGCTGGCTTGAGCAAAGTGGCTGCTCTCAGGACTTCGACGGTGGTGTACGACTATAATTCACCGGACTGTCCGATGTGCACCGGACTGTCCGATGGGCCGTTCACAGGCGAACTCGTCGCTCTCGGGAATTCATCGGCGACGTACGACTATAATTCACCGGACTGTCCGGTGTGCACCGGACTGTCCGGTGTGCACCGGACTGTCCGGTGAGCCAACGGTCGACCGGGCCAACGGTCGGCCGCGCAATCTGCGCGGGACACGTGGCCGGGCCAACGGCTAGAAGAAGGCACCGGACTGTCCGGTGTGCACCGGACATGTCAAGTGCACCAACGGCTCTCAGGCTGCAAATGGTCGACTGCTTCGTTTATGGAAAGAAATCGGGCACCGGACATGTCCAGTGTGCACCGGACTGTCCGGTGCGCCAGTCGACAGAAGGCAAGATCAGCCTTCCTAGATTGCTCTCAACGGCTCCTAGCTGCCTTGGGGCTATAAAAGGGACCCCTAGGCGCATGGAGGAGCACACCAAGCATTCCTACAACATTCATAAGCACCAAGACATCGATTCCGTGCCTTTGATTCCTTGCGATAACAATTAGAGCTCTAGTTGAGTGGTGAACTCATTGAGTTGTGTTGTGAGCTCTAGTTGCGACTTGTGTGCGTGGTGTTGCTGTGATTTCTTGTCTTGAGTGCGTTGCTAATCCCTCCCTTGCTCTGTGTTTCTTTGTGATCTTAAAGTGTAAGGGCGAGAGGCTCCAAGTTGTGGAGATTCCTCGCAAACGGGCTTGAGAAAAAGCAAGCAAAACACCGTGGTATTCAAGTGGGTCTTTGGACCGCTTGAGAGGGGTTGATTGCAACCCTCGTCCATTGGGACGCCACAACGTGGAGTAGGCAAGCGTTGGTCTTGGCCGAACCACGGGATAACCACCGTGCCATCTCTGTGTTTGATTTCTTGTGGTTATTGTGTTTTGACTCCTCTCTAGCCACTTGGCAATTATTGTGCTAACGATTAACCAAGTTTTGTGGCTTAAGTTTTCAAGTTTCACAGGATCACCTATTCACCCCCCCCCTCTAGGTGCTCTCAATTGGTATCAGATCCGTTCTCTTCACAAAGGGTATCGTGATCAACGATAAAGAGAAGGAATCCTTCGTCAACGAGCCGAAGGACGACAAGCCTACCGACTCCGGCTCGGGCCATAGACGAAAGGAAGGGAAGAAGAAGAAGACGAGGCGCATCAAGGAGATCGTCTACTACGACGACAGCGATGAGTCTACTTCCTCCCAAAAGGACGACGACCACAACGACTACGAGAGAAGGAAACCGGTCAATTCGAACTTTTCTTTTGACTACTCTCGTATTCCTCAAAGTGCAAATACTCATTTATTATCTATTCCACTTGGTAAACCTCCTCATTTTGATGGAGAGGACTACGGATTTTGGAGTCACAAAATGCGTAGTCACTTGTTCTCTCTCCATCCTAGTATATGGGAGATTGTAGAGAGTGGAATGCACTTTGATAGTTCGGATAATCCCATGTTCATTAATGAGCAAATTCATAAGAATGCACAAGCTACTACTGTTCTTCTAGCTTCATTGTGCAGGGATGAATATCACAAAGTGAGTGGCTTGGATAACGCCAAGCAGATCTGGGACACCCTCAAAATTTCACATGAGGGGAACGACGTCACCTTGCTCACCAAGATGGAGTTGGTGGAGGGCGAGCTTGGACGATTCGCGATGATAAGGGGCGAGGAGCCGAAACAAACATACAACCGGCTCAAGACCCTTATCAACAAAATAAGGAGCTACGGAAGCACGCGATGGACGGACCACGACGTCGTCCAACTGATGCTAAGGTCCTTTACCGTTCTTGATCCTCATTTGGTGAATAATATTTGTGAAAATCCCAGGTACACCAAAATGTCGCCCGAAGAAGTCCTTGGAAAATTCGTGAGCGGGCGAATGATGATCAAGGAGGCGAGGTACGTGGACGACGCCTTGAATGGTCCCATCAACGAGCCGCAATCCCTTGCTCTCAAGGCAACAAGAAGCAAGGAGGCGCTACCTAGCAAGGTGGCACAAATTGAGGCGGCCGGACTTAATGATGAAGAGATGGCCCTCATCATCAAGAGATTCAAGATGGCGCTAAAAGGTCGCAAGGGGCAGCTAAGCAAGACCAAGACAAAGGGGAAGCGCTCATGCTTCAAATGTGGTAAGCTTGGTCATTTTATTGCTAACTGTCCCGATAATGATAGTGATCAGGACCAAGGGAACAAGAGGGAGAAGAAGAAGAACTATAAGAAGGCAAAAGGCGAGGCACATCTAGGAAAGGAGTGGGATTCGGATTGCTCCTCCTCCGACTCCGACAATGAAGGACTCGCCGCCACCGCCTTCAACAAGTCATCCCTCTTCCCCAACGAGCGTCTCACATGCCTTATGGCAAGGGACAAGAAGGTATGTACTCGAGACTCTACTTATGCTTCTTCAAGTGAGGACGAATCTAGTGATGAGGATGAAATAGATTATTCATGTTTATTTAAGGGCCTAGATAGAACCAAGGTAGATAAAATTAATGAATTGATTGATGCCTTGAATGATGTTGGGGGCTTGTTCTCAAGTGCTAAAAGTTAAGAACAAGGCAACACAGAAAATGTTAAATATTAAGGTCCTTCGTCCTCCACTTCATTATATCCCTTCGGGACATAAGGAACTTCGGACGAAGGTTACGAAGGACGCACCTTCGTAAACATAATAACGTAGGGTGAAGCATTCATATAAATCATGAGGTACAAGAATGAGCATTCAAATGTTAACATAGAATCATTTCCATTTCTATTAATACGAATAAATATAAATGACAAATGTACCTTCAGTCCTGAGGAAGGCTGGAGTACAAATGTGATGCGAAGGCAAATGACAGGTTCGCGTGAACAGTACAGAGATACTGTTCATCTATTTATAGGCACAGGTCGCAGCCTGTGAGAAATTACAATTATGCCCCTTACAAATGTTTACAACATTGACTCAGACCTATATGTATAAAAAGGTCATTCTATCTCTATGTCGGTTTGAAACGCCGAAGGTCCATGAAAAGGAACCTTCGGCCATCTCTTGGAGACGACTTCAGCCGAAGCTGCTTCTTCGTGTGAGACCTTCGGCGCGCCGAAGCACGACCCCAACAGTAGCCCCTTTCGCGGTGCTAGATCGTTTTTCGTGACGAGCTTGACCCGTGAAAAAAGCCTCTTCAGCTTCGGGAAGCCGAAGGTCCAAAAAACACCTTCCCGGAGCTCGTTGCGGAGAAACGATCCGTCTTCCGAGCGCGTGCCAGGCCCACCTTGCAGAGTTACTGTTTGATCCTTGTGGTCCACTGCACAGCGAGTACAAGTGACCACCCGTCTGGTGTAAAAATCCTGCCGCTTCGCCTTCTTACCTGCTGCACTATATAAACAAACGGGTAGGTGTGAAGTTACCACAGCATTCATTGCTATTTGCACTGTTTTGCTGCCAAAATTTTCCACCGTAGCCGAAGCTTGACTCTCAGAATCGAACGAAGGTCCGTCTCGACGCTTGCTTCGTCAGAAAGGAGAGCTTCGGAGAAAAGAAAAAAGAAAAAAGTTTCTGACTTTCCCAAACTCAGAATCACATGGCACGAGTGCGATCTACTGCCAAAGTTGTACGTGAGGGAGACGAAGCTGAAGGTTCAGACACTGTGCCCATCTCCGAAGCGATGCAGCGTTCCGGTCTAGTGACTGCGGGAGAAACGCCTGCTGCTGAAGCGAACCCGACAACAGCCGAAGGAGAAGAGGAGAACATTGAAGGGACTGACCCCGAAGATGACTACCACATTGCTATGCCCAGCAAGCCCAGTCACCTGGATTTTGGGAAATCAACCATTTCAAAGGCTGACCTTTCGAAGATGGTAAAAGCGGGTTACTTTAATGAAGATCAGAAGAAGCTACTCCGCTTCGGGGGAGAAGAAACCACCCCGAAGCCAGGGAAGGATGAGATTGTTATCTTCAAGAGCTTTCTAAAGGCTGGGCTTAGATTCCCTCTTCACAATATTATTGCGGAGATACTGAGGAGGTTTGGTATCTACTTTCATCAATTGACTCCTAACGCCATCGTTAGGCTCAATGTTTATATCTGGGCCCTCCGAAGCCAAGCTGTGGAACCGTTTGCCGACAGCTTCTGCCGAGTTCACGAATTACATTACCAAACAAAGGCCAGAAAAGATGGACTACATGATAATTTCGGCTGCTATAATTTTGCCTACCGGAAGACAACAAAGTGTCCTGTCATCAGCTACCGAAGCAAATGGCCAGCAGGCTGGAAGTCTGAGTGGTTCTACGTAAAAGTTGACGAAGACAGAGAAAAATTGGTACAAAGCCCTCTGGAGTTAATCTTCGGAGAGACGAGGCCACGCTGCCGCATCGGCGATTTAAAGGGTCCTACCTGGGCTGCTCTGGGTGAATTCGAAATTATTTCAGAACATATTAGCACCAGGGATCTAGTTCAGGAGTTCTTGGCATTCAGAGTTTTCCCTACTCTAAAAGAGTGGGAAATGCCGAAGCTGAAGGGAGAAAAGAAGAAGGGGGAGCTGGTCCGTCTGCCCTATCACTTTAAATTCAAGAAGTACTTTAAGAAACCCTGCAAAGAGTGGTTAGACACAGTTGAGACAATGTGCAATGAAATCTTGGGGAATTTCTCCAAAAAAGAGGATCAATTAATGACAGCGGCCTTCGGCACCCGACCGAAGCGAAGGCTGAACCGAGTATTCGATGCCCTGGGCTTCGAGTACCCAGACTATGAGCAGTTGAACAAGGGTGCCGAGGGCCACAAAAGAAAAAGAGTGGCCGAAAGTCTGACCAAGGATGAAGAGCAACCAGCAGCAGAGAAGAAGATTCCCAAGAAAAGGAAAATATCAACTCCGAAACGGAAAATATCCGAAGAAGAGGGGACCCCCACACCACCTTCTACCAGCGACGTAGAAGAAATTTTAAAGGTAATGACTGAACCCATGCCCGCGAAGCTAAGTCCATTAGGGCTCCATCTGACGAAGCTTTTTCAAAAGGTGGACGAGCCGGATCAGACGAAGATAAGCAAACCCAAGCGGCAAAGAATCATTACGGTAACTAAAGTTATCGATAAGACACCGCCAAGAGCGTCAGTTCAGAAAACAGCAGCTGCCGAAAGCACCATAAACGTCGAAGTCGCACCTTCGGAGGTCGCGGCTACCGAAGCCGCTACAGCCGAAGATGTTAATTTAGAAACAACCATTGAGAATGTTAACAAAATTTTGGAAGACATGACTGCAGAAGAAGCTGGTGTTGCTACTGAAAAAACCATGGCCACAGTGCCTGAAAAAGGAAAAGAAATAGCCGAAGACATTTCGGACGACGAAGCCTACTCCTTTCAGAATTTAATTGGGCAAAAACTTACGAAGGACGAAATAGAAGAACTTAAAGACTATGCCAAATCTTGCGGCTATAAGCCAGGTGCTCTCCTATTTGGAGGTGTAGACGATGAAAAGCTAGGCTGCATTCGAGACCAGACTGGAGCTAGGGTAATCGGTACTCTATCAAAGAGTATCGGTTTTCCGAAGCTAGAGACAGACATCAGCCGCTACCGACGACAACATATCGTCGGCAGCTTGTTTTATTCTAACTTCAGGGTAAACAACCTTTTCTCTAGTTTTTATTGCTGTTAACAATGAAAATATTACTAATATAAGTTGTTTCTGTACAGAGCATGCTACTGAGCAAAGCTCTGAAGATGCAACAAGACTTGGAGGACAAAAAGCACGAAGCTATAATTGAAAACTTAGAAAGCAAAATAAAAGAGCAATCTGCCATCATTGAAAAGAAAGACTTCGAGCTCCAATCGACCGAAGGCTTACTGGCTGAGACTGAGGCTAAATTATCAGAGTTGAATTCGAAGCTTATCAATCAATCAAAACAATTCGACCAGGAGAAGCTAGAACTGAATTCGAAGCTTAAAGCCGAAGTCCAGACCAGCTCAGAGCTGAAGAAAACATTAACAAGCCTTCAAGGCAAATGCTTGAACTTTGGCAATAATTGCATTGGACAATTAAAGAAGATATTTTACTCTGTTGGAGCCAGCAGCGGGAAATTTAACCCTTCAGCAGAAAATTTACCCCAGGCCTTCGATCATATTGAAGCTGAAATCGAAGAGCTTGACGAAGTTATAGCCGGGCACGGCGACTTCTGTGCCTGGGTAGCTTCTCGGGGTACCGCTGCTGCATTTCTGAAGGCCGGCTGCGAACATGGAAAAATTGTCAACAGGCCCAACTTCACCTTATCTCCATCAATCCTGGATGATATGCCTGACCTCGCCCGAAGTATCTCCAATAGATTTATAAAAATGATATGGACAAAAGGCGGGCGGGAGAAGGCTGGAGACGAAGCCCGAAGTCATCTTGAACCAGTAAGAAATGATATTTCGTACTTACCTTTTCCTTTGGGCTTGATTTTTACTTACGATTCCTTGATTCATGTAGGATGACGAAGGTGAAGATGATGCCTAAGATATGTCGCCGAAGCTGTCGCCGAAGCTGAAGCTTAATGAAGATTAGTAGAAGTGTGCTATAGAAAAACTCAGGATATTTTTGTAACAACTCTTGTAAATAGAATTAAACTGTTCTTCAAGGAACTTTGTACATACCTTGTAATATATTCTTACCCTTCGATTGAGGCGCTTTGATGTGGACGAAATCAGTATTTTGAGCCGAAGGCGAAAAAAACACCTTCCCTTCTTTTCGTACACAACGAAGCATAAAAACAATTCTTCTTTTTGCCGAGCAACGAAACTTTTCTCTTTTGTACACGACATAGCATAACAAATCATAAAAACGCACTTCTCCGAAGCTTTTCTTTTACATAACGAATCATAAAAAACCTCTTCTCCGAAGCTTTTTGCCGAAGCAGCCACTTGGGAACTCAAATGCTATGAATGAATGCTTATGCATGCAAATGTTATGATGTAATGTAATGCGCGAATGAATGTCCGAAGCATATGTCCGAAGCCACATTGTCAGCCATTACTTTAGAAACAACCACACATTAGCTCTGCATTCCCTTAGGAACGACTTTGGAGCCTTTTCGCCTTTTACTTAGGCAGTATCAGCGTTGACTTTTCGCTGTAAGCTCTGCATCCCCTTAGGGACGTCTTTGGAGCTTCTTCGCCTTTTACTTAGACGGTATAAGCTCTGCATTCCCTTGGGAACGTCTTTGGAGCTTCTTCGCCTTTTACTTTCGGCGGAATCAGCGTTGACTTTTCGCTGTAAGCTCTGCATCCCCTTAGGGACGTCTTCGGAGCTTTTTTCTCTTTTTCAGTTTCGGCACTCGATGGTGCGCTCTCAGCTTTTACATTTACATTCTTTGGGGGATTTTGCTCTTATAAAACTAAAAAGGAAAATTACATATGATGGCCCCATTAAAAACCTTTCTCCCCCTTTAGAAAGGAAAAGGGTGCCATGAAAAAGAAAAGAAAAGACAAAATTACATCAAGTTATACATAAAACCGCCGAAGCTCATCCGCATTCCAAGATCTTGGAATTTCATTGCCATCCATGTCCTTCAGTCTGTACGAACCAGGCCTTGACGAAGATGCTACTAAGAAGGGCCCTTCCCATTTCAGTTGCAACTTGCCTACTGTATCCGGGTTGGCCACTCTCCGAAGCACCAAATGTCCTGGCTCAATATTTTTTAGCCGGACTTTTCTATCTCGCCATTTGATTGTTTCAGCCTGGTATTTGTTGATATTTTCCACGGCCTGAAGCCTGATCCCTTCTAAGGCATCTTTTTCCACAAGACAAGTATCTTCGGCACCTGATTCTGCCGAAGCTACCACTCTTATTGATCCAGCTTTAGCTTCTTCTGGAGTTATCGCTTCGTCACCAAATAATAACTTGAATGGGGTAAAGCCTGTAGACCTTGATGTTGTTGTATTGTGGCTCCACACCACTTTGGTCAACTGATCTGGCCATTTTCCCCTTGGTTGATTAAAAATTAGCTTCATTATTCCTGTCATTATGATGCCGTTGGCCCTTTCAACAAGCCCATTCGACTCCGGATGCCTGACTGATGCAAAGTGGATCTTCGTGCCAATTTGGTCACAGAAATTTCTGAAATCTTCGGAGTCGAACTGTGTTCCATTATCTACAGTGATGGCCTTCGGCACTCCGAAGCGACAGACAATGTTCTGCCAGAAAAATTTTTGGACAGTGGCCGAAGTTATTGTGGCTAATGGCTTCGCCTCAATCCACTTGGAAAAATACTCCACAGCCACTACAACATATTTCAGATTGCCTTGAGCCGGTGGTAATGGACCCAGCAAATCGAGGCCCCACCTTTGCAATGGCCAGATGGGTTGTATCAGCTGTGTCAAAGACGAAGGTTGCTTTTGATCTCTTGCGCATTTTTGACAACCTTCGCACTTTTGAACTAACTCCGCTGCATCCGAAGCTGCCTTCGGCCAATAAAATCCTTGGCGGAACACTTTTCCAAGTAACGGCCTGGATCCGATGTGGGATCCGCACAGGCCTGCATGTATCTCCTTCATCAACTCTATACCTTCGGCCCTAGACAAGCACTTGAGCAGCGGGGCACAAACTCCATGCTTGTATAATTCCCCTTCTATCATGACATAAGGACGAGCTCTTGCCTCTATCCTTTTATTATAAGCTTCGTCATCTGATAAGAAGTTACCCTGAAGGTAAGAGATTATTTCAGTTCTCCAATCTTCACTGTACACAGGAGAAATGTTAAGGACTGCTCTTTCAAGTAGCTCCACTGAAGGTGCCTTTATTGTTTCGAAGAACACATCCGAAGGTAGCGGCAGCCCCTGTGCTGCAGACTTGGCCAACAAATCAGCATGCTCATTTTGTCCTCGAGGGATATTCTTAACAGAAAATCCTTCGAAGGAAGCTTCGATCCTTCGGACCGTGTCTAGGTATTTTTCAAGCTTCGGGTCTTTAGCCTTGCAGCTTTTGTCAATATGACCCGAAACAACCTGAGAATCAGTTTTAAGGATCGCCCTTCTGATCCCCATTGCCTTTAGTTTCCGAAGACCCAGGAGCAAGGCTTCGTACTCAGCGATATTATTTGTGCAGCTGAAGTCAAGTCTTGCTGCATAGCAAGTTTTAACTTTTGATGGAGAGACCAACACAGCAGCTGCACCTGCTCCGAAGGTTCCCCAAGAGCCATCACAAAATACTGTCCATGCTTCGGCATCTTTATTCGCTTCTTCGTCCTGAGCCCCTGGCGTCCAGTCGACAATGAAATCTGCCAATGCTTGAGACTGAATTGAGGATCTATGCACATAATCAATGTAAAATTCATTGAGTTCCGCAGCCCATTTTCCAATACGCCCAGTAGCTTCTCTATTCCTCATGATGTCCTTCAACGGCTGTGAAGAAGGAACAATAATGTTGAATGCCTGAAAGTAATGCCGAAGCTTCCTGGATGCCATTAAAACGGCATACAACACCTTCTCCAACTCTGTATAATTTTTCTTTGAGACACTGAGGACCTCAGACACAAAATATACTGGGACTTGCTTCTTGACTTGTCCATCAAACTTCTCCTGAACAAGTGCCGCACTTACTGCTGAGTGCGAAGCTGCCACATACAACAACAGAGGAGCCCCTGGCGTTGGTGGAGTTAATGTTGTGAGATCTATTAAATATTGCTTCAGCTCTTCGAAGGCTTTTTGCTGACTTGGGCCCCATTGAAAGACTTCAGCTGACTTCAGCACCTCGAAGAATGGTAAGTTTCTTTCTGCTGATCTGGATATAAATCTGTTGAGGGATGCCAGCCTTCCTGTCAATCTTTGGGCCCCCTTTCTTGTGGTTGGTGGCTCCATTCGAAGTATAGCTTCGATTTTATTTGGATTAGCTTCGATTCCCTTTGTTGAAACCAAGCATCCAAGAAATTTGCCCTTCTTCACTCCGAAGACACATTTTTCTGGATTTAGCTTCAGACCAGCTTGTCTGAAGCTGGCGAAGGTCTCCTGCAGATCAGCAATATGATTTTCTTGCTTCGTGCTCTTTACAATGATGTCATCAACATAGGTCAACACATTTCTGCCTATCTGAGATTGGAGAACCTTCGCAGTCATTCTGCTGAAACTCCCTCCAGCATTCTTGAGCCCCTCAGGCATCCGAAGATAGCAATATGTACCACTTGGGGTTATGAAGCTAGTCTTCGGCTCATCTTCCTTCTTCATCCAGATTTGATGATAGCCTGAGTAGCAGTCCAGGAGACTCATGAGCTCCGAAGAAGCTGCTGCGTCAACTAAAGAATCTATCCTTGGCAGCGGGAATTCATCCTTCGGACAAGCCTTGTTGAGATCTGTGAAATCAATACACATTCTCCACTTGCCATTGGCCTTCTTCACCATAACAGTGTTAGCTAGCCACTCTGGGTACTTCACTTCTCTGATAACTCCTGCACTGAGGAGTCTTTTCACTTCATTGCGAGCCCCTTCGGCCTTGTCATCAGACATTTTCCGAAGCCTCTGCTTTCGGGGTCTGAAGGATGGGTCAACATTAAGCGAATGTTCAATAACATCCCGATTCACTCCACAGAGATCATTGGCTGACCATGCAAAAACATCTTTGTTGTTGAATAAAAACCTTATCAAGGTTTTCTCCTGGTCTTCAGATAATTGCGAGCCCAACAGCACCTTCTGCTCTGCTATGTCTTCACACAATAACATGGGCTTCGGCTGATCTGCTGAAGCTGCCTTCTCCCTCCTGAATTTATACTGTTCACAAGCTTCAGCTCCATCTATATTATGGATTGCCTTGGAGTCAGTCCAGCTTCCTTCGGCCCTTCTAGCAGCTTCCTGGCTTCCATGAATAGCAATAGGTCCTTGGTCCGAAGGTATCTTCATGCAGAGATAAGCTGGGTGAAGAATTGCTTCGAAGGCATTAAGAGTGCCACGGCCGATGATAGCATTGTAAGGATACTCCATGTCAACAATATCAAACACAATTTGCTCAGTCCTTGTGTTGTTGACAAATCCGAAGGTTACCGGCATGGTAATCTTCCCAAGTGCCACAATCTGCCGCCCTCCGAAGCCACAAAGAGGGTGCGTAGCATCATGAATCTTGTCTTCGGGCTCTTGCATTTGTCTGAAGGCTTTAGCAAATATAATGTCAGCTGCACTGCCTGTGTCAACTAGGACATTGTGGACCAGAAATCCTTTGATCACGCAAGAGATAACCATGGCATCATTATGGGGATAATCCTTAAGCTGAAGGTCTTCCTGAGAGAAGGTAACTAGAATATGGGACCATTTTGACTTGATGAAGGGTCCCTGCACTCCAACATGCTGCACCCTTCTCTGAGCCTCCTTCTTCTGCTTCTTGTTAGCCGGCTCTGAGCAAGAACCGCCTGTTATCGGGAGCACCAGCTTCGAAGCCGAAGCAGCTCCAGCTTGGTTGTTGAACGAAGCCATCAGCTCAGAAAAGTGGAAGTGAGTTCACCGGAGGTGGGCGCCAATGTTGGGGGCTTGTTCTCAAGTGCTAAAAGTTAAGAACAAGGCAACACAGAAAATGTTAAATATTAAGGTCCTTCGTCCTCCACTTCATTATATCCCTTCGGGACATAAGGAACTTCGGACGAAGGTTACGAAGGACGCACCTTCGTAAACATAATAACGTAGGGTGAAGCATTCATATAAATCATGAGGTACAAGAATGAGCATTCAAATGTTAACATAGAATCATTTCCATTTCTATTAATACGAATAAATATAAATGACAAATGTACCTTCGGTCCTGAGGAAGGCTGGAGTACAAATGTGATGCGAAGGCAAATGACAGGTTCGCGTGAACAGTACAGAGATACTGTTCATCTATTTATAGGCACAAGTCGCAGCCTGTGAGAAATTACAATTATGCCCCTTACAAATGTTTACAACATTGACTCAGACCTATATGTATAAAAAGGTCATTCTATCTCTATGTCGGTTTGAAACGCCGAAGGTCCATGAAAAGGAACCTTCGGCCATCTCTTGGAGACGACTTCAGCCGAAGCTGCTTCTTCGTGTGAGACCTTCGGCGCGCCGAAGCACGACCCCAACAAATGATAAGAATAAGCTTTTAGAAAAACAAGAGGACTTATTGTATGAAGAACATGATAAATTTTTAGAAGCACAAAAATCTCATGCCTTAGAGGTTAAGAGAAACGAAATGCTTTCGTGTGAATTATCTTCTTGCCATGAGACAATTTCTAGCTTAAGGAGCATTAATGATGATTTGAATGCTAAGTTAGAAATAGCTAGGAAATCAACAACTTGTGTAGAAAATGTTGTTATTTGCAATAGATGTAAAGATTTTGATATTAATGCTTGTAGTGAACACATAGCTTCTATTGCAAAATTAAATGATGAAGTAGCTAGTCTTAATGCCCAACTTAAGACTAGCAAAAGTGATTTCGATAAGCTAAAATTTGCAAGGGATGCCTACACGATTGGTAGACACCCCTCAATTAAGGATGGACTTGGCTTCAAGAGGGAAGCCAAGGACTTAACAAGCCATAAGGCTCCCATCTTCACCAAGGAGAAAGGGAAGGCCTCTATGGCTAGTAGTGCTAAAAGGAACTATGCTTTTATGTATCATGACAAGAGACAATATAGAAATGCTTATAGGAGTTATGATGCATATGATGCTTTTGATTCTCATGCCATGTCTGCTTCTAGTTCTTCCTATGTGCATGATAGAAATGTTGATAGGAAAAATGTTGCTCATAATGTGCCTAGGAGAAATGTTGTTAATGCTCCTAGGAAAGTTAATGAACCATCTACAATTTATCATGCTTTAAATGCTTCCTTTGCTATTTGTAGAAAGGATAGGAAGATAGTTGCTAGGAAATTAGGGGCAAAATGCAAGGGTGATAAAACTTGCATTTGGGTCCCTAAGGAAATTGTGACTAACCTTGTAGGACCCAACAAGAGTTGGGTACCTAAGACCCAAGCCTAAATTTGCCTTGCAGGTTTATGCATCCGAGGGCTCAAGCTGGATTATCGACAGCGGATGCACAAACCATATGACGGGGGAGAAGAAGATGTTCATCTCCTACGTCAAGAATAAGGATTCCCAAGATTCAATCATATTCGGTGATGGGAACCAAGGCAAGGTGAAAGGGTTAGGCAAGATTGCAATATCCAATGAGCACTCTATCTCTAATGTGTTTTTAGTTGAATCTCTTGGATATAATTTACTATCTGTCAGTCAATTATGTAATATGGGATATAATTGTCTATTTACAAATGTAGATGTGTCTGTCTTTAGAAGATGTGATGGTTCACTAGCTTTTAAGGGTGTACTAGACGACAAACTTTATTTGGTTGATTTTGCAAAAGAAGAGGCCGGTCTAGATGCATGCTTAATGGCTAAGACTTGCATGGGCTGGTTGTGGCATCGCCGCTTAGCACATGTGGGGATGAAGAACCTCCACAAGCTTCTAAAGGGAGAACACGTGATAGGTCTAACCAATGTTCATTTCGAAAAAGATAGACCTTGTGCAGCTTGTCAAGCAGGTAAACAAGTGGGAGGAGCACATCACAGCAAGAATGTGATGACCACGTCAAGACCTCTAGAGCTGCTGCATATGGACCTCTTCGGACCCGTCGCCTATCTGAGCATAGGAGGAAGTAAGTATGGTCTAGTTATTGTTGATGACTTTTCCCGCTTCACTTGGGTGTTCTTTTTGCAGGATAAGTCTGAAACCCAAGGGACCCTCAAGCGCTTCCTAAGGAGAGCTCAAAATGAGTTTGAGCTCAAAGTGAAGAAAATAAGGAGCGACAACGGGTCCGAATTCAAGAATCTTCAAGTAGAGGAGTTCCTTGAGGAGGAGGGGATCAAGCACAAGTTCTCCGCTCCCTACACACCTCAGCAAAATGGTGTGGTAGAGAGGAAGAACAGGACGCTCATTGATATGGCGAGGACTATGCTTGGAGAGTTCAAGACCCCCGCGTGTTTTTGGTCGGAAGCCGTGAACACGGCTTGCCACGCCATCAACAGAGTCTATCTTCACCGCCTCCTCAAGAAGACCTCATATGAGCTGCTAACTGGTAACAAACCCAATATATCGTACTTTCGTGTATTTGGGAGTAAATGCTACTTTCTAGTGAAGAAGGGTAGGAATTCCAAATTTGCTCCCAAAGCTGTAGAAGGGTTTTTATTAGGTTATGATTCAAATACAAAGGCGTATAGGGTCTTCAACAAATCATCGGGTTTGGTTGAAGTCTCTAGCGACGTTGTATTTGATGAGACTAATGGCTCTCCAAGAGAGCAAGTTGTTGATCTTGATGATGTAGATGAAGAAGACGTTCCAACGGTCGCGACACGCACCATGGCGATTGGAGATGTACGGCCTCAGGAACAATTGGAGCAAGATCAACCGTCTTCCTCAACTATGGTGCATCCCCCAACCCAAGATGACGCACAGGTACCTCAAGTGGAGGCGCATGATCAAGGGGGAGCACAGGATGTTCAAGTTGAGGAGGAAGATGCACCTCAGGCACCTCCAACCTAAGTTCGAGCGACGATCCAAAGGGATCATCCCGTCGACCAAATATTGGGTGATATTAGCAAGGGAGTAACTACTCGCTTGAGATTAGTTAATTTTTGTGAGCATTACTCCTTTGTCTCTTCTATTGAGCCTTTCAGGGTAGAAGAGGCCTTGCTAGATCCGGACTGGGTGTTGGCCATGCAGGAGGAACTCAACAACTTCAAGCGCAATGAAGTTTGGACACTGGTGCCTCGTCCCAAGCAAAATGTTGTGGGAACCAAGTGGGTGTTCCGCAACAAACAAGACGAGCACGGGGTGGTGACGAGGAACAAGGCTCGACTTGTGGCAAAAGGTTATGCCCAAGTCGCAGGTTTGGACTTTGAGGAGACGTTTGCTCCTGTGGCTAGGCTAGAATCAATTCGTATTTTGCTAGCATATGCCGCTCACCATTCTTTCATGTTGTACCAAATGGATGTCAAGAGCGCTTTTCTCAACGGGCCGATTAAGGAGGAGGTGTACGTGGAGCAACCCCCTGGCTTCGAGGATGAACGGTACCCCGACCACGTGTGTAAGCTCTCTAAGGCGCTCTATGGACTTAAGCAAGCCCTAAGAGCATGGTATGAATGCCTTAGAGATTTTTTAATTGCTAATGCTTTCAAGGTTGGGAAAGCCGATCCAACTCTTTTCACTAAGACTTGCGATGGTGATCTTTTTGTGTGCCAAATTTATGTCGATGACATAATATTTGGTTCTACTAACCAAAAGTCTTGTGAAGAGTTTAGCAGGGTGATGACGCAGAAATTCGAGATGTCGATGATGGGCGAGTTGAACTACTTCCTTGGGTTCCAAGTGAAGCAACTCAAGGACGGTACCTTCATCTCCCAAACGAAGTACACGCAAGATTTGCTGAAGCGGTTTGGGATGAAGGACGCCAAGCCCGCAAAGACGCCGATGGGAACCGACGGACACACCGACCTCAACAAAGGTGGTAAGTCCGTTGATCAAAAAGCATACCGGTCCATGATAGGTTCTTTGCTTTATTTATGTGCTAGTAGACCGGATATTATGCTTAGCATATGCATATGTGCTAGATTTCAATCCGATCCTAAGGAGTGTCACTTAGTGGCGGTGAAGCGAATTCTTTGATATTTAGTCGCTATGCCTTGCTTCGGGATCTGGTATCCAAAGGGGTCTAACTTTGACTTGATTGGGTACTCAGATTCCGACTATGCTTGATGTAAGGTCGATAGGAAGAGTACATCGGGGACGTGCCAATTCCTAGGAAGGTCCCTGGTGTCGTGGAACTCTAAGAAACAAACTTCCGTTGCCCTATCCACCGCTGAGGCCGAGTACGTTGCCGCAGGACAGTGTTGTGCGCAACTACTTTGGATGAGGCAAACCCTCCGGGACTTTGGCTACAATCTGAGCAAAGTCCCACTCCTATGTGATAATGAGAGTGCTATCTGAATAGCGGAAAATCCTGTTGAGCACAGCCGCACAAAGCACATTGACATCCGGCATCACTTTTTGAGAGACCACCAGCAAAAGGGAGATATCGAAGTGTTTCATGTTAGCACCGAGAACCAGCTAGCCGATATCTTCACTAAGCCTTTAGATGAAAAGACCTTTTGCAGGCTACGTAGTGAGCTAAATGTCCTAGATTCGCGGAACTTGGATTGAATTGTAGCATACATGTATTTATGCCTTTGATCATGTTCATTCTGCATTTTGTTGTTTATTGTGGTGCCCAAGTTGTACAAACACTCCCTGGACCTCACAAGTCCTTTTTGCAAGTGATGCACATATTTAGGGGGAGCTGTGCTACAACTTGACCCCTTGAGACTAACCATATTCTTGAGTTTGGTTGTTTTAGTCTCAAAGGAGGATTGAAAGGGAAAAGGTGGACTTGGACCATGCAAGACTTCCACTGCACTCCGATGAAAAGAGTAACTTTTCCAAGTTCATCTTTATACTCTTATTGCCTTTGTACTCTTAATTGAAGATTTTGGTGAGGCAATGGGGTTAAAGGGCCAAGATTGATCCCGTTTTGGTGCTTGATGCCAAAGGGGGAGAAAATAAAGGCCAAAGCAATAGATGGATCAGCTACCACTTGAGAAATTTTGAAAATAGTAGATTAGAGCTTTTGGTTTGTCAAAACTCTTTTATTGTCTCTTAAGTCAAAAGTTGGCCTCTTGTGGGGAGAAGTGTTGATTATGGGAAAAAGGGGGAGTTTTTGAAATCCTTGATCAAATTTCTTTGGAAAACCTCTCTTTATGTCTCTACAAGTGGATTTGACTTAGAGATAGGAATTTGAGTTTGATTTGCAAAAACAAACCAAGTGGTGGCATAGAGTGATCCATATATGTCAAATTTGAATCAAAACAATTTTGAGTTCTTAGTTGAATTGATTTTGTACTTGTTCTACTTGCTTTATGTTGTGTTGGCATAAATCACCAAAAAGGGGGAGATTGAAAGGGAAATGTGCCTTTGGGCCATTTCTAAGTATTTTGGTGATTTAGTGTCCAACACAAGTGCCTAAGTGTAAAATGGTGGACAAAGTGCAAATCAAGGATAAAGGTATGTTTCTCAGACTTAGTACATTGTTTTAGAGACTAATGTATTGTGTCTAAGTGCTGGAAACAGGAAAAATCCGATTGGAAAGGTCTTGGCTCGAGCAGCCAAGAATCTGCTCAGTCTGGGAGCACCGGACTGTCCGGTGGTGCACCGGACAGTGTCAGGTGCGCCAGGCTGGCTTGAGCAAAGTGGCTGCTCTCGGGACTTCGACGGCGGTGTACGGCTATAATTCACCGGACTGTCCGGTGTGCACCGGACTGTCCGGTGGGCCGTTCACAGGCGAACTCGTCGCTCTTGGGAATTCATCGGCGACGTACGGCTATAATTCACCGGACTGTCCGGTGTGCACCGGACTGTCCGGTGAGCCAACGGTCGACTGGGCCAACGGTCGGCCGCGCAATCTGCGCGGGACACGTGGCTGGGCCAATGGCTAGAAGAAGGCACCGGACTGTCCGGTGTGCACCGGACATGTCAAGTGCACCAACGGCTCTCAAGCTGCCAACGGTCGACTGCTTCGTTTATGGAAAGAAATCGGGCACCGGACATGTCCGGTGTGCACCGGACTGTCCGGTGCGCCAGTCGACAGAAGGCAAGATCAGCCTTCCTAGATTGCTCTCAACGGCTCCTAGCTGCCTTGGGGCTATAAAAGGGACCCCTAGGCGCATGGAGGAGCACACCAAGCATTCCTACAACATTCATAAGCACCAAGACATCGATTCCGCGCCTTTGATTCCTTGCGATAACAATTAGAGCTCTAGTTGAGTGGTGAACTCATTGAGTTGTGTTGTGAGCTCTAGTTGTGACTTGTGTGCATGGTGTTGCTGTGATTTCTTGTCTTGAGTGCGTTGCTAATCCCTCCCTTGCTCTGTGTTTCTTTGTGATCTTAAAGTGTAAGGGCGAGAGGCTCCAAGTTGTGGAGATTCCTCGCAAACGGGCTTGAGAAAAAGCAAGCAAAACACCGTGGTATTCAAGTGGGTCTTTGGACCGCTTGAGAGGGGTTGATTGCAACCCTCGTCCATTGGGACGCCACAACGTGGAGTAGGCAAGCGTTAGTCTTGGCCGAACCACGGGATAACCACCGTGCCATCTCTGTGTTTGATTTCTTGTGGTTATTGTGTTTTGACTCCTCTCTAGCCACTTGGCAATTATTGTGCTAACGATTAACCAAGTTTTGTGGCTTAAGTTTTCAAGTTTCACAGGATCACCTATTCACCCCCCGTCTAGGTGCTCTCACCACTTGTCGGGGCTTGGTCACCATGGACGTGCCCCCTTGGACTATAAAAGGAAGGGCACCCACACGGTAGACACAGATGGATAGACTAAGAGAGACTCCCTCAGAAACCCTCGGACACAGAGACTCCCATGCAATACAACTCATTGTGGATGTAGGATATTATGCTCCAGCGGCCTGAACCACTCTAACCCTTGTGTTCTCATGTTCTTCTAGCTAATCAGGCAAATCCCTAGGCTCCCCCTAGTTCATAGGATTAGACGGGTGCACTCCACCACCTGACTAGAGTTCTCTCTGAAATTTGGCGCACTTGGTAGGGGGACGCTTAGCCTGGCCCCTTGTTGATGACATCCCACTCATCCACCGACGAGGTCAGCCGAGGCAGGTTCAACGAAATTTGGCTATTTCTCTTCTATTCTGGGATATAGGTTCAACAAAATTTTGGAAAAGAAAAATGATACCATCGGGAGCGGGAAGCTCAGTGATGGTTGAGTTAAAATGTGCTTTCTCTCTTCTATTCTAGGATATATCAAGATGATGCCTTTTCTAAGAAAAATAAAGAGTGACTTACAACCCCACCATATCAAGCATGTACAACATAGGCTTGTTTCTCTTTACGGGCTAGAAGAGGCTTGCCAAATACAAACGTATTCACACATCTCTTTATATGTTTTCAGTGGCTGAAGACTTCATTACTGCTTTATTTGACTAGAAGGGGCCTACGTCTACACATAGTTTGCCTGTGTCTAGGACTGGTTCTCGCTTCGCTATTTCTAAGCTCCTTAGAGCTTGCCTTTGGTATTGTAATATTTTTGTAAGACTCTATTCTATCTGATGAAATAAATGTGGTTACTAGCCTCCTGGAGCTAGTAATTGTATCACATTTGGGTCCCAAAGGATCAGGACGCTTTAGAGGGTCTCTGCCAGATGGGGCTTATAAGTTGAAGTCTTCTTCCACCTCGCGATGGGATTGAGTAGGACTAGGGTGTGGTTTCTTTCTTTGTCCCCTACTTCTTGTTGAAAGGGAAATGTGCCCTTGGGCAATTTCTATAATGTTTTGGTGATTAAGTGCTCAACACATTCAATTAAGTTCTTATGAGCCAAATAAAGTGAGAAGTGAAAATCAAGGCAAAAGGTATGTTTCTAGACTTGGTAAATTGTTTTATATACTAACATGTTATCCAAGTGCTAGAAACAGTGACTAAAGGACAAGAGAAGAAAAGGGAGAAGTGTTGGCTGTGTGCAGCCAACACCAGCTCGGTCTGGGTGCACCGAACAGTGTCAGGTGGTGCACCGGACAGTGTCCGGGGTGCCAGGCTGGTCCGCGTGAACTTGCCGCTCTTGGGACTCGACGGCGGCGTACAGCTAAAAATCACCGGACTGTCCGGTGGCGCACCGAACTGTCTGGTGAGTCATCCGCGGCGAACTCGTCGCTCTCTGGAAAAGCAAAGGGGCGACATGGCTATAATTCACCGGACTGTCCGGTCGTTCAGCGGACTGTCCGGTGAGCCAATGGTCGCCAGCACCAACGGTCGGCCATGCAATCTTCGCGCGACGCGTGGCAGCTCCAACGGTCGGCAGGGGCACCGGACTGTCCGGTGTGCACCGGACAGTGTCCGATGCGCCAACGGGCCCGGAGCTGCAACGGTCGACTGTGCCCGATTTGGAAGGCAATCACGCACCGGACAGGCTACAGTACCTGTCCGGTGGTGCATCGTACTGTCTGGTGCACCACTCGACAGAAGGCAAGGATGACCTTCCAAGTTGGTCTTCAACGGCTCCTAGCTACCTTGGGGCTATAAAAGGGACCCCTAGGCGCATGGAGGAGTCACCTAAGCATTCACTAAGCATCCTAAGACTCCAAGACTCCAACTCCACGCATTTGATTCTCTGTGTTAGTGATTTGAGCTCCATTTGAGTTGCAAACTCCGTGTGTTGTGTTTCGAGCTCAAGTTGTGACTTGTGTGCGTGGTTGTGCTATGATTTTGAGTCTTGTGTGTGTTGCTCTTCCCAACCTTACTTTGTGCCTCTTTGTGATCAATATTGTAAGGGCGAGAGGCTCCAATTTGTGGAGATTCCTCGCAAACGGGAAGAAAACTATAAGGAAGAAAGTCGTGGTATTCAAGTTGATCATTGGATCACTTGAAAGGGGTTGAGTGCAACCCTCGTCCATTGGGACGCCACAACGTGAAAGTAAGCAAGTGTTATTTGGCCGAACCACGGGATAAAAATCGTGTGTCTCTTGTGTTGGATTCTCTGTGATTGTTGTGCTCACAAGAAGTTGCTCCAAAGCTACTTAGTCACGCTAACACTATAACATCTAAGTTTTGTGGCTATTTAGAGTTTGATTTTATAGGATCACCTATTCACCCCCTCTAGGTGCTCTCAATTGGTATCAGAGTCGTACTCTTCGCTTAAGGGACTAATCGCCCGAAGAGATGGATCCTAAGGGAAAGGGGATGATGGTCAACGACAAGGAAAAGGATCCTTCCTCAATGAGCCTAGAGACGATAGGCCAACCGACTCAGGCTCGAGTCACAAGAAAAGAGACGGGAAGAAGAAGAGACGCATCAAGAAGATCATATACTACGACAGTGATGCCTCGTCTTCTTCACCACACGACGACGACGACGACTCCTCGTCAAAGAAGAAAACGGTTAATCAAAACTATTCATTTGATTATTCTCGTATTCCGTACAATTCTAATGCTCATTTGCTATAAATTCCTCTTAGGAAACCTCCCCACTTTGATAGAGAAGACTATTCTTTTTGGAGCCATAAAATGCGTAGTCATTTATTTTCTCTCCATCCTAGTATCTGGGAGATTATTGGAAACAGAATGCACTTTGATAGTACTGACAATGCCGTGTTCATTAATGAGCAAATTCGTAAAAATGCCTAAGCCACTACTGTTTTGCTAGCATCTCTGTGCAGGGATGAATACAATAAGGTTAGCGGCTTGGACAATGCGAAGCAGATCTGGGACACCCTCAAGATATCTCATGAGGGAAACAACACCACCATGATCACCAAAATGGAGTTGGTAGAAGGTGAGCTAGGGAGATTTGCAATGATCAGGGGAGAGGAGCCAACACAAACCTACAACAGGCTCAAGACCCTGGTCAACAAGATACGAAGCTATGGAAGCACAAGATGGACGGATCATGACGTCGTCTGACTCATGCTCAGGTCATTTACGGTTATTGACCCCCATCTTGTCAATCTTATTAGTGAGAATCCCAGGTACACCAAGATGTCGCCCGAGGAGATCCTTGGAAAATTTGTGAGCGGGCGCATGATGGTGAAGGAGGCTCGATACGTGGACGATGCTTTGAACAGTCTACTACCCATCTACGAGCCACAGCCCGTTGCTCTCAAAGCAACAAGCAGCAAGGAGGCGCTACCAAGCAAGGTAGCTCAAGTGGAGGCTGCCAGCCTCAACAAATATGAGATGGCGCTTATCATCAAGCGCTTCAAGACCGCGCTTAAAGGATGCAAGGAGTACCCCAACAAAAACAAAACAAGGGGAAAACGCTCCTGCTTCAAATGCGGTAAGACTGGTCATTTCATAGCTCAATGCTCCGATAACAATAATGACCAGGAACAAGAAAAGTATGGGAAGAAAGAGAAGAAGAAGAACTACAGGAAGGCTAAGGGCGAGGCGCACCTTGGAAAGGAATGGGACTCAGACTGCTCCTCTTCCGACTCTGACGATGAAGGACTTGCTGCCTCAGCCTTTTTCAACAAGTCATCACTCTTCCCTAAGGAATGCCATACTTGTCTCATGGCTAAGGAAAAGAAGGTATGTATTCGGGACACTCCTAAGTATACTTCTTCTTGTGATGAAGAGTCATCTGATGATGAAGTAGACTATACTGAATTGTTTAAAGGTCTAGATAGAAATAAAGTAGACAAAATTAATGAATTAATTGATGCCCATAATGAAAAGGATAGATTACTAGAGAAGCAAGAAGATATTTTGTATGAAGAGCATGACAAATTTATTAGTGTTCAAAAATCTCTTGCTCTAGAAGTTAAAAGAAATGAAATGCTATTCTCTGAGTTGTCTGCTTGCCATGAATCTATTTCTAGTCTAAGGAGTTTAAATGATGAATTAAATGTTAAGCTAGAGGAAGTTAATAAATCTAGTTCATGTGTAGAGCACGTTGTTATTTGTAATAGATGTAAGGATTTTGATGTTGATGCATGTAATGAACATCTTATTGCTATTACTAAATTGGATGATAAGGTGGCGAGTCTTAATGCTCAACTTAAGACTTGCAAGGATAATTTTAATAAATTGAAATTTGCTAGGGATACCTACACTGTTGGTAGACACCCTTCAATTAAGGATGGACTTGGTTTCCAAAGGGAAACCAAGAACTTTACAAGTCAAAAGGCTCCCATTCTCAATAAGGAGAAGGGAAGGCCCCTATGGCTAGTAGTCCTAAAAGGAACCATGCCTTTATTTATGATAGGAAAATTTGTAGTCATTCCTATTATAATAGGAGTTATAATCATGATGCTCATAATTCACATGCTATGTTTGCCTCTAGTTCTACTTTTGTTTATGGTAGAAGCAGGCACAATCATGTTGTGTCTCATGCGCCTAGGAGGAATAATGTTGTGCCTAGGAAAATGTGCATTGAACCCACTACTATTTTTCATGCTTGCAACACTTCTTTTATTCTTTCATGTAAGAATGCAAAAGTAGTGGCCAGGAAGTTGGGATCCAAATGCAAGGGAGACAAAACTTGCATATGGGTTCCAAAAACTATTTTGACTAACCTTGTAGGACCCAACAAGAGTTGGGTACCTAAAACCCAAGCTTAAATTCCTTGCAGGTTTATGCATCCAGGGGCTCTAGCTGAATAATCGACAGCGGATTCACAAACCACATGACAGGGGAGGAGAAGATGTTCACCTCCTATGTCAAGAACAAGGATTCCCAGGATACAATCATATTTGGAGATGGGAATCAATGCAAGGTCAAAAGTTTGGGAAAGATAGCCATCACAAGCGAACACTCTATTTCAAATGTATTTTTAGTAGAGTCATTAGGATACAACCTCCTATCTGTAAGTCAATTGTGCCACATGGGATACAATTGTTTGTTTACAAATGTTGATGTATCTGTCTTTAGAAGGAGTGATGGTTCATTAGCATTTTAAGGGTGTATTAGACGGCAAGCTCTATTTAGTTGATTTTTCGAAAGAGAATGCTGATCTAGATGCATGCTTAATGACTAAGACTAGTATGGGCTAGCTCTGGCATCGCCATCTAGCACATGTTGGGATGAAGAACCTTCATAAACTTCTAAAGGGAGAGCATGTGTTAGGACTAACTGATGTCTGTTTCGAGAAAGACAGACCTTGTGCAGCATGCCAGGCAGGAAAACAGGTGGGAAGCACTCATCACAGCAAGAATGTGATGACAACATCAAGACCACTGGAGCTTCTTCACATGGATCTCTTTGGACCCGTTGCCTAACTTAGCATCCGGGGGAAGTAAGTATGGTCTTGTTATTGTTGATGATTTTTCCCGCTTCACTTTGGTGTTCTTTTTGCAGGACAAATCAGAAACCCAAGGGACCCTTAAGCGCTTTCTAGGAAGGGCTCAAAATGAATTTGAGCTCAAGGTGAAAAAGATAAGAAGCGACAATGGGTCCGAGTTCAAGAATCTGCAAGTGGAGGAGTATCTTGAGGAGGAAGGCATCAAGCACGAGTTCTCCGCTCCCTACACACCACAGCAAAATGGTGTGGTAGAGAGAAAGAACAGGACGCTTATCGACATGGCAAGAACGATGCTTGGAGAGTTCAAGACGCTCGAGCGATTTTGGTCGAAAGCTGTGAACACAGCTTGCCACGCCATAAACCGGCTCTATCTGCATCGCCTTCTCAAGAAAACCTTCTATGAACTCCTTACCGGTAACTGAAAGGGAAATGTGCCCTTGGGCCATTTCTAAGTATTTTGGTGATTGAGTGCCAACACAAGTGCTTAAGTGTTAAAGTATCCCAAGTGATGGACAAAGTGCAAATCAAAAGTAAAGGTATGTTTCTAGACTTAGTACATTGTTTTATGGACTAATGTATTGTGTCTAAGTGCTGGAAACAGGAAAAATCAAGTTGGAAAAGAGATGGCTTTGTTCAGCCAAAGTCTGCTCAGTCTGGGTGCACCAGACAGTCCGGTGGTGCACCGGACAGTGTCCGGTGCACCAGGCTGGCTCTGGCGAACTTGCTGCTCTCGGGACTTCGACGGCGGTGTACGGCTATAAATCACCGGACTGTCCGGTGGTGCACTGGACTGTCCGGTGAGCCATTCACAGGCGAAGTCGTCGCTCTCAGGAAGTGATTAACGGCGTACGGCTAAAAATCACCGGTCTGTCCGGTGGTGCACCGGACTGTCCGGTGAGCCAACGGTCAGCCGAGCCAACGGTCGGTCGAGGATTCCGCGCGTGACGCGTGGCCGAGCCAACGGTCACATTAGAGCATCGGACTGTCCGGTGTGCACCGGACAGTGTCCAGTGCACCAACGACTCTGAATCTTCAACGGTCGGCTTTGCCAAATAAGGAAAGAAATCCGCACCGGACAGTGTCCGGTGGTGCACCGGACTGTCCGGTGCGCCAGGCGACAGAAGGCAAGAATTGTCTTCCTGGAATGCTCTCAACGGCTCCTAGCTGCCTTGGGGCTATAAAAAGGACCCCTAGGCGCATGGAGGAGCACACCAAGCATCCATAGAGCATTGTTGATCACTCACACTTCATTCTTGCGCACTTGTTCGACATTCTTAGTGATTTGAGCTCCGTTCTAGTGAGAACCTCGTGATAGTCTTTTGAGCTCAAGTCTGGGTCTTATGTGTGCGTATTTGCTGTGATTTTTGTGTCTTGTGTGAGTTGCTCATCCCTCCCTTACTCCGTGCTTCTTTGTGAACATCAAAGTGTAAGGGCGAGAGGCTCCAAGTTGTGGAGATTCCTCGCGATCGGGATATAGTAAAGCAAAGCAAAACACCGTGGTATTCAAGTGGGTCTTTGGACCGCTTGAGAGGGGTTGATTGCAACCCTCGTCCGTTGGGACGCCACAACGTGGAGTAGGCAAGCGTTGGTCTTGGCCGAACCACGGGATAAACCACTGTGCCATCTCTGTGTTGATCTCTTGTGATTATTGTGTTTTGTTAAGACTCCTCTCTAGCCACTTGGCATTATTGTGCTAACACTTAAACAAGTTTTTGTGGCTTTAAGTTTAAGTTTTTACAGGATCACCTGTTCACCCCCCTCTAGGTGCTCTCAATTGGTATCAGAGCCGTTCTCTTCAAGAAAGGGACTAATCGCCCGAAGAAATGGATCCTAAGGGGAAGGGAATTGTGATCAATGATAAAGAGAAGGAGTCCTTCATCAATGAGCCAATAGACGACAAGCCTACCGACTCGGGATCGGGCCACAAACGAAAAGATGGGAAGAAGAAGAAGACGAGGCGCATCAAGGAGATCGTCTACTACGACGACAACGACGAGTCCTCTTCTTCCCAAAAGGACAACTACGACTACGAGAAAAAGAAAACGGTCAATTCAAACTTTTCTTTCGATTACTCTCGTATTCCGCAAAGTACAAATTCTCATTTGCTCTCCATTCCACTTGGTAAACCTCCTCACTTTGATGGAGAGGACTACGGATTTTGGAGCCACAAAATGCGTAGTCACTTGTTCTCTCTTCATCCTAGCATATGGGAGATAGTAGAGAGTGGAATAAAATTTGATAGCTCGGATAGTCCTATGTTTATCAATGAACAGATTCATAGAAACGCACAAGCTACTACTGTGTTGTTAGCCTCTTTGTGCAGGGACGAGTATCATAAGGTGAGCGGCTTGGACAATGCCAAGTAGATCTGGGACACCCTCAAGATCTCTCATGAGGGGAACGACGTCACCATGCTCACCAAGATGGAGTTGGTGGAGGGCGAACTCAGGAGATTCGTGATGATAAGGGGCGAGGAGCCAACCTAAACGTACAACCGGCTCAAGACCCTCGTCAACAAAATAAGGAGCTACGGAAGCACGCGATGGACGGACCACGACGTTGTTCGCCTAATGCTAAGGTCCTTTACTGTTCTTGATCCACATCTTGTGAACAATATTCGTGAGAATCCTAGGTACACCAAGATGTCACCCGAAGAAATTCTTGGGAAATTTGTAAGCGGGCGGATGATGATCAAGGAGGCAAGATACGTCGACGATGCACTAAATGGACCAATCCAAGAGCCTCAAACTATTGCTCTCAAGGCAACAAGGAGCAAGAAGGCGCTACCTAGCAAGGTGGCGCAAGTTGAGGCGGCGGGGCTTAATGATGAAGAGATGGCCCTCATCATCAAGCGTTTCAAGACGGCGCTAAAGGGTCGCAAGGGGCAGCCAAGCAAGACCAAGACAAAGGGGAAGCGCTCATGCTTCAAGTTTGGTAAGATTGGTCATTTTATCGCTAATTGTCCCGATAATGATAGTGACCAGGAACAAGGGAGCAAAAGGGAGAAAAAGAAAGCTTACAAGAAGGCTAAGGGCGAGGCACACCTTGGCAAGGAGTGGGACTTGGATTGTTCGTCGTCCGACTCCAACAATGAGGGACTCGCCGCCACCGCCTTCAACAAATAGGCCCTCTTCCCCAACGAGCGTCACACATGCCTCATGGCGAAGGAGAAGAAGGTATGTGCTCGGAATACTACTTATGCTTCTTCAAGTGAGGATGAGTCCAGTGATGATGATGAAATAGATTATTCATGTTTATTCAAGGGCCTAGATAGAACCAAGGTTGATAAAATTAATGAATTAATTGATGCCTTGGATGATAAGAATAGGTTATTAGAAAAGCAAGAGGATCTTTTGTATGAAGAACATGATAAGTTTGTAGAGGCACAAAAATCCCTTGCTTTAGAAATTAAAAGAAATGAAATGCTTTCTAGCGAATTATCTACATGCCATGACTCTATTTCTAGCTTAAAGAGCATAAATGATGATTTGAATGCTAAGTTAGAAATAGCAAATAAATCAACATCTTGTGTAGAACATGTTACAATTTGTAATAGGTGTAAAGATTTTGATGTTGATGATTGTAGTAAACACCTAGTTTCAATTTCTAAATTGAATGATGAATTGGCTAGTCTTAATGCCCAATTTAAGACCAGCAAGAGTGAAATTGATAAAATAAAATTTGCAAGGGATGCCTACACGATTGGTAGACACCCCTCAATTAAGGATGGTCTTGGCTTCAAAAGAGAGGTCAAGAACTTAACAAGCCATAAGGTTTCCATCTCCGCCAAGGAGAAAGGGAAGGCCCCTATGGCTAGTAGTGCTCATAAGAACCATGCTTTCATGTATCATGATAGGAGACATTCTAGGAATGCTTTTAGAAGTTATGATGCTTTTGATTCTCATGCCATGGTTGCTTTTAGTTCTTCTATTATGCATGATAGAAATGTTGCTAGGAAAAATGCTATGCCTAGAAAAAATGTTGTTCATGTTCCTAGGAAAGTAATGAATGAACCTTCTACAATTTATTATGCTTGCAATGCTTCCTTTGCTATTTGTAGAAAGGGTAAGAAGGTAATTGCTAAGAAGTTAGGGGCCAAATGTAAGGGAGACAAAACTTGCATTTGGGTCCCTAAGACTATTGTAACTAACCTTGTAGGACCCAACATGAGTTGGGTACCTAAGACCCAAGCCTAAATTTGTCTTGCAGGTTTATGCATCCGGGGGCTCAAGCTGGATTATCGACAGCGGATGCACAAACCACATGACGGGGGAAAAGAGGATGTTCTCTTCCTACGTCAAGAACAAGGATCCCCAAGATTCAATAATATTCGGTGATGGGAACCAAGGCAAGGTAAAAGGGTTAGGAAAGATTGCTATTTCATCCGAGCACTCTATTTCTAATGTGTTTTTAGTTGAGCCGCTTGGATATAACTTGTTGTCTATGAGTCAACTTTGCAATATGGGATATAATTGTTTATTCACAAATGTAGATGTGTCTGTCTTTAGAAGAAGTGATGGTTCATTAGCTTTTAAGGGTGTACTAGACGACAAACTTTATTTAGTTGACTTTGCAAAAGAGGAGGCCGGTCTAGATGCATGCCTAATTGCTAAGACTAGCATGGGCTGGCTGTGGCATCGCCGCTTAGCACATGTGAGGATGAAGAACCTTCACAAGCTTCTAAAGGGAGAACACGTGATAGGTCTAACTAATGTGCATTTCGAAAAAGATAGACCTTGTGCAGCTTGTCAAGCAGGCAAACAGGTGGGAAGCTCTCATCACACCAAAAATGTGATGACCACATCAAGACCTTTGGAGATGCTTCATATGGACCTCTTCGGACCCGTCGCCTATCTAAGTATAGGAGGAAGTAAGTATGGTCTTGTTATAGTTGATGATTTTTCCCGCTTCACTTGGGTATTCTTTTTGCAGGATAAATCTGAAACCCAAGGGACCCTCAAGCGCTTCTTAAGGAGAGCTCAAAATGAGTTAGAGCTCAAGGTGAAAAAGATAAGGAGCGACAACGGGTCCGAGTTCAAGAACCTTCAAGTGGAGGAGTACCTTGAGGAGGAAGGGATCAAGCACGAATTCTCCGCTCCCTACACACCACAACAAAATGGTGTGGTAGAGAGGAAGAACAGGACGCTCATCGATATGGCGAGGACGATGCTTGGAGAGTTCAAGACCCCCGAGCGCTTTTGGTCGGAAGCCATGAACACGGCTTGCCACGCCATCAACCGGGTCTACCTTCACCGCCTCCTCAAGAAGACTTCGTATGAGCTTCTAACCGGTAACAAACCCAATGTGTCTTACTTTCGTGTATTTGGGAGCAAGTGTTATATTCTTGTGAAGAAAGGTAGAACTTCTAAATTTGCTCCCAAAGCTGTAGAAGGGTTTTTGTTAGGTTATGACTCAAATACAAAGGCGTATAGGGTCTTCAACAAATCATCGAGTTTGGTTGAAGTCTCTAGCGACGTTGTATTTGATGAGACTAATGGCTCTCCAAGAGAGCAAGTTGTTGATCTTGATGATGTAGATGAAGAAGACATTCCAACGGCCGCGATTCGCACCATGGCGATTGGAGATGTGCGACCACAGGAACAAAAGGAGCAAGATCAACCTTCTTCCTCAACAATGGTGCATCCCCCAACTCAAGACGATGAACAGGTTCATCAAAAGGAGGCGTGTGATCAAGGGGGAGTACAAGATGATCATGTGATGGAGGAAGAAGCACAACCGACACCTCCAACCCAAGTTTGAGCGACGATTCAAAGGAATCATCCCGTCGACCAAATATTGGGTGATATTAGCAAGGGAGTAACTACTCGTTCTAGATTAGTTAATTTTTGTGAGCATTACTCCTTTGTCTCTTCTATTGAGCCTTTCAGGGTAGAAGAGGCTTTGCTAGATCCGGACTGGGTGTTGGCCATGCAGGAAGAGCTCAACAACTTCAAGCGTAATGAAGTTTGGACACTGGTGCCTCGTCCCAAGCAAAACGTTGTGGGAACCAAGTGGGTGTTCCACAACAAACAGGACGAGCACGGGGTGGTGACGAGGAACAAGGCTCGACTTGTGGCAAAAGGTTATGCCCAAGTCGCAGGTTTGGACTTTGAGGAGACTTTTGCTCCTATGGCTAGGCTAGAATCAATTCGTATATTGCTAGCATATGCCGCTCACCATTCTTTCAGGTTGTTCCAAATGGATGTGAAGAGCGCTTTCCTCAACGGGCCGATCAAGGAGGAGGTGTACGTGGAGCAACCCCCTGGCTTCGAGGATGCACGGTACCCCGACCACGTGTGTAAGCTCTCTAAGGCGCTCTATGGACTTAAGCAAGCCCCAAGAGCATGGTATGAATGCCTTAGAGACTTTTTAATTGCTAATGCTTTCAAGGTTGGGAAAGCCGATCCAACTCTTTTCACTAAGACTTGCGATGGTGATCTTTTTGTGTGCCAAATTTATGTCGATGACATAATATTTGGTTCTACTAATCAAAAGTCTTGTGAAGAGTTTAGCAGGGTGATGACGCAGAAATTCGAGATGTCAATGATGGGCGAGTTGAACTACTTCCTTGGGTTCCAAGTGAAGCAACTCAAGGATGGCACCTTCATCTCCCAAATGAAGTACACGCAAGACTTGCTAAAGCGGTTTGGGATGAAGGACGCCAAGCCCGCAAAGACTCTGATGGGAACCGACGGACACACCGACCTCAACAAAGGAGGTAAGTCTGTTGATCAAAAGACATACCGGTCAATGATAGGGTCTTTACTTTATTTATGTGCTAGTAGACCGGATATTATGCTTAGCGTATGCATGTGTGCTAGATTTCAATCCGATCCAAGGGAATGTCACTTAGTGGCCGTGAAGCGAATTCTTAGATACTTAGTCGCTACGCCTTGCTTCGGGATCTGGTATCCAAAGGGGTCTACCTTTGACTTGATTGGATATTCAGATTCCGACTATGCTGGATGTAAGGTCAATAGGAAGAGTACATCGGGGACGTGCCAATTCTTAGGAAGGTCCCTGGTGTCATGGAACTCTAAGAAACAAACTTCCGTTGCCCTATCCACCGCTGAGGCCGAGTATGTTGCCGCAGGACAGTGTTGCGCGCAACTACTTTGGATGAGGCAAACCCTCCGGGACTTTGGCTACAATCTGAGCAAAGTCCCACTCCTATGTGACAATGAGAGTGCTATCCGCATAGCGGAAAATCCTGTTGAGCACAGCCGCACAAAGCACATTGACATCCGGCATTACTTTTTGAGAGACCACCAGCAAAAGGGAGATATCGAAGTGTTTTATGTTAGCACCGAGAACCAGCTAGCCGATATCTTTACCAAGCCTCTAGATGAGAAGACCTTTTGCAGGCTGCGTAGTGAGCTAAATGTCTTAGATTCGCGGAACTTGGATTGATTTATAGCATACATGTGTTTATGCCTTTGATCATGTTCCTTATGCATTTTGTTTACTTGTGGTGCTCAAGTTGTACAAACACTCCCCGGACCTCACAAGTCCTTTTGCAAGTGATGCACATATTTAGGGGGAGATGTGCTACAACTTGACCCTTTGAGACTAACCGTGTGCTTGAGTTTGCTTAATTTAGTCTCAAAGGAGGTTTGAAAGGGAAAAGGTGGACTTGGACCATGAAAGACTTCCACTGCACTCCGATGAGAGGGTAACTTATTCCAAGTTCATCTCATGTACTCGTATTGCCTTTGTATTCTCATTTGAAGATTTTGGTGAGGCAATGGGGTTTAAGGGCCAAGATTGATCCTGTTTTGGTGCTTGATGCCAAAGGGGGAGAAAATAAGGCCAAAGCAATAAATGGATCAGCTACCACTTGAGAAATTTTGAAAATAGTAGAATAGAGCTTTTGGTTTATCAAAACTCTCTTG
Organism: Zea luxurians; assembly: GCA_029449295.1. Classification (NCBI taxonomy): domain Eukaryota; kingdom Viridiplantae; phylum Streptophyta; class Magnoliopsida; order Poales; family Poaceae; genus Zea; species Zea luxurians. Next base: position 11,912,098 of record JAOPSE010000051.1, on the reverse strand, counting down.
TTGTTTCTCTTTGTCAAAAGTTGGTCTCCTGTGGGGAGAATGTTTGATTATGGGAAAAAGGGGGAGTTTTTGAATATTTGATCAATTTCTCTTGGAATACCTCTCTTTATGTCTCTACAAGTGAAGTTGACTTAGAGATAGGAAATTGAGTTTGATTTGCAAAAACAAACCAAGTGGTGGCAAAGAGTGATCCATATATGCCAAATTTGAATCAAAACAATTTTGAGTTTTCATTTGCATTGATATTGCACTTGTTCTAGTTGCTTTATGTTGTGTTGGCATAAATCACCAAAAAGGGGGAGATTGAAAGGGAAATGTGCCCTTGGGCCATTTCTAAGTATTTTGGTGATTGAGTGCCAACACAAGTGCTTAAGTGTTAAAGTATCCCAAGTGATGGACAAAGTGCAAATCAAAAGTAAAGGAATGTTTCTAGACTTAGTACATTGTTTTATGGACTAATGTATTGTGTCTAAGTGCTGGAAACAGGAAAAATCAAGATGGAAAAGAGATGGCTTTGTTCAGCCAAAGTCTGCTCAGTCTAGGTGCACCGGACAGTCCAGTAGTGTCCGGTGCACCAGGCTGGCTCTGGCGAACTTGCTGCTCTCGGGACTTCGACGGCGGTGTACGGCTATAAATCACCGGACTGTCCGGTGGTGCACCAGACTGTCCGGTGAGCCGTTCACAGGCGAAGTTGTCGCTCTCGGGAAGTGATTAACGGCGTACGGCTAAAAATCACCGGTCTGTCCGGTGGTGCACCGGACTGTCCGGTGAGCCAACGGTCAGCCGGGCTAACGGTCGGCCGAGGATTCCGCGCGTGACGCGTGGCCGAGCCAACGGTCACATTAGAGCACCGGACTGTCCGGTGTGCACCGGACAGTGTCCAGTGCACCAACGACTCTGAATCTTCAACGGTCGGCTTTGCCAAATAAGGAAAGAAATCCGCACCGGACAGTGTCCGGTGGTGCACCGGACTGTCCGGTGCGCCAGGCGACAGAAGGCAAGAATTGTCTTCCTGGAATGCTCTCAACGGCTCCTAGCTGCCTTGGTGCTATAAAAAGGACCCCTAGGCGCATGGAGGAGCACACCAAGCATCCTTAGAGCATTATTGATCACTCACACTTCATTCTTGCGCACTTGTTCGACATTCTTAGTGATTTGAGCTCCGTTCTAGTGAGAAGCTCGTGATAGTCTTTTGAGCTCAAGTCTGGGTCTTGTGTGTGCGTATTTGCTGTGATTTTTGTGTCTTGTGTGAGTTGCTCATCCCTCCCTTACTCCGTGCTTCTTTGTGAACATCAAAGTGTAAGGGCGAGAGGCTCCAAGTTGTGGAGATTCCTCGCGATCGGGATATAGTAAAGCAAAGAAAAACACCGTGGTATTCAAGTGGGTCTTTGGACCGCTTGAGAGGGGTTGATTGCAACCCTCGTCCGTTGGGACGCCACAACGTGGAGTAGGCAAGCGTTGGTCTTGGCTGAACCACGGGATAAACCACTGTGCCATCTCTGTGTTGATCTCTTGTGGTTATTGTGTTTTGTTAAGACTCCTCTCTAGCCACTTGGCATTATTGTGCTAACACTTAAACAAGTTTTTGTGGCTTTAAGTTTAAGTTTTTATAGGATCACCTATTCACCCCCCCTCTAGGTGCTCTCAGTAACAAACCCAACGTTTCTTACTTTCCAGTATTTGGGAGCAAATGCTACATTCTGGTGAAGAAAGGTAGACATTCTAAGTTTGCTCCCAAGGCAGTAGAAGGGTTTTTACTAAGGTATGACTCAAATACAAAGGCGTATAGGGTCTTCAACAAATCTTCGGGATTGGTTGAAGTCTCTAGCGTTGTTGTATTTGATGAGACTAATGGCTCTCCAAGAGAGCAAGTTGATCTTGATGATGTAGATGAAGAAGAAATTCCGACGACCGCAATACGCATGATGGCAATAGGTGATGTGCAACCACAGGAATTACAGGAACAAGATCAACCATCTTCCTCGATAATGGTGCAACCCCCAACTCAAGATGATGAACAGGTTCCTCAAGAAGAAGGGCACGATCAAGGGGGAGCACAAGAAGATCAAGTGACGGAGGAAGAAGCACCACGGGTCCCTCCAACTCAAGTCCGAGCAACGATCCAACGACATCACCCTGTCGACCAGATTCTGGGTGACATAAGCAAGGGAGTAACTACTCGCTCAAGATTAGCTAATTTTTGTGAGCATTACTCGTTTGTCTCTTCTATTGAGCCTTTTAGGATAGAAGAGGCCTTGCAGGATCCAGACTGGGTGTTGGCCATGCAGGAAGAGCTCAACAACTTCAAGAGAAATGAAGTTTGGAGCCTGGTGCCACGTCCAAAGCAAAATGTTGTGGGAACCAAGTGGGTGTTCCATAACAAGAAAGACGAGCACGGGGTGGTGACAAGAAACAAGGCTCGACTTATGGCACAAGGTTATGCCCAAGTCGCAGGTTTGGATTTCGAGGAGACTTTTGCTCCTGTGGCTAGGCTAGAGTCTATTCGAATATTGTTAGACTATGCCGCTCACCACTCTTTCAGGTTGTTTCAAATGGACGTAAAGAGCGCTTTCCTCAATGGGCCAATCAAGGAGGAAGTATACGTGGAACAACCCCCTGGCTTTGAGGATGACAGGTACCCCGACCATGTGTTCAAGCTCTCTAAGGCGCTCTATGGACTTAAGCAAGACCCAAGAGCATGGTATGAATGCCTTAGAGATTTCTTAAATGCTAATGCTTTCAAGGTTGGGAAAGCTGATCCAACTCTTTTTACAAAGAACTTGTGATGGTGATCTCTTTGTGTGCCAAATTTATGTCGATGACATAATATTTGGTTCTACTAATCAAAAGTCTTGTGAGGAGTTTAGCAGGGTGACGACACAAAAGTTCAAGATGTCGATGATGGGCGAGTTGACCTACTTCCTTGGGTTCCAAGTGAAGCAACTCAAGGACGACACCTTCATCTCCCAAACAAAGTATACTCAAGATCTTCTCAAGCGGTTTGGGATGAAGGACGCTAAGCCCAAGAAGACACCTATGGGAACCGACGGGCATGTTGACCTCAACAAAGAAGGTAAGTCCGTTGATCAAAAGGCATATTGGTCCATGATAGGTTCCTTACTTTATTTATGTGCTAGTAGACCGGACATTATGCTTAGTGTATGCATGTGTGCTAGATATCAATCCGACCCCAAGGAATGTCACCTTGTGGCTGTTAAGCAAATTCTTAGATATTTAGTTGCTACGCCTTGCTTCAGGATCTGGTATTGTAAGACCCAAAATTAGTAGGAAAAAAAAATATAAACAAAGTATCATAATGCTTTGGAAATTAGGAAATAAGAAAATGATGAGAAAAGGATTTTTCTTTTAAAGGAAACCATTTATACATCCCATGAAATAAATAACAAGGAGAATAAAACTTAAATTAGTAATATTAAAATAGTATGGTTTATAATCACCTTTGGGTTTCAATTGATACATTTGAAAAATCTGAAAACTAAAATAGAAGTATAAATTTGAATTTGGAATAGAAAATAGAAAAAATAAATGGGAAGGGAAGAAAAGAGAAGTAATATGAAAACATGAGTAATATATTTGAATAAATATTCTCAAACCAAATACTTTTAATTGCACCAAAATGAACCAGTTACAAGTTTGAATTGAATTGGTATTTTAAATTTGAATTTGTGAAAGAATGGAGAAAGGAGAAAATAAAAGAAAAATAAGGAAAAGAGAAGAGATATGAAAATATAAATAAAATGTATAAATAAATATCTTCAGGCTTGGTATTTTTAATTGCAAAAATAGAGTTTATAAATGAGGATCCACAAAAGTTTGAACTAATCCAAATTTGGTTTGAAAATGAAGAAAATAGAAAGGAAAAATAAAAAGAAAAAGGATAAAAAGCTTACCTGGGCCTCGGACTCCCAATCTGGCCCAGTTGCCAATTCACCCCGCGCGGCCCAACTGACTTAACCGCACGCGCGCTGGACTGGTATGACACGTGGGCCCCGCGTGCAGACTCACCACCTCTCTCGCGCGCTCGTCCATTTGGCTGACTGGTGGACCCTCGCCGTCAGCGCCTTCTTCTCAACAGAAATCGCGTGATCCATGGCGGGGAGCGCGCACCGATCGGGCGAGGCTCGGACCCCGTCCAACCACCCGAGCCCTCGATCCAACCCCGGTCGACCACATAAAGCTCCTTCCCCCACCGGTCCGCGCAACCCGTCCCACATAACGCGTACCACCATTGCCGTGAGCAGAGAGAAAAGAAGGGCGAGTGGCGGCCGCACGGCCATCTTGACGATTCGGTCCGCGTGAGAGCTGGTTCGGGTTGGTGATCGTCGCTGGTTCGCGGTAGAGCCGTCCGCGGGCAAGCCAAGTGGAGTCGGGCGGGGAAGCGGCCGGAATTGCTCGCCGTTGCTCCTGCGCCGCCGCGGATCGCTTCTTGCCGCGGTCAGACCTCCACGCCGCATCGCAGCCGGTGAGTCCGTGCCTCGCATGTTCGCCTTCGTCTCCGCTTTGCGCATATGCCTTCGGATTAGAGTTTGGGGCAATGGGTCCACGAATTGGGTTGACGCCGGTGAAGCGCCGCCGCGGGCAAGGCCCAGCGCCGCTGCGTGTCGGCGTGTTGGACGATGGCGTGTGTACCGTCGGATCGCGCACGGGCGATCGGGATTAGACGCCGAGTTACCGGTTCGGGTAGTTTGATCCTGACCGTTGGATCTGGATCGGTCGGCACCGGTCAGATCAGGGATAGTAAAATCTGGGCCGCTTGTTCCGGATCGTGCGATTGGAAATCGGGAAGGCTAGGTTCTAATCTGAGACGTGCATCGTTGATCCAACGGCCAGGGTTTCTGGATACCCCTTCGGCTGGTGGTTTTATAAAAGAGACCCTGTCTTTTTTCTGAATCAACCCGCCGTCCCTCGCGGTTGTGCTTTGAGTCTTGCGGATTCTTACGCCAGTGACCCTACCTTTTCTAGTATTTGACGCCCAGTCCAGAAAATTAGAAATTCAGTAAAAGGAATTAGAAAATGATTTTTAATACAAAAATAAATGCTGGAATTTGTTTAATTCATAGAAAATGCATATTTAGTCCAAATTAATTCATTCCAGCTCCTATAATTTTATAATATTATTGTTCATCAAATAGTGCCACTATTTTTACATGAAATACACATTTGAATTTATTTCCCACTTAATCCTATATTAAATGCATAAAACTTTGGAAAATCCATAACTTAAAATCTATAACTCCAAATTTAATGATTCCAGTTCCTGTGACCTTAGTTTAATGTCTAGATTATTACTGTGCATTTTATTTACATGTTTGTTGTAATGTTAATTTTTGCCTATACCATGTTTGTTTGAATTGCTACGACTAGCAGTGAGGTCACGTGTCATCTGAAGAGCAAGTTGGTACCTGGAATCTCAAGTCCCAGGCAAGTTGTGCCCTTGATCACTTCTTTTTACCCACTCATGTTCTAATTAATCATAATGATCTGCATAGGTTAATTTTGATGGGTCCCAATAGGTTACCCTAGTTTGATTATCTTTATACCTTGTTTACCACTGAACCTTTTTGGGTAGTACTTGCTAGTGCTTTATGTGGTTTGGGTATGAAGATACACTTTATTCATGATTATACTTTTATTATCAGTTGTTATTTACTGTTCATGATAAGATCATTATGTTAATCGGAACATGGAGAACCACCCGGGAAAACAGTGCTACCACAAGGGAGGAATGGGACCCCTTGGCTGATTAATTAGGAAAGCTAGTGGAAGACTACCTTACCCGAAAGGGGCAAGGTGAAAGGGAATTAGGCTTACACCTAGTTCCTAAATAATTTTGGTGGTTGAATTGCCCAACACAAATATTGGACTAACTAGTTTGCTCTAGTACTTAAGTTATACAGGTGCAAAAGGTTCACACTTAGCCAATAAAAAGACCATGTTTTGGATTCGACAAAGGAGCAACGAGGCAACCGAAGGCACCTCTGGCTGGGGGCACCGGACTGTCCGGTGTGCACCGGACAGTGTCCGGTGCGCCCAGAGGACTCCAACTCAAACTCTACGCCCTCGGGAATTCTCGGAAGCCGGCGCGCTATAATTCACCGGACTGTCCGGTGTGCACCGGACATGTCCGGTGCTCCAAGGAAGTGCGGTCTCCGGAACTCGCCAGCCTCGGGTTCGCGCGGCAGCCGCTCCGCTAAAATTCACCGGACTGTCCGGTGTGCACCGGACTGTCCGGTGTACCAGCGGGGCAACGGCTCTTTTCGGCGCCAACGGCTCCCTGCGGTGCATTTAATGCGCGCGCAGCGCGCGCAGACGTCAGGATCGCCCATACCGGTGCACCGGACATCAAACAGTACATGTCCGGTGTGCACCGGACACCCAGGAGGGCCCAGAAGTCAGAAGCTCCAACGGTCAGAATCCAACGGCAATGGTGACGTGGCAGGGGCACCGGATTGTCCGGTGTGCACCGGACTGTCCGGTGCGCCATCGAACAGACAGCTTCCAGCAACGGTCACTTTTGGTGGTTGGGGCTATAAATACCCCAACCACCCCACCATTCATTGCATCCAAGTTTTCCAACTTCCAACCACTTACAAGAGCTAGGCATTCAATTCTAGACACAACAAAAGAGATCAAATCCTCTCCAATTCCACTCAAGCCTTTAGTGACTAGCGAGAGAGATTTGCCGTGTTCTTTTGAGCTCTTGCGCTTGGATCGCTTTCTTTCTTTCTCACTTGTTCTTGTGATCATCACTCAATTGTAACCAAGGCAAGAGGCACCAATTGTGTGGTGGCCCTTGCGGGGAAGTTTTGTTCCCGGTTGATTGAGAAGAAGAGAAAGCTCACTCGATCCGTGGGATCGTTTGAGAGAGGGAAGGGTTGAAAGAGACCCGGCCTTTGTGGCCTCCTCAACGGGGAGTAGGTTTGCAAGAACCGAACCTCGGTAAAACAAATCCGCGTGTCACACTCTTATTCGCTTGCGATTTGTTTTGCGCCCCCTCTCGCGGACTCGTTTATATTTCTAACGCTAACCCCCGCTTGTAGTTGTGATTATTTTTGTAAATTTCAGTTTTGCCCTATTCACCCCCCCCCTCTAGGCGACTATCAATTGGTATCAGAGCCCGGTGCTTCATTAGAGCCTAACCGCTCGAAGTGATGTCGGGAGATCACACCAAGAGGGAGATGGAGACCGGCGATAACAAGCCCACTACAAGCCAAGGGAGCACTTCATCGGAAGAGTCCCGCACCAAGAGAAGGGAGAAGAAGAAGAACTCCTCCAAGCGGAAGGAGAAAAGATCTTCCTCTTCTCACCACAAGGAGAAGAAGGAGAAATCTTCTTCTCACAAGCCGCATCGGAGTGGGGACAAGCACAAGAGGATGAGGAAGGTGGTCTACTACGAGACCGACACTTCATCGACATCTACCTCCGGCTCCGACGCGGCATCCGTTACTTCTAAACGCCAAGAGCGTAAGAAGTATAGTAAGATTCCCCTACGCTATCCTCGCATTCCTAAACATACACCTTTACTTTCCGTCCCATTAGGCAAACCACCAACTTTTAATGGTGAAGATTATGCTATGTGGAGTAATTTAATGCGATTTCATCTAACCTCTCTCCACAAAAGTATATGGGATGTTGTTGAGTTTGGTGTACAGGTACCATCTATAGGGGATGAGGACTATGACACGGACGAAGTGGCCCAAATCGAGCACTTCAACTCCCAAGCCGCAACTATTCTCCTCGCCTCTCTAAGCAAGGAGGAATACAACAAAGTACAAGGGTTGAAGAACGCAAAAGAGATTTGGGACCTACTCAAGACGGCGCACGAGGGTGATGAACTCACCAAGATCACTAAGCGGGAAACGATCGAGGGGGAGCTCGGTCGCTTCCGTCTTCGCCAAGGGGAGGAGCCACAAGAAATGTACAACCGGCTCAAAACCTTGGTGAACCAAGTGCGCAACCTCGGGAGCGCAAAGTGGGATGACCACGAGGTGGTTAAGGTTATTCTAAGAGCACTTATTTTCCTTAACCCCACTCAAGTACAATTAATTCGTGGTAATCCTAGATATCCACTAATGACCCCCGAGGAAGTTATCGGGAATTTTGTAAGCTTTGAATGCATGATTAAGGGCTCCAAGAAGATTAACGAGCTTGACGAGCCTTCCACATCCGAGGCGCAACCGGTGGCCTTCAAGGCAACGGAGGAGAAGAAGGAGGAGTCTACACCAAGTAGACAACCGATTGACGCCTCCAAGCTCGACAACGAGGAGATGGCCCTAATCATCAAAAGCTTTCGGCAAATCCTCAAGCAACGGAAGGGGAAGGATTACAAATCCCGTTCCAAGAAGGTTTGCTACAAGTGTGGTAAGCCCGGTCACTTTATTGCAAAATGTCCTATGTCTAGTGACAGTGACAGGGGCGACGACAAGAAGGGCAAGAGGAGAGAAAAGAAGAAGTACTACAAGAAGAAGGGCGGCGATGCCCATGTTTGTCGGGAGTGGGACTCCGACGAAAGCTCAAGCGACTCCTCCTCCGACGAGGACGCCGCCAACATCGCCGTCACCAAGGGCCTCCTCTTCCCCAACGTCGGCCACAAGTGTCTCATGGCCAAGGACGGCAAAAAGAAGGTAAAATCAAGGTCCTCCACTAAATATGAAACATCTAGTGATGAGGATGATGATAAAAATGAGGAGGATAATTTGCGTATTCTTTTTGCCAACCTTAACATGGAACAAAAGGAAAAATTAAATGAGTTAATTAGTGCCATCCATGAAAAGGATGATCTCTTGGACTCCCAAGAGGACTTCCTAATCAAGGAAAACAAGAAACATGTTAAGGTTAAAAATGCTTATGCTCTAGAAGTAGAAAAATGTAACAAATTATCTAGTGAGCTAAGCACATGCCATGACACTATTGCCAACCTTAGAAATGAAAATGTTAAATTAATTGCTAAGGTTGATTCTCATGTTTGCATTGATCCTAGAAATGATAATGTTGATTTGCTTACTAGGATTGATGAGTTGAATGTTTCTATCACTAGCCTTAGAAATGAGAATGAGAAACTAATTGCTAAGGCTAAGGATTTTGATGTTTGCAATGCTACTATTTCCGACCTTAGAACTAAAAATGATATGTTGCATGCTAAGGTTGTTGAACTTAAATCTTGCAAACCCTCTACATCTAATATTGAGCATGTTTCCATTTGTACTAGATGTAGAGATATTAATGTTGATGCTATCCATGATCACCTAGCCTTAATTAAAAAACAAAATGATCACATAGCACAACTTAATGCTAAGATTAGAGAGCATGACTTAGAGAATGAAAAATTTAAACTTGCTAGAAGCATGCTCTATAATGGGAGACGCCCTGGCATTAAGGATGGCATTGGCTTCAAAAAGGGAGACAATGTCAAAATTAATGCCCCTCCAAAGAACTTATCTAACTTTGTTAAGGGCAAGGCTCCCATGCCTCAGGATAACGAGGGTTACATTTTGTACCCTGCCGGCTATCCTGAGAGCAAGATTAGGAAAATTCATTCTAGGAAGTCTCACTCTGGCCCTAATCATGCTTTTATGTATAAGGGTGAGACATCTAGATCTAGGCAACCAACCCATGCCAAGTTGCCTAGAAAGAAAATTACAAATGCATCAAATGATCATGCTATTTCATTTAAAACTTTTGATGCATCTTATGTTTTGACTAACAAATCCGGCAAGATAGTTGCCAAAATTATTGGGGGCAAACACAAGGGCTCCAAGACTTGTGTTTGGGTACCCAAAGTTCTTGTATCTAATGCCAAAGGACCCAAAACCGTTTGGGTACCTAAAACAAAGAACTAAACTTGTTTTGTAGGTTTATGCATCCGGGGGCTCAAGTTGGATACTCGACAGCGGGTGCACAAACCACATGACCGGGGAGAAAAAGATGTTCTCCTCTTATGAGAAAAACAGAGATCCCCAACGAGCTATCACATTCGGGGATGGAAATCAAGGTTTGGTCAAAGGATTGGGTAAAACTGCTATATCACCTGACCATACTATTTCCAATGTTTTTCTTGTAGATTCTTTAGATTACAATTTGCTTTCCGTATCCCAGTTATGTCAAATGGGCTACAACTGTCTTTTTACTGATACAGGTGTTACTGTCTTTAGAAGGAGTGATGATTCAATAGCATTCAAGGGAGTGTTAGAGGGTCAGCTATACTTGGTAGATTTTGATAGAGCTGAACTCGACACTTGCTTGATTGCTAAGACTAACTTGGGTTGGCTTTGGCACCGCCGACTAGCCCATGTTGGAATGAAGAATCTTCACAAACTTCTAAAGGGAGAACACATTTTAGGACTAACCAATGTTCATTTTGAGAAAGACAGGATTTGTAGCGCATGCCAAGCCGGGAAGCAAGTTGGTGTCCATCATCCACACAAAAACATCATGACTACCGATAGGCCACTGGAGCTCCTACACATGGATTTATTCGGCCCGATCGCCTACATAAGCATCGGCGGTAGTAAGTATTGTCTTGTAATTGTGGATGATTATTCTCGCTTCACTTGGGTGTTCTTTTTACAGGACAAATCTTATACCCAAGAGACTTTAAAGGGATTCTTGAGACGGGCTCAAAATGAGTTCGGCTTAAGGATCAAGAAAATTAGAAGCGACAATGGAACGGAGTTCAAGAACTCTCAAATCGAAGGCTTCCTTGAGGAGGAGGGCATCAAGCATGAGTTCTCTTCTCCCTACAATCCACAACAAAATGGTGTAGTGGAGAGGAAGAATCGAACTCTATTGGACATGGCAAGAACCATGCTTGATGAGTACAAGACACCGGATCGGTTTTGGGCCGAGGCGGTCAACACCGCCTGCTACGCCATCAACCGGTTATATCTACACCGAATCCTCAAGAAGACATCTTATGAACTCCTAACCGGTAAAAAGCCAAACATTTCATATTTTAGAGTTTTTGGTAGCAAATGCTTTATTCTTGTTAAGAGAGGTAGAAAATCTAAATTTGCTCCTAAAACTGTAGAAGGCTTTTTACTAGGATATGACTCAAACACAAGGGCATATAGAGTCTTTAATAAGTCCTCAGGACTTGTTGAAGTTTCTTGTGACGTTGTGTTTGATGAGACTAATGGCTCTCAAGTAGAGCAAGTTGATCTTGATGATATAGGTGAAGAACAGGCTCCATGCATAGCGCTAAGGAACATGTCCATTGGGGATGTGTGTCCTAAGGAATCCGAAGAGCCTCCACATGCACAAGATCAACCATCCTCCTCCACACAAGCATCTCCACCAACTCAAATTGAGGATGAGGCTCAAGATGTTGATCAAGAAGATGAGCCACCTCAAAATGACGGCAACGATCAAGGGGGAGATGCAAATGATGAAGACAAGGAGGATGAAGAACCAAGGCCGCCACACCCAAGAGTCCACCAAGCGATACAACGAGATCACCCCGTCGACACCATCCTCGGCGACATTCATAAGGGGGTAACTACTCGATCTCGTGTTGCGCATTTTTGTGAACATTACTCGTTTGTTTCCTCTATTGAGCCACACAGGGTAGAGGAAGCACTTCAAGATTCGGATTGGGTGATGGCGATGCAGGAGGAGCTCAACAATTTCACGAGGAATGAGGTATGGCATTTAGTTCCACGTCCTAACCAAAATGTTGTAGGAACCAAGTGGGTCTTCCGCAACAAGCAAGACGAGCATGGTGTGGTGACAAGGAACAAAGCTCGACTCGTGGCCAAGGGTTATTCACAAGTCGAAGGTTTGGATTTTGGTGAAACCTATGCACCCGTAGCTAGGCTTGAGTCAATTCGTATATTATTGGCCTATGCTACTTACCATGGCTTCAAGCTTTATCAAATGGACGTGAAGAGTGCCTTCCTCAATGGACCAATCAAGGAAGAGGTCTATGTTGAGCAACCTCCCGGCTTTGAAGACAGTGAGTACCCTAACCATGTTTATAGGCTCTCTAAGGCGCTTTATGGGCTCAAGCAAGCCCCAAGAGCATGGTATGAATGCCTTAGAGATTTCCTTATTGCTAATGGCTTCAAAGTCGGCAAAGCCGATCCTACTTTATTCACTAAAACTCTTGATAATGATTTGTTCATATGCCAAATTTATGTTGATGATATTATATTTGGGTCTACTAACAAATCTACATGTGAAGAATTTAGTAGGATCATGACACAGAAATTCGAGATGTCGATGATGGGGGAGTTGAAATATTTCTTAGGATTTCAAGTCAAGCAACTCCAAGAGGGCACCTTCCTTAGCCAAACGAAGTATACTCAAGATATCCTAAGCAAGTTTGGAATGAAGGATGCCAAGCCCATCAAGACACCCATGGGAACAAATGGGCATCTCGACCTCGACACGGGAGGTAAGTCCGTGGATCAAAAGGTATACCGGTCGATGATTGGTTCATTGCTTTATTTATGTGCATCTCGACCGGACATTATGCTTTCCGTTTGCATGTGTGCAAGATTCCAAGCCGACCCTAAGGAATCACACCTTACGGCCGTAAAACGAATCTTGATATATTTGGCTTATACTCCTAAGTTTGGGCTTTGGTACCCTCGGGGATCCACATTTGATTTGATTGGTTATTCGGATGCCGATTGGGCGGGGTGTAAGATTAATAGGAAGAGCACATCGGGGACTTGCCAGTTCTTGGGAAGATCCTTGGTGTCATGGGCTTCAAAGAAGCAAAATTCGGTCGCTCTTTCCACCGCCGAAGCCGAGTATATTGCCGCAGGCCACTGTTGCGCGCAATTGCTTTGGATGAGGCAAACCCTGCGGGACTACGGTTACAAATTGACCAAAGTCCCTTTGCTATGTGACAATGAGAGTGCAATCAAAATGGCCGACAATCCCGTTGAGCATAGCCGCACTAAGCACATAGCCATTCGGTATCATTTTCTTCGGGATCACCAACAAAAGGGGGATATCGAGATTTCTTACATTAACACTAAAGATCAATTAGCCGATATCTTTACCAAGCCTCTTGATGAACAATCTTTTACCAGACTTAGGCATGAGCTCAATATTCTTGATTCTAGGAATTTCTTTTGCTAATCTTGCACACATAGCTCATTAATATACCTTTGATCATGTCTCTTTTATATATGCTATGACTAATGTGTTTTCAAGTGTACTTCAAACCAAGTCATAGGTATATTGAAAGGGAATTGGAGTCTTCGGCGAAGACAAGGCTTCCACTCCACTCTACTACTCATCCTTCGCCGTTGCTCCGTATCATCTCTCCAACTTTGGTATAGTCTTCACTCTTTCACTTTATGACCAAAGGGGGAGAAAGTACTTTAATGGGCTCTAATGACTCCGTTTTTTGGCGATTCATGCCAAAGGGGGAGAAAGTATTAGCCCAAAGCAAAAGGACCGCACCACCACCCATCTTTTTAAAAAATTTTTTGATGATTTTCAATTGGTAAATTTCAAAATTGATATCTCTTTGTGTTCTAAAGGGGGAGCCAGTAGCATTTTCAAAATTGATGGAAAACCCTCTTGAACACTAAGAGGAGACCTTATTTGAGGGGGAGTTTTGTTTAGTCAAAGGAAGAAAACTTCAAAACTTGAAAATGTCTTGCAAAATCTTATTCATTTACCTTTGACTATCTTGCAAAAGGACTTTGAAAAGAATTTACAAAAGAATTTGCAAAAACAAAACTCTTGGTGCAAATGTGGTCCAATATGTCAAAAACAAAGAAAACAATCCATGCGCTTCATATAAATATTTATTGGCTCAATTCCAAGCAACCTTTGCACTTACATTATGCAAACTAGTTCAATTATGCACTTCTATATTTGCTTTGGTTTGTGTTGGCATCAATCACCAAAAAGGGGGAGATTGAAAGGGAATTAGGCTTACACCTAGTTCCTAAATAATTTTGGTGGTTGAATTGCCCAACACAAATATTGGACTAACTAGTTTACTCTAGTACTTAAGTTATACAGGTGCAAAAGGTTCACACTTAGCCAATAAAAAGACCATGTTTTGGATTCGACAAAGGAGCAACGAGGCAACCGAAGGCACCTCTGGCTGGGGGCACCGGACTGTCCGGTGTGCACCGGACAGTGTCCGGTGCGCCCAGAGGACTCCAACTCAAACTCTACGCCCTCGGGAATTCTCGGAAGCCGGCGCGCTATAATTCACCGGACTGTCCGGTGTGCACCGGACATGTCCGGTGCTCCAAGGAAGTGCGGTCTCCGGAACTCGCCAGCCTCGGGTTCGCGCGGCAGCCGCTCCGCTAAAATTCACCGGACTGTCCGGTGTGCACCGGACTGTCCGGTGTACCAGCGGGGCAACGGCTCTTTTCGGCGCCAACGGCTCCCTGCGGTGCATTTAATGCGCGCGCAGCGCGCGCAGACGTCAGGATCGCCCATACCGGTGCACCGGACATCAAACAGTACATGTCCGGTGTGCACCGGACACCCAGGAGGGCCCAGAAGTCAGAAGCTCCAACGGTCAGAATCCAACGGCAATGGTGACGTGGCAGGGGCACCGGATTGTCCGGTGTGCACCGGACTGTCCGGTGCGCCATCGAACAGACAGCTTCCAGCAACGGTCACTTTTGGTGGTTGGGGCTATAAATACCCCAACCACCCCACCATTCATTGCATCCAAGTTTTCCAACTTCCAACCACTTACAAGAGCTAGGCATTCAATTCTAGACACAACAAAAGAGATCAAATCCTCTCCAATTCCACTCAAGCCTTTAGTGACTAGCGAGAGAGATTTGCCGTGTTCTTTTGAGCTCTTGCGCTTGGATCGCTTTCTTTCTTTCTCACTTGTTCTTGTGATCATCACTCAATTGTAACCAAGGCAAGAGGCACCAATTGTGTGGTGGCCCTTGCGGGGAAGTTTTGTTCCCGGTTGATTGAGAAGAAGAGAAAGCTCACTCGATCCGTGGGATCGTTTGAGAGAGGGAAGGGTTGAAAGAGACCCGGCCTTTGTGGCCTCCTCAACGGGGAGTAGGTTTGCAAGAACCGAACCTCGGTAAAACAAATCCGCGTGTCACACTCTTATTCGCTTGCGATTTGTTTTGCGCCCCCTCTCGCGGACTCGTTTATATTTCTAACGCTAACCCCCGCTTGTAGTTGTGATTATTTTTGTAAATTTCAGTTTCGCCCTATTCACCCCCCCTCTAGGCGACTATCACAAGGGCAGTAGGGGAGTGGTCAGTGTAGGGAGGCCCTCGGGAGGATTTTGCTGCGATGGCGGTCCTGCAAGGGATTCCTGCATTGGAACTTCCTATAAACTGTAGCGGGTTTTCGGAAGCTAGTGGAACTTTGTAAAGGCCTCGTAGTGGATCCCTAGCCATTCACCTCGGTAGTGTCTAAGGGCCTTGCAAACCCTGGCGACATGGGATACACGACTTGTGGATAAAGATGCGCAACCTCTGCAGAGTGTAAAACTAGTATACTAGCCGTGCTCACGGTCAAGAGCGGCTCGGACCCTCACATGATTAAATTATGGAACTTAAATTCAATTTGGCATATGCATTGCATCGCAGGTGATGTTGTTACTTTTGTTCTACTATTTAACTGGGTTGGTATTTGCTTATACTCAGTAACTGCTAATAAAATTTTGACCAACTCTAAAAGCAATGCTCAGCTCTAACCATCTTCTTTGGTAAGCCTTACACTTCACGTGAGCTCCCACCTTTGGCGAGTTCATGCACATTATTCCCCACAACTTGTTGAGCGATGAACATATGTGAGCTCACTCTTGCTGTCTCACACACCCCACAGGTCAAGAACAGGTACCACAAGATGAGGCGCTTGGAGGATGCTGCGATGAGTTCGTGAGTGGTCTAGGTCGTCGTCTCCCAGTCAACTTTGGGTTGCTGGACCGTTGTCTCCTTATAATGTAATTATTTATTTTGTATAGAACTCCTGTTATATATAAAGATGTGACATTCGATCCTGTGCCATGATTCATCATATGTGTGAGACTTGGTCCCAGCACACCTGGTGATTATGTTCGCGCCCGGGTTTTGGACCCCTAAAATCCGGGTGTGACAGAAGTGGTATCAGAGGAATGTTGACTGTAGGACGAAACCTAGATAGAACTGGACAACCATTATCTACTTACCT
This sequence comes from Zea luxurians, assembly GCA_029449295.1. Taxonomy (NCBI): domain Eukaryota; kingdom Viridiplantae; phylum Streptophyta; class Magnoliopsida; order Poales; family Poaceae; genus Zea; species Zea luxurians. The sequence continues at coordinate 11,895,952 of JAOPSE010000051.1, read as the reverse complement.
TTGCTATTCTGATTCTTTCTAAACTTTTCTTAATCTTTTCTCATCTATTTCCGCTTTACTCTGATTATTCTTACCTTTTCCTTCTAAAGACAAATATGGATTTCACATTTGAAATCTTGTACCTAAAGTGACTTTTAGGAATAGGAGACCTACTCTCAGGAACAGAAACAAAACTATTTTTATGGTTATCTAAGCACTTGAATGTTTGTTCTTATGATATTTGTCTGATTTGGATTTTTGATTGAGTGTGATGGGTTGTGGAGTGATGCCCACAATTACATCTGCATATACGTATAGGCATAAATAGAATTCATAAGAAAACTAAGCAACTTAGATTATTCTCCATTAAAATGTATCTATCTCATCTTGACATATTCTATCTTACCTTTGGACATTCACCTCGTACAACTAATTACCCTAGTCTTGACATAGAATATCTGGCCCAGCCCTGCCAAAGAAGTTTCAGTACATAACCAACTATTGGCTTATTCATTCTGTCTACTAAATGATTCCCTTGCAAAGCTATCTTACCATATGCTTCTAACTTTCATGGTCAATACCAGGAAAGGAAAGATTATCACGTAACAGCAAACAGAAATGAATCCTCCAAATCCTCCACCTGTTGAAATCGATCAAGTGGTTGCTGCCCAAAGACTGGTAATACAACAATTAACAGACCTGGTGACCGAGATGCAAAATCAGATAAGACAAGAACGCGAGGAAATACGTCAGGTCCGCCAAGAAATAAGGCAAGCACGGTTGGTGAGACAACAACAACAACAACCTCCTCCACCACCACCAGCTCCACCAAGCTACATAGATATAAATTATGATGATTTGTAAGATCTAGATGTTACTTTAGTTAGTTGATGATATGATATTATTTTAGAAGGAACAATAAGGTCTATTGACCCTATGTTTTGTTAAAGAATTATACCTCATGCTGAGATTTCTTTGTTTGTGCATATGTTCCGAGAACAATATGAGTATACATCCCTTTTCTTACAAATCTCGAGGACGAGATTTTTGTTAAGGGGGTAGGATTTGTAAGACCCAAAATTAGTAGGAAAAAAAATATAAACAAAGTATCATAATGCTTTGGAAATTAGGAAATAAGAAAATGATGAGAAAAGGATTTTTCTTTTAAAGGAAACCATTTATACATCCCATGAAATAAATAACAAGGAGAATAAAACTTAAATTAGTAATATTAAAATAGTATGGTTTATAATCACCTTTGGGTTTCAATTGATACATTTGAAAAATCTGAAAACTAAAATAGAAGTATAAATTTGAATTTGGAATAGAAAATAGAAAAAATAAATGGGAAGGGAAGAAAAGAGAAGTAATATGAAAACATGAGTAATATATTTGAATAAATATTCTCAAACCAAATACTTTTAATTGCACCAAAATGAACCAGTTACAAGTTTGAATTGAATTGGTATTTTAAATTTGAATTTGTGAAAGAATGGAGAAAGGAGAAAATAAAAGAAAAATAAGGAAAAGAGAAGAGATATGAAAATATAAATAAAATGTATAAATAAATATCTTCAGGCTTGGTATTTTTAATTGCAAAAATAGAGTTTATAAATGAGGATCCACAAAAGTTTGAACTAATCCAAATTTGGTTTGAAAATGAAGAAAATAGAAAGGAAAAATAAAAAGAAAAAGGATAAAAAGCTTACCTGGGCCTCGGACTCCCAATCTGGCCCAGTTGCCAATTCACCCCGCGCGGCCCAACTGACTTAACCGCACGCGCGCTGGACTGGTATGACACGTGGGCCCCGCGTGCAGACTCACCACCTCTCTCGCGCGCTCGTCCATTTGGCTGACTGGTGGACCCTCGCCGTCAGCGCCTTCTTCTCAACAGAAATCGCGTGATCCATGGCGGGGAGCGCGCACCGATCGGGCGAGGCTCGGACCCCGTCCAACCACCCGAGCCCTCGATCCAACCCCGGTCGACCACATAAAGATCCTTCCCCCACCGGTCCGCGCAACCCGTCCCACATAACGCGTACCACCATTGCCGTGAGCAGAGAGAAAAGAAGGGCGAGTGGCGGCCGCACGGCCATCTTGACGATTCGGTCCGCGTGAGAGCTGGTTCGGGTTGGTGATCGTCGCTGGTTCGCGGTAGAGCCGTCCGCGGGCAAGCCAAGTGGAGTCGGGCGGGGAAGCGGCCGGAATTGCTCGCCGTTGCTCCTGCGCCGCCGTGGATCGCTTCTTGCCGCGGTCAGACCTCCACGCCGCATCGCAGCCGGTGAGTCCGTGCCTCGCATGTTCGCTTCGTCTCCGCTTTGCGCATATGCCTTCGGATTAGAGTTTGGGGCAATGGGTCCACGGATTGGGTTGACGCCGGTGAAGCGCCGCCGCGGGCAAGGCCCAGCGCCGCTGCGTGTCGGCGTGTTGGACGATGGCGTGTGTACCGTCGGATCGCGCACGGGCGATCGGGATTAGACGCCGAGTTACCGGTTCGGGTAGTTTGATCCTGACCGTTGGATCTGGATCGGTCGGCACCGGTCAGATCAGGGATAATAAAATCTGGGCCGCTTGTTCCGGATCGTGCGATTGGAAATCGGGAAGGCTAGGTTCTAATCTGAGACGTGCATCGTTGATCCAACGGCCAGGGTTTCTGGATACCCCTTCGGCTGGTGGTTTTATAAAAGAGACCCTGTCTTTTTTCCGAATCAACCCGCCGTCCCTCGCGGTTGTGCTTTGAGTCTTGCGGATTCTTACGCCAGTGACCCTACCTTTTCTAGTATTTGACGCCCAGTCCAGAAAATTAGAAATTCAGTAAAAGGAATTAGAAAATGATTTTTAATACAAAAATAAATGCTGGAATTTGTTTAATTCATAGAAAATGCATATTTAGTCCAAATTAATTCATTCCAGCTCCTATAATTTTATAATATTATTGTTCATCAAATAGTGCCACTATTTTTACATGAAATACACATTTGAATTTATTTCCCACTTAATCCTATATTAAATGCATAAAACTTTGGAAAATCCATAACTTAAAATCTATAACTCCAAATTTAATGATTCCAGTTCCTGTGACCTTAGTTTAATGTCTAGATTATTACTGTGCATTTTATTTACATGTTTGTTGTAATGTTAATTTTTGCCTATACCATGTTTGTTTGAATTGCTACGACTAGCAGTGAGGTCACGTGTCATCTGAAGAGCAAGTTGGTACCTGGAATCTCAAGTCCCAGGCAAGTTGTGCCCTTGATCACTTCTTTTTACCCACTCATGTTCTAATTAATCATAATGATCTGCATAGGTTAATTTTGATGGGTCCCAATAGGTTACCCTAGTTTGATTATCTTTATACCTTGTTTACCACTGAACCTTTTTGGGTAGTACTTGCTAGTGCTTTATGTGGTTTGGGTATGAAGATACACTTTATTCATGATTATACTTTTATTATCAGTTGTTATTTACTGTTCATGATAAGATCATTATGTTAATCGGAACATGGAGAACCACCCGGGAAAACAGTGCTACCACAAGGGAGGAAGGGGACCCCTTGGCTGATTAATTAGGAAAGCTAGTGGAAGACTACCTTACCCGAAAGGGGCAAGGGCAGTAGGGGAGTGGTCAGTGTAGGGAGGCCCTCGGGAGGATTTTGCTGCGATGGCGGTCCTGCAAGGGATTCCTGCATTGGAACTTCCTATAAACTGTAGCGGGTTTTCGGAAGCTAGTGGAACTTTGTAAAGGCCTCGTAGTGGATCCCTAGCCATTCACCTCGGTAGTGTCTAAGGGCCTTGCAAACCCTGGCGACATGGGATACACGACTTGTGGGTAAAGATGCGCAACCTCTGCAGAGTGTAAAACTAGTATACTAGCCGTGCTCACGGTCAAGAGCGGCTCGGACCCTCACATGATTAAATTATGGAACTTAAATTCAATTTGGCATATGCATTGCATCGCAGGTGATGTTGTTACTTTTGTTCTACTATTTAACTGGGTTGGTATTTACTTATACTTAGTAACTGCTAATAAAATTTTGACCAACTCTAAAAGCAATGCTCAGCTCTAACCATCTTCTTTGGTAAGCCTTACACTTCACGTGAGCTCCCACCTTTAGCGAGTTCATGCACATTATTCCCCACAACTTGTTGAGCGATGAACGTATGTGAGCTCACTCTTGCTGTCTCACACACCCCACAGGTCAAGAACAGGTACCACAGGATGAGGCGCTTGGAGGATGCTGCGATGAGTTCGTGAGTGGTCTAGGTCGTCGTCTCCCAGTCAACTTTGGGTTGCTGGACCGTTGTCTCCTTATAATGTAATTATTTATTTTGTATAGAACTCCTGTTATATATAAAGATGTGACATTCGATCCTGTGCCATGATTCATCATATGTGTGAGACTTGGTCCCAGCACACCTGGTGATTATGTTCGCGCCCGGGTTTTGGACCCCTAAAATCCGGGTGTGACAGGTATCCAAAGGGGTCTACCTTTGACTTGATTGGATATTCAGACTCCGAGTATGCCGGGTGCAAGGTTGATAGGAAGAGCACATCGGGGACTTGCCAATTTCTAGGAAGGTCCCTGGTGTCCTGGAGTTCCAAGAAACAAACATTCGTTGCCCTATCCACCGCTGAGGCCGAGTATGTTGCCGCAGGACAGTGTTGTGCACAACTACTTTGGATGAGGCAAACCCTCCAGGACTTTGGCTACAATCTGAGCAAAGTCCCACTCCTATGTGACAATGAGAGTGCAATCCGCATGACGGATAATCTTGTTGAACACAGCCGCACTAAGCACATAGACATCCGGCATCACTTCCTGAGAGACCACCAGCAAAAGGGAGATATCGAGGTGTACCATATTAACATCGAGAACCAGCTAGCCGATATCTTCACCAAGCCTTTAGATGAGAAAGGTTTTGTAGGTTGCATAGTGAACTAAATGTCTTAGATTCATGTAACTTGGATTGATCTATAGCATACATGTGTTCTATGCCTTTGATCATGTTACTTTATGCATTTGAATCCATTATTTGTGGTGCTCAAGTTGTACACGTGATCCCCGGAACTCACAAGTCCATATGCAAGTGATGCACATATTAAGGGAGAGATGTGCTACAACTTGACCCTTTGAGACTGGTTGTTGAGTATCCTTGATGTAGTCTAAAAGGTGCATTGAAAGGGAAAAGTGGACTTGGACGATGCAAAGACTTCCACCGCACTCCGGTATTAGTGTAATTAATTCCAAGTTTGTTCTTATGCTCTATTTGCCTTTTTGCTCTTAATTGACATTTTTGGTGAGGCAATGGGGTTAAAGGGCCAAAAATGATCCCGTTTTGGTGCTTAATGCCAAAGGGGGAGAATTTAAGGCCAAAGCAAATAGATCAGCCAACCACTTGTGAGTTTTGAAAACAATAGAGTTAGAACTCTTGATTTGTCCAAAATACTCTTATTGCAAAATTTGGTCTCTTGTGGGGGAGAATTTTGATTAAGGGAAAAAGGAGGAGTTATTGGCACATGGTCAATTTTTCTTGGAATATCTCTCGTTTTGCCCAAACAAGTGTGTTTGACTTAGAGATAGGAAAAAGAATTTGATTTGCAAAAACAAACCAAGTGGTGGCAAAGAATGATCCAAATATGTCAAATCTTATGCAAAAACAATTTGGTCCTAAGTTGCATTGATGTTGCACTTATTTTGGTTGCTTTTTGATGTGTTGGCATAAATCACCAAAAAGGGGGAGATTGAAAGGAAAATGCCCTTGGGCAATTTCTATAATGTTTTGGTGATTAAGTGCTCAACACATTCAATTAAGTTCTTATGAGCCAAATAAAGTGAAGTAAAAATCAAGGCAAAAGGTATGTTTCTAGACTTGGTAAATTGTTTTATGTACTAACATGTTATCCAAGTGCTAGAAACAGTGACTAAAGGACAAGAGAAGAAAAGGGAGAAGTGTTGGCTGTGTGCAGCCAACACCAGCTCGGTCTGGGTGCACCGGACAGTGTCCGGTGCGCCAGGCTGGTCCGCGTGAACTTGCCGCTCTCGGGACTCGACGACGGCGTACGGCTAAAAATCACCGGACTATCCGGTGGTGCACCGGACTATCCGGTGAGTCATCCGCAGCGAACTCGTCGCTCTCGGGAAAAGCAATGAGGCGACGTGGCTATAATTCACCGGACTGTCCGGTGGTTCACCGGACTATCCGGCGAGCCAACGGTTGTCAGCGCCAACGGTCGGCCGCGTAATCTTCGCGCGACGCATGGCAGCTCCAACGGTCGGCAGGGGCACCGTACTATCCGGTGTGCACCGGACAGTGTCCGGTGCGCCAACGGGCCCGGAGCTGCAACGGTCGACTGTGCCCGATTTGGAAGGCAATCGCACACCGGACATGCTACAGTAGTTGTCCGCTGGCGCACCGGACTGTCCGGTGCGCCACTCGATAGAAGGCAAGGATGACCTTCCAAGTTGGTCTTCAAGGGTTCCTAGCTGCCTTGGGGCTATAAAAGGGACCCCTAGGCGCATGGATGAGTCACCTAAGCATTCACTAAGCATCCTAAGACTCCAAGACTCCAACTCCATGCATTTGATTCTCTGTGTTAGTGATTTGAGCTCCATTTGAGTTGCGAACTCCATGTGTTGTGTTTCAAGCTCAAGTTATGACTTGTGTGCGTGGTTGTGCTATGATTTTGAGTCTTGTGTGTGTTGCTCTTCCCAACCTTACTCTGTGCCTCTTTGTGATCAATATTGTAAGGGCGAGAGGCTCCAACTTGTGGAGATTCCTCGCAAACGGGAAGAAAACTATAAGGAAGAAAGTCGTGGTATTCAAGTTGATCATTGGATCACTTGAAAGGGGTTGAGTGCAACTCTCGTCCATTGGGATGCCACAACGTGAAAGTAGGCAAGTGTTACTTGGCCGAACCACGGGATAAAAATCGCGTGTCTCTTGTGTTGGATTCTCTATGATTGTTGTGCTCACAAGAACTCGCTCCAAAGCTACTTAGTCACGCTAACACTATAACATCTAAGTTTTGTGGCTATTTAGAGTTTAATTTTATAGGATCACCTATTCACCCTCTCTAGGTGCTCTCACTTGTCGCTTTGGGCCAGCTTTGCCAAACCTCAAACCCGCACCCAAAAGGCTCACGCGCATACCACTGCCACTGTCCTCCCGAGCCCGCACTAGGAATGGTTCCATGACTGGGTCGATGTCGAGCTCAAGCAGGACAGAGGGCACCAGACTGTTTCCCCTCTCTTGAGTATATAAGCCAAACACCTAAGACCCTTCGACCACCAAACCCAAACGATGAGCTTAAGTCGAGTAGAGCCGAGCAAGGACATCGACGCCGAGAGAGAAGAAAAGATAATTGTTGATGTTTCCCTTTGCCTACGCTGTCGTTCGGAGGCCTAGAAGAGGTCGAGGGGTTCACTAGTGTGTGTGGATCATGTATGAGTGAGTTGTCAGGCAAGGGAACCCTCAGAGTCGTTGAATTTTTCACCGAAATAACCTGTGCAACGCGGAGCTGCACCCTAACGTGGACATGACTCATTGTGTCATGTTTTCTAGTAAGGTATTCCCTCGGATCTTTTCCATCCTCCTTGCTTAGCATAGCACCTATATGCGTTCAATTTTGTTTACTAGAATGTCGGTTCGTTGCTCGTTGACGAGAATGACACCGCAAAGTAGAGACCATCGTTGTTTTCTAGTGTCGAGGGAAGGGAGAGCATCATGAACCGTAGATCAGAAATCAACAGCCTACATTAGAAGGCCCCATACCGATTTGGTCGAGTGATTTGAGCCCTCAGCTCGGGATCTAGCGGCTAGATCAAGTCTCTCATAAGTCAGCCATAGGATATTTTGCTAAAGAGACCATGATTTTCATGGTTTTTACCCTATAGTCTTACGTAGTTCAAGTTTTATTACAAATCGATCCAGATTTTTATAAAATTGACCCCCAAAGACTTAAGTATTAGAACTTGTCGTCCAGTACATTGTTTTACATAGGGACCCTCTGGTTTATACTCATAGCTATATATATATATCCATGGTCTTCACAAATTAACCCCTGAAAGCAACATTTTAAATACAAATTAATCCAAATTATTGTTTTGGCCATAATTGTCTTGTTTTAACTCTAGTTTTAGTGGTTCTCGAACCTAGGGATTTATGTTTTAGTCGTTCTCGAACCTAGGGATTTGTCTTGACACGTAGATTTATTTTACACAATTATTTTCTTTGTTTTGTGTAATATTATTTTTAGTTATTGTTTGCCTATTTGTTTGTATTGTTGCGAGTAGAAGGGCAAGTGTACAAGGAATTTGAAGCCCAACCTATAGAAGCATCTAAGCAGGAGTTTGCTAAGTGTGTCCTTGATCACGTTGTTTAACATATATAATATTTATTGTTCTCACTTATACATTGCACAGTTAGTTTAACCTAACGAGACCTAATAGGTTATTCCTAGATTTGTTTTCTCTATACCTTGTTACACATGGATTACTTATTATTGGGTAGACTTGCTAGTGCTCTACTTGATTTTTTAGATAATGTTACATATGAAAGAATGATCATGATTTATTATTTTTGGCTTTATTATTATATGCATGATAAGATCACCTTGTTTAATTGGAACATGGAGAACCACCCGAGAAAACGGTGTAACCACAAGACTATTATTGCTTTGGTCTTGGCTAATTAATTAGAGAAGCCGCTGTGTGAGAACCTTACCCGAGAGGGCAAGCGGGGAGAAGTTGCTCATGTATAGGGAGGTTCTCGAGCTGATATGCTCTGTGGTAGCTTTTTAGATGAGGGATTCTTATATCACCTCTGCCTGAAACCATAGCGGTTTTCTCATACTAATGGAACTTTGTAAAGGCCTCGTAGTGTTCCTATGCAATCACACCTCTGAAGTGTGGTATTGTGTCTGATCAACACAACGTGGTTAGGTGCAAAATTCTTTAAACTTTTATATGACTTGTGGGTAAAAATGTGCAACCTCCGTAAAGTGTAAAACTGATATATCAATCGTGCTCACGGCCAAGAGCAACTTGAACCCTTACCTGATTAAATTATTGAATTAAATTAAATCGGGCATGTGTTTTATTGTTGGTATTGCATTTGTTGATCACTTACCCTATTTAATTAGGATGATATATACTTATACTTAGTAATTGCTAATAAAATTTTGATTAACAAAATTAAAAGCTAATGCTCAACCTTAGCCCTATCCTTGGTAAGCCTTACACTGCACTTTTTTCTACTCGCTTGTTGAGTACCCTCCATAAATGTACTCACCCTTGTAGGATTTGTTGCTAAGAATCATGTTATTAAAAGGAATACTACTATGACGAGCCTCTAGGCTGTCGTCGCTTAGGTTAACCTGCTTGTGGCTTATGATCAAGATCGTCGTCGTCGTTTAATTTCTTTTACTTAGTACATTATAACTATATAATAAAATTTATGACACTTGTTTATATACAATAAGTTACCATATATGTGAAATTCGATAATATATATATATATATCTTTACTACTCCTTAAGACCCTAACGTAGGCATCCACAGTGTTTTGGTTGTGCCGATCTCCACCGCGCCCCCGTTCCCGCACATCGCGCCGCCTCGTCGTCCCACCGCAGAAATCTCGCCCGCCCACGAGATCCTCCTCGGCCTCGATACCCCACCATGCGATGCCCTCCCCCAGCCTCCACCCCTGCCACTGAGCCACCATCGGATCCTTCGCGACGATGGCGGGGCTGCTGCTGGCGCCAGCGAGGAGGCGGTGGAGAGGGCGCACGGGCTCTGCCAGGGCTCCATGAGGGAGCACGCTGATCTACTCAGCTCCATCCGAGACGATAGCCCAGGGTTCGTTTCTTTCTTCCTACAAACTCATCCACACCCGTGCGCCCTCATGGAGCCCTGGCACAGCCCGCTCGTGATGCCCGCTATGGCAGCCGCCTTCGCGTCCGCCGCGAGATCCCTCCGCGCACGGGCACGTCCCCCACAAATTGCGCCTCCTCCACCGCGCTCCGTGAAATCCACCCTCCCCTCGCCGCCTCCCCAGCGAGCAGTCTCTCCTCAACCTCCCTCCCCAAGGAGCTGGCGGCGGCACGGCTGCGTCGGGAGAAGGAGGACGTAGAGGACGCCGTGCGGGGGCTGCGGCAGGAGCTTGACTCCAAGCGGGCCTCCCCGGAGATGGCAGCCAGATCCAGCCATTGAGCCCCATAACCGAGCGGATCCAAGGTACTACACGGCCTTGCCCTCGCCCTTTTGCTTGCTTTGTCGTCCTCTCCTCTTCCTCTTGCGGGCGCCATGATCCGATTAGCTAATTTTGGTGGGTACTGCGGTGGGGTTGTGGCGCGCGCTGCGGACAAGGGATCCGTCGCCGTGCTTATCGCGTGCAACGCGGACGGCGGCATCGAGAGAGGCATCGTTTTTGAAAGAAACATTTTATTTGGGGTCCATCTGTCTGATAGTCTTTACAAATTATAGTTTACTATGGTTGGATGGAACACTTCTCCCCATGGAATTCATGTGTGTACTGTGTAGGCCTCTTACACAGGAAGTATTCTTGTTGATTGTCAATGCAATTGTTATGTTCATACTCTTTGGTACTTTGTTAACTTAGAATGCTTTATAGGAAGAGGAATAGCTGGGCTATGGGACTTCTCATAGGCAACCCAGTTATGAGCTTGCTTTTGTACTTGCAATTCTGGAAAATGATACATTCTTTCTTCTGATGACATTATTTTTTTCTCCGGCAACCATTTTAATTCAATACATGCATTCATTTTTATAAATTGTTTGATTGATCTTTAGGGGACCAAGTTATGGTTATCGAGGTAGAGTGATGCTTGCTTTTGAAGATAATTGAGAGCACCTAGAGGGGGGGGGGGGGTGAATAGGTGATCCTGTAAAAACTTCAAACTTAAGCCACAAAAACTTGTTAAGCGTTAGCACAGTTAATGCCAAGTGGCTAAGGTGAAGTCTTCAACAAAACACAATACCACAAGAATCAAGCACAGAGGGACACGGTGGTTTATCCCGTGGTTCGGCCAAGCCAATGCTTGCCTACTTCCACGTTGTGGCGTCCCAACGGACGAGGGTTGCAATCAACCCCTCTCAAGCGGTCCAAAGACCCACTTGAATACCACGGTGTTTTGTTGTTCTTATCTCAATCCCGTTTGCGAGGAATCTCCACAACTTGGAGCCTCTCGCCCTTACAAAAGATGTTCACAAAGAATCACGGAGTAAGGGAGGGATTAGCAACTCACACACAACACAAAGATCACAGCGAATACGCACACACAAAACCCAGACTTGAGCTCAAGAGGCTAACACACTAGAACAGAGCTCAAATCACTAGAATTTCAAACAAGTGCGCAAGATTGATGTGTGAGTGATCAAGAGTGCTCAAGGAATGCTTGGGTACTTCCTCCATGCGCCAAGGGGTCCCTTTTATAGCCCCAAGGCAGCTAGGAGCCGTTGGGAACAAATCTGGAAGGCCATCTTTGCCTTCTGTCTCGTGGCGCACCGGACAGTCCGGTGCACACCGGACACTGTCCGGTGCCCGATTTGTTTCCAAAAACAGCACTTCTGACCGTTGCTGGCTGCTCCAGATCTGCGCTCAGTTGGCGCACCGGACATGTCCGGTGCACACCGGACAGTCCGGTGTTCCTTCCCGACCGTTGGCCCGGCCACGTGTCGCGCGCTGATCGCGCGGCCGACCGTTGGCCCTAGCCGACCGTTGGCTCACCGGACAGTCCGGTGCACACCGGACAGTCCGGTGAATTTTAGCCGTACGCCGTCGGCGAATTCCCGAGAGCGGCCAGTTCGAGCCGAGGCAGCCTGGCGCACCGGACACTGTCCGGTGCACACCGGACAGTCCGGTGCTCCAGGCCGAGCTGGGTCTTGGCTGCACACAGCCAAGACTTTCTCCTCTTTTCTTTTCATCTCCTTTTCTGTTTCTAACACTTAGACAAATATATTAGTACACAAAACCAATGTACTAAGGATTAGAAACATACCTTTTCTCCATGATTTGTACTTTGTCCCATTTTACAATTAAGCACATGTGTTGGGCACTAAATCACCAAAATACTTAGAAATGGCCCAAGGGCACATTTCCCTTTCAATCTCCCCCTTTTTGGTGATTTATGCCAACACAACATAAAGCAAGTTGAACAAGTACAAAAACACTTCAAATAATAACTCAAATTTATTTTGATTCATTTTTGACTTATATGGATCACTCTATGCCACCACTTGGTTTGTTTTTGCAAATCAAACTCAAATCTCTATCTCTAAGTTAAACACACATGTTAAAGCATAAAGAGAGTCATTACAAGGAGATTTATCAAGATTTCAAAAACTCCCCCTTTTTCCCATAATCAATACTTCTCCCCACAAGAAGCCAACTTTTGATAAGAGAGACAACATAAGAATTTTGACAAACCAAAAACTCTATTGCCCTATTTTCAAAATCTCTCAAGTGGTAGCTGATCCATTTATTGCTTTGGCCTTTATTTTCTCCCCCTTTGGCATCAAGCACCAAAACGGGATCAATTGTGGCCCTTTAACCCCATTGCCTCACCAAAATCTTCAATTAAGAGCAAATGGCAATAAGAGTTCATTGAGATGGACTTGGAATAAGTTACCCCTCATCGGAGTGCAGTGGAAGTCTTTCATGGTCCAAGTCCACCTTTTCCCTTTCAATTCTCCTTTGTGACTAACACAAGCAAACTCAAACATATGGTTAGTCTCAAAGGGTCAAGTTGTAACACATCTCCCCCTAAACATGTGCATCACTTTGCAACGGACTTGTGAGGTCCAGGGAGTGTTTGTACAACTTGAGCACCATAATAAGCAACAAAATGCAGAAAGAACATGATCAAAGGCATAAATACATGTATGCTGCAATTCAATCCAAGTTCCGCGAATCTAAGACATTTAGCTCACTACGCAGCCTGCAAAAGGTCTTCTCATCTAAAGGCTTGGTAAAGATATCGGCTAGCTGGTTCTCGGTGCTAACATAAAACACTTCGATATCTCCCTTTTGCTGGTGGTCTCTCAAAAAGTGATGCCGGATGTCTATGTGCTTTGTGCGGCTGTGCTCAACAGGATTTTCCGCTATTCGGATAGCACTCTCATTATCACATAGGAGTGGGACTTTGCTCAGATTGTAGCCAAAGTCCCTGAGGGTTTGCCTCATCCAAAGTAGTTGCGCGCAACACTGACCTGCGGCAACGTACTCGGCCTCAGCGGTGGATAGGGCAACGGATGTTTGTTTCTTAGAATTCCATGACACCAGGGACCTTCCTAAGAATTGGCACGTCCCCGATGTACTCTTCCTATCGACCTTACATCCAGCATAGTCGGAATCTGAGTACCCAATCAGGTCAAAGTTAGACCCCTTTGGATACCAGATCCCGAAGCAAGGCGTAGCGACTAAATATCTAAGAATTCGCTTCACCGCCACCAAGTGACACTCCTTAGGATCGGATTGAAATCTAGCACACATGCATACGCTAAGCATAATATCCGGTCTACTAGCACATAAATAAAGTAAAGACCCTATCATTGACCGGTATGCTTTTTGATCAACGGACTTACCTCCTTTGTTGAAGTCGGTGTGTCCGTCGGTTCCCATCGGAGTCTTTGCGGGCTTGGCGTCCTTCATCCCAAACCGCTTCAGCAGATCTTGCGTGTACTTCGTTTGGGAGATGAAGGTGCCGTCCTTGAGTTGCTTCACTTGGAACCCAAGGAAGTAGTTCAACTCGCCCATCATCGACATCTCGAATTTCTGCGTCATCACCCTGCTAAACTCTTCACAAGACTTTTGATTAGTAGACCCAAATATTATGTCATCGACATAAATTTGGCATACAAACAAATCACCATCACATGTCTTTGTAAAGAGAGTTGGATCGGCTTTCCCAACCTTGAAAGCATTAGCAAGTAAGAAATCTCTAAGGCATTCATACCATGCTCTTGGGGCTTGTTTAAGTCCATAGAGCGCCTTAGAGAGCTTACACACATGGTCGGGGTACCGCTCATCCTCGAAGCCAGGGGGTTGCTCCACGTACACCTCCTCCTTTATTGGCCCGTTGAGGAACGCGCTCTTCACATCCATTTGGTACAACCTGAAAGAGTGGTGAGCGGCATATGCTAGCAAGATACGAATAGACTCTAGCCTAGCCACAGGAGCGAAAGTCTCCTCAAAGTCCAAACCTGCGACTTGGGCATAACCTTTTGCCACAAGTCGAGCCTTGTTCCTTGTCACCACCCCGTGCTCGTCCTGTTTGTTGCGGAACACCCACTTGGTTCCCACAACATTTTGCTTGGGGCGAGGCACCAGCGTCCAAACTTCGTTGCGCTTGAAGTTATTAAGTTCTTCCTGCATGGCCAACACCCAGTCCGGATCTAGCAAGGCCTCCTCTACCCTGAAAGGCTCAATAGAGGAGACAAAGGAGTAGTGTTCACAAAAATTAACTAATCGAGACCGAGTAGTTACTCCCTTGCTGATGTCACCCAAAATTTGGTCGACGGGATGATCCCTTTGAATCATCGCTCGAACTTGGGTTGGAGGTGCCGGTTGTGCTTCTTCCTCCATCACTTGATCGTCTTGTGCTCCCCCTTGATCACACGCCTCCTTTTGATGAACCTGTTCATCATTTTGAGTTGGGGGATGCACCGTCGTTGAGGAAGAGGGTTGATCACGTTCATCCTGTTCCTGTGGCCGAACGTCTCCAATCGCCATGGTTCGTATAGCAGCCGACGGAACATCTTCTTCATCTACATCATCATAATCAACAACTTGCTCTCTTGGAGAGCCATTAGTCTCATCAAATACAACGTCGCTAGAGACTTCAACCAAACCCGATGATTTGTTGAAGACCCTATACGCCTTTGTATTTGAATCATAACCTAATAAAAACCCTTCTACAGCTTTGGGAGCAAACTTAGAATTTCTACCCTTCTTTACTAGAATGTAGCATTTGCTCCCAAATACACGAAAATAAGATACATTGGGTTTGTTACCGGTTAGTAGCTCATACGAAGTCTTCTTGAGGAGGCGGTGAAGATAGACCCTGTTGATGGCGTGGCAAGCCGTGTTCACGGCTTCCGACCAAAAACACTCGGGGGTCTTGAACTCTCCAAGCATCGTCCTCGCCATATCGATTAGCGTCCTGTTCTTCCTCTCTACCACACCATTTTGCTGTGGTGTGTAGGGAGCGGAGAACTCGTGCTTGATCCCTTCCTCCTCAAGAAACTCCTCCACTTGAAGGTTCTTGAACTCGGACCCGTTGTCGCTCCTTATCTTCTTCACCTTGAGCTCAAACTCATTTTGAGCTCTTCTGAGGAAGCGCTTGAGGGTCCCTTGGGTTTCAGACTTATCCTGCAAAAAGAACACCCAAGTGAAGCGGGAAAAGTCATCAACAATAACTAACCCATACTTACTTCCTCCTATGCTTAGATAGGCGACGGGTCCGAAGAGGTCCATGTGTAGCAGCTCCAGGGGTCTTGACGTGGTCATCACGTTCTTGCTGTGATGTGCTCCTCCCACCTGTTTCCCTGCTTGACAAGCTGCACAAGGTCTATCCTTTTCGAAATGCACATTTGTTAGACCTATTACGTGTTCCCCCTTTAGAAGCTTGTGGAGGTTCTTCATCCCCACATGTGCTAAGCGGCGATGCCACAGCCAGCCCATGCAAGTCTTAGCCATTAAGCATGCATCTAGACCGGCCTCTTCTTTTGCAAAATCAACTAAATAAAGCTTGCCGTCTAGTACACCCTTAAAAGCTAGTGAGCCATCACATCTTCTAAAGACAGACACATCTACATTTGTAAATAAACAATTATATCCCATTTGACATAATTGACTAACAGATAGCAAGTTATATCCAAGACTCTCCACTAAGAATACATTTGATATAGAATGCTCATTAGAAATTGCAATTTTACCTAGCCCTTTTACCTTGCCTTGATTCCCGTCACCAAATATAATTGAATCTTGGGAATCTTTACTTTTGACGTAGGAGGTGAACATCTTCTTCTCCCCCGTCATATGGTTTGTGCATCCGCTGTCGATAATCCAGCTTGAACCCCCGGATGCATAAACCTGCAAGGCAAATTTAGGCTTGGGTCTTAGGTACCCAACTCATGTTGGGTCCTGCAAGGTTAGCACAAATATTCTTAGGGACCCAGATGCAAGTTTTATCTCCCTTGCATCTATCCCCTAATTTCCTAGCAACAACCTTCTTTCCCTTTCTACAAATAGCAAAGGGAGCATTACAAACATAATAAATGGTAGAAGGTTCATTCACTAATTTTCTAGGAGCATGACTAACATTCTTTCTAGGTACATGAGCAATATTTCTCCTAGGCATATGCGCAACATTTCTCCTACTCATATTTCTATCATGTTTATGAGAGGAACTAGAGGCAAACATGGCATGAGAGTCATAAACATGTGAATCAAAATCATTATGAACATTTCTAGCATGTCTCCTATCATGGTATAAGAAAGCATGGTTCTTTTTAGCACTATTTGCCATAGGGGCCTTCCCTTTCTCCTTGACGAAGACAGGAGCCTTATGGCTTGTTAAGTTCTTGGCTTCTCTCTTGAAGCCAAGCCCATCCTTAATTGAGGGGTGTCTACCAACCGTGTAGGCATCCCTTGCAAATTTTATTTTATCAACTTCATTCTTGCTAGTCTTAAGTTGGGCATTAAGACTAGCCACTTCATCATTTAATTTGGAAATTAGAACTAGGTGTTCACTACAAGCATTAATATCAATATCCTTACACCTAGTACAAATTTCAACATGTTCAACAAAAGAATTTGATTTACTAGCTACTTCTAGTTTAGCACTTAAATCAATATTAACACTTCTTAAGGTAGAAATGGTTTCATGACAGGAAGATATTTCACTAGAAAGCATTTCATTTCTTTTCACTTCTAAAGCATATGATTTTTGTGCCTCTACAAATTTATCATGTTCATCATACAATAAATCTTCTTGCTTTTCTAAAAGCCTATCCTTTTCATTCAATGCATTAATTAATTCATTGATTTTCTCTATCTTAGATCTATCTAAGCCCTTGAACAAGCAAGAATAATCTATGTCATCATCACTAGACTCACTATCACTAGATGAAGCATAAGTGGAGTCTTGAATACTCACCTTCTTCTCCCTTGCCATAAGGCAAGTGAGACGCTCGTTGGGGAAGAGAGCCGATTTGTTGAAGGCAGTGGCGGCGAGTCCTTCGTTGTCGGAGTCGGAGGAGGAGCAATCCGAATCCCACTCCTTTCCTAGATGCGCCTCGCCTTTTGCCTTCTTGTATTGCTTCTTCTTCTCTCTTTTGTTCCCCTTTTCCTGGTCACTTTCATTATCGGGACAGTTAGCAATGAAATGACCAAGCTTACCGCATTTGAAGCATGAGCGCTTCCCCTTGGCTTTGGTCTTGCTTGGTTGTCCCTTGTGACCTTTAAGCACCGTCTTGAATCTCTTAATGATGAGAGCCATCTCTTCATCATTAAGGCCAGCCGCCTCAACTTGCGCCACCTTGCTAGGTAGCGACTCCTTGCTCCTCGTTGCCTTTAGAGCAATGGGTTGAGGCTCGTGGAGTGGTCCGTTCAACGCGTCGTCGACGTATCTTGCCTCCTTGATCATCATCCGCCCGCTCACGAATTTTCCAAGCACTTCCTCGGGCGTCATCATCGTGTACCTGGGATTCTCACGAATATTGTTCACGAGATGAGGATCAAGTACGGTAAAGGACCTGAGCATTAGGCGGACGACGTCGTGGTCCGTCCATCGCGTGCTCCCGTAGCTTCTTATCTTGTTGATAAGGGTCTTGAGCCGGTTGTACGTTTGCGTTGGCTCCTCGCCCCTTATCATCGCGAACCGTCCAAGCTCGCCCTCCACCAACTCCATCTTGGTGAGTAAGGTGACGTCGTTCCCCTCATGAGAAATCTTGAGGGTGTCCCAGATTTGCTTGGCGTTGTCCAAACCGCTCACCTTATGGTATTCATCCCTGCACAAGGAAGCTAGAAGAACAGTAGTAGCTTGTGCATTTTTATGAATTTGTTCATTAATGAACATGGGACTATCCGAACTATCAAAGTGCATTCCACTCTCTACAATCTCCCATATACTAGGATGGAGAGAGAATAGGTGACTACGCATTTTGTGACTCCAAAATCCGTAGTCCTCTCCATCAAAGTGTGGGGGCTTGCCAAGTGGAATGGAGAGCAAATGAGAATGTGAACTTTGCGGAATACGAGAGTAATCAAAGGAAAAGTTCGAATTAACCGGTTTTCTCCTCTCGTAGTCGTTGTGGTCCTCATCCTTTTGGGAAGAAGTAGACTCGTCGCTGTCGTAGTAGATGATCTCCTTGATGCGCCTGGTCTTCTTCTTCTTCCCATCCTTTCGTCTTTGACCCGAGCCGGAGTCGGTAGGCTTGTCGTCCTTCGGCTCGTTGACGAAGGTCTCCTTCTCTTTGTCGTTGATCACTATACCCTTCCCCTTAGGATCCATCTATTCGGGCGGTTAGTCCCTTTGTGAATAGAACGGCTCTGATACCAATTGAGAGCACCTAGAGGGGGGGGGGGTGAATAGGTGATCCTGTAAAAACTTCAAACTTAAGCCACAAAAACTTGTTAAGCGTTAGCACAGTTAATGCCAAGTGGCTAAGGTGAAGTCTTCAACAAAACACAATACCACAAGAATCAAGCACAGAGGGACACGGTGGTTTATCCCGTGGTTCGGCCAAGCCAATGCTTGCCTACTTCCACGTTGTGGCGTCCCAACGGACGAGGGTTGCAATCAACCCCTCTCAAGCGGTCCAAAGACCCACTTGAATACCACGGTGTTTTGTTGTTCTTATCTCAATCCCGTTTGCGAGGAATCTCCACAACTTGGAGCCTCTCGCCCTTACAAAAGATGTTCACAAAGAATCACGGAGTAAGGGAGGGATTAGCAACTCACACACAACACAAAGATCACAGCGAATACGCACACACAAAACCCAGACTTGAGCTCAAGAGGCTAACACACTAGAACAGAGCTCAAATCACTAGAATTTCAAACAAGTGCGCAAGATTGATGTGTGAGTGATCAAGAGTGCTCAAGGAATGCTTGGGTACTTCCTCCATGCGCCAAGGGGTCCCTTTTATAGCCCCAAGGCAGCTAGGAGCCGTTGGGAACAAATCTGGAAGGCCATCTTTGCCTTCTGTCTCGTGGCGCACCGGACAGTCCGGTGCACACCGGACACTGTCCGGTGCCCGATTTGTTTCCAAAAACAGCACTTCTGACCGTTGCTGGCTGCTCCAGATCTGCGCTCAGTTGGCGCACCGGACATGTCCGGTGCACACCGGACAGTCCGGTGTTCCTTCCCGACCGTTGGCCCGGCCACGTGTCGCGCGCTGATCGCGCGGCCGACCGTTGGCCCTAGCCGACCGTTGGCTCACCGGACAGTCCGGTGCACACCGGACAGTCCGGTGAATTTTAGCCGTACGCCGTCGGCGAATTCCCGAGAGCGGCCAGTTCGAGCCGAGGCAGCCTGGCGCACCGGACACTGTCCGGTGCACACCGGACAGTCCGGTGCTCCAGGCCGAGCTGGGTCTTGGCTGCACACAGCCAAGACTTTCTCCTCTTTTCTTTTCATCTCCTTTTCTGTTTCTAACACTTAGACAAATATATTAGTACACAAAACCAATGTACTAAGGATTAGAAACATACCTTTTCTCCATGATTTGTACTTTGTCCCATTTTACAATTAAGCACATGTGTTGGGCACTAAATCACCAAAATACTTAGAAATGGCCCAAGGGCACATTTCCCTTTCAATAATGGATCCTCAAAAATTGGAGTCCGGTTTGACAAGCAGATCCCAGATGGTAATGATCTTGGTGGTTTGTGCGAGGAAGATCATGGCTTCTTCTGCTCTGGTTAGCTCAAACTTTCGAATTCCTCAACTTCTTTGATAGTTATTTGAACTTTTTATTTGTTGCTGATGACACGTTATTTCCACAGCTGAATTACTGTGCCTAGACTTCTCTGCTGGTGAAGAAGTTGAGAGGCTAACTATGACCGAGTTAATAGAGGTACTACTGCTTTTTGGGACAAGGAATCCTTAGAATATGAAGTTAGCACTCTGTATAATAGTATGATTTTCATTTCCTATTAGGTCATTTCAGAAGAGAACAAATCTGGACCTCTGATAGTGTTACTTAAGGATGTCGAGAAATCATTCACGGGAGTTACAGAGTCACTATCATCTTTGAGGAGCAAACTTGAATCGCTTCCATCTGGTGTTCTTATTATAGGATCCCACACCCAGATGGACAGCCGCAAAGAGAAGGTACATGCATTATTCCTAATAAACTAGACAAATTTGGACTGTATGATTTCAAGTCCCATGCTATTGTGGCATATTGGTTCCTGCGTGCATTTTATAAATATGAACAAGGCTGAGTTATTTATTTTTCCTTGCATTGCTGTTATTTTCCATCACTTGGGGTTCTCATGTTACCTCCAATTCTAGCAAAAGTTTGCTAAGATGGGTGAAGTGCTTCTTGCAGGCACATCCTAGAGGTTTTCTTTTCACGAAGTTTGCCAGTAGTAGCCAGACTCATTTTGACCTTTTCCCAGTAAAAAGTCCTTATCTTACTCCTTATTCTTGATTTTTTTTGTATGTACATGTTTAAAAATTTGGTAATCTGATGAACCATGATATTGACTTTAATTCCCTGATTTGCACTATTATAATCTCTACTTCTCTACTATTCCTTAAGTGTGTATTGTAGGCGTCCACAGCCGCACGGTTCTGCCGATTGCCGCGTCGGCCGCGGATCCCCACCCTCCTCCCCAACACCCGTGGATCTCCAGCCCCTACCCCGTTCGTCAATCCTGTCTACCGTGCCCGCCGTGATCTCCTCCCCCATTCCCGATCAAAATTCTCCTCGCCCTGGCTCCTCTAGTGCATGCACCATCGTGATCTCCTCCCCCATTTTTGATCCGAAATCTCTTCGCCCTGGCTCCCATCGTGCATGCTTCCAGGCTGTGCTACGAGTCGGCAGAGGCAGGCGCACAGGCACGACCGGCGCGGCTCCACGGCGGCGTGGGCGCGGCGTCCCCGGCCCCGGCCCGGCCACGGCGCGGGTGCGAGAGACCCGGCCATGGCGGCACCGGCCCCGAGCCCTAGCCCTAGCGGCGGTGCGGCATCAAGCCCCAGCCCCACCGGCGGGCGCGGTCCCAGCGGCGGGCACGATCCCTGTGCAGGCGCGCCGGCCTTGCATGGCCCCAGCGAGGGCGGCGCCCGACCTTAGCCCTGGTGGCGGCGCGCTGCCCCAACGGCCCCCTCGCAGATCTCGTCAACTGCTTTGAAGCTTCGCTCCGTGACCCGCACTGTCATCAACGTCGTCCTCCCCCTCCCAGATCTGAATCTTCTTTTTGTTTCAATATTTAATCTCGCAGCGCTGCGCGCCATCGAGCGGTACCGCGTCACGCTGCTGCCCGTGGCGCCCCCGGTGCTGGTGGCCATGCTCAAGTCCAAGGAGGCGCACTGCTGCGACCTCTCCTCCTCCTCTTCATCAGCATCGGCGGCGTGCCCCTCAGCCGCGAGGTCGCCGAGCGCTTCGCCGCCATCTTCCCCAACATAGAACTCATTCAGGTTCCATACCTTATAGGTTCTGTGCTTCTCATTTTCTCATTCATCTTCCCCAACATGGATAGCCTATTTTTCTTTGCAGGTTTTGTTTATTCTTTCGGCTACCATGGAATTCAACCACAACTTCTGAAGAGGACAAGGTTTTCCCCTTTATGTTATTTTCACTAAAGTTTTTGTTTCACAAGATAGGCGATTACTTCTGTCATAATAATCTGACATGCTAGCACTTATGAGTTGACAGTAAGAAATCTAAATAACTACTTACAACTCTGATATTTCTTTGCCTCATACACAAATCAGAATATGCATCATTTATGAGCTCGAATCATGATGTTTTTCTTAAGATACCTTGTGCATCATATTTTCTTCTAGAGTATGGCAGAAGTGGAACAATTCTGAAATCTTAAGCAATAGTTGTCTCTATCTTTTATTAAGCATGGTAATTTATCTTTTATAGAAACTGATATCTATCAAGAATGTCTGATGAAGGCCCTTGTAAGGTATTTAGGTGCTAGAGTGTTCAGTTGCTGCTCATGGTCCTAATCTGTGGCATAAATGCTGCGTGCTAGTCATGGTCCTAATCTGTGGAAAGCTTTATATGTGGCAGATGTGTACTGAATATTTGAATGTTGGCTTTAGGTCGGTACGGTCGTTGAGCCTACATCTGAGTTGTACTCAAGTAGGCTAAAAAATAGGGAACGCAAGGCAACATTGGTTGACGAGCTGTTATTAGATCAATCTGTGAAGAGCTAGAGGTATGCTCATCATACTTTTGTTGTTTTGCATGTACATCAATAGACAGTGGCTTGTTTTTCAGTGCAAGATTTTCTGTAATAATTGCATATGGTCTTTTGCAAGATTTTTTGGTGCCTACATATACAACCATCATAGAAGCAACCTACATATACAACCATCAAATAAACGAGGATCAATGCTTTAGTGGTAATGTCATTCTCAAACAGTATCATTTTAGTTGTTTTTGAGTTTTGACGATGTACATGTGTGCTTTGACATGCTTGATCCACCGCTGCAAGCTTACTTTGATTTCTATGACCTTTGGAAACATTTAGAATTTTGGCAGGTTGTTGTTTTGTCTTTTCTGGAGTGTGATCTTTTAAAAACATGATATGAACTCATACTTTTTTATCATGATAAAAAGTCTGTTAGGATTGATGGTTACATTATGCTACTCCATGCTTCCATGTCTCACTCTGTGATTCTGTTCCACTTGATTCTGATATAACTAAAGTTTCTAATGTCGCATATTCCCAAACACTTACCCGGTTCATTCTTCTTTGTTGTGGTTTGAGAATTTAGGAAGAGTCGACATCTCCTGTTAGTTGTTTTTATGATTACTGGTACCCTTACTGCTTCCAAAAGTTGGGAGAACTGTCAGTTTGTAGAGCACTTCAAACCAACAACTGTTGTACTACAAATCAACATATAACATGGTTCCATTGCAGTTAGCAATGTACCAATGGGATATCCAGTACTTCAGTCTTCAGCAACCTATCAGGCCCGCTCCCGGCCAACCTCACATGGACCCAATGGCATGTGGTGTCCAGTGGTCATGTGGTTAATGGTATATCTGCACCAGTTGGTTATCATCCAATGTGGATGAACTTTGGAAATGAGTAAGTATGATCATGTCTATTTTATTTTCTAAATTCTGAACTTCTCATTATAAGCTTTATTTGTTGAATCATGTTCTAGGGTATGATTTGGTTGTATTTGTAGAGTATGATTTGGTCGTATTTGTACCTCCCGAGTGGCTTTTCAGCTAAAGGGAATAATTAAAGCATGTCCATCGTTTAACATTTTTCTCTTTTTTTAATCGGACCGACACTAATAGTGCCTATTTCTATTCTTGAATATAAAGCATATGCAGTTTCTAAGCCTACTTTAGAAGTGGTCTATTAGTTGTTAACATATTATAGGACTACAAAATCAAGCTGCTACAGATTACAGAACACATATTTACTACACCACTTGCACTACAAGTTGCTATCCACTGGTATTCTAACTTGGACACACAATTTTCTTGTCAGTTTTTTCCTCGACATCCAATTTCATGTCAAGCTGATTGTTCTAATTAATTATTTTTTGTCCCTTGATTGATGTCTTCTTATGGACTAGGGATTATCATTTTTTCTAGGGCATATATTGAATTTTTTGGAGTTGTTGCCCATGCACTTTTTGCATTACGGCGTGTCCAAACTTTCTACTCTGTTCACACTATTGGCCCTTATGTTGTGCTCTTATAGTCTTATGTTGTTGTAGCATGGTTGTGGACAATGGAGTGCTTGAAGCACCACGTGCTGGTGCTACTGCCAGCATTATGTCATCTGAGATGGCCATGAGTCCCTCATTAGCTATCGGTAGTTCATATGCTCTTTTCCTATATGGATTCTGTTTATGGTAAAATAGTGGCCTTTTTCATTCATTTTGTTTATAAATGACACACTGGTTTAACATGGGGCAACCTATACGGAGAGTTCCCACGGTCCATTGTGTTTCGGTACAGCATATGATTGTTCTGGGGTTGAAAATGCTAGAGCTTTATCAATAATAGGTATTTAGTCTTATGAAAATGTATGCTGATTGCAAACCATCATGTGTAGAGATATTGAGAATATCAAACCTGCTTTCTAACTTTTGAGTCAGAGGAAATGAGAGGTTGCCACCAATTGCAAGTCCAAACCATATGCATCCATTGCCCTAGGTGCCTAATTTATGTGGAATGGTTTCAGTCCGGTGGAATGAGATGCATTCTGAGGTATTTGTACTAGCTACTAAATTTGTTTTGCCATTTTCGTTTATTCATTATCTGTGGCTCAAGTTTCAGTGATATCAAATTAGTCCGGATCTGTGATCTTTGAATTCAACATCAACAGGATCATGGAGATGACCATCCCAATCAATGGCAAGATCTTCTATCTTTATTTTAAATGATGCATCCTAAGGAATATGTACCAGCTAATAAAAATTATTTTTCCATTTCTGTTCATTCATTATCTGTGTCTCAAGTTCCAGTGATGTCAAATTGGTTTGGAGTTGTGATCTTTGATTTCAACATCAGCTGGATCATGGAGAAGGCTATACTAGCCAATGACAAGATCTTCTGTCTTTATTTTAAATGTTTTGTACATCTCTCTGATGGCGTTTCTTTATGCACTTTACATATCCTCTTCTGGCGATGGGCTGGTGATTCTAGATGGAGGTATGTGATTTTCATGCTTTTATTTTTTTGTCAGAACATGTATTTGACTTTGCTTTGGCTGAACTGTAGACGTGTACGGTGTACGCAACATGATCAGGATACTAACTTATAACAACTTTGCTAAAAAAACACCGAGCGCTTGCAGGAAGTACACAACCAGCTTAGGAAGTACACAATGCTTGCCCCCATCCCTATGCATTACTTGTTAGTTGTTAACCGGTGCCTCTCGATGGAGTTTGGATGATATATCAGATTTATTGAGTATAACCTACACTTTGGTGTCATTCATGTTTTTCTTCTCTTTGCATGTGAAGTTTTTTTTGTTCAATAAGCTACATGTATCCTTTACATCCAGTATTGTAATGTGAGTGGTCTAAGTTTTTTTAAACCTTCCAGTAGTAGCTGTAACTTACAAATATTTCATTGATGATCATAGAGGACCATGAAGGGCTTGCACATTGTACTGGGTACTTTAGCTTGCAGCAGGTGTTGTGAATATTTCAGTGCGCATCGTTGCTTATGGATCAACAATTTCATTCTGGCTTTTGCGTCTTGGGTGTTCTCTTTCTGTTTTGAGACATGGTTTGTGCTGGAGCAAACAGTTGGTGTACTTATAATAATAATACATATTATTTATATACCGTTAATATAATATTAGTATTACAATGATAATTTGTCACACGGATTTTGTATATCATAACGATGTTTGTCGTTCTGTATCTATGTTTTATACGAATTTTAAACTCCCCCGTAGCAACGTACGGGCACATTACGAAGATTTACGACTCTATTGCAAGTTAGAGGTAAAAATAGTGTGTTTGTGCAAGCTCAAATCTTTTCTCATAAAAGTATAACACACATTTGTACATAAGTTATTGTGATATTATATGTTCCCGTCTATATATATATATATAAAAGGTGCATTTGGATCTGTCTTTAAACCAGTTATGACAGGTAATCTGCCTTATAAACCGAGACCAGGATTTGGTTGTTGAGCCAATGGCAAATTCATCTTCGTGAATCCTGATCTCCCCGAAATTCACTACGATAGGAGAAAGCTCCTAGCGACTGCCATCCCTCCTAGCTATCGGTGCAAGCAGGCAGCGTACACAAAGACGTTTCTTTATAAAAAAAACTACTGTCTCCGTCTTGGCCGTCTTGCGCTTGAACTAGAAAGATTCCAGTTTTGTTCTAAATCAAACCCTAGCAGCCTCAATCAAATTTATAGAAAATACCACGTCAAAAAGATCTGCTATAATCACTACCGGAATCAATCGCTTTGCCGAGTGCCTGAAGCACTCGGCGAAGCGTTCAAAACACTCGGCAAAAGCTTTGCCGAGTGTTACACTCGGCAAAGAAGGCTCGGTGAACAGTGCATCGGCAAAGCCTTCTTTGCCGAGAGCTTTTTATCGGGCACTCGGCAAAGATCTTTGCCGAGTGCCAGAGAGCACTCGGCAAAGAAAAGCAGCCGTTACGGCGTCGAGTGACGGAGACGGCGGCTTTGCCGAGTGTCCCACGTGACACTCGGCAAAGAAGTTAGTTTTGCCGAGTGTCTTCCGTGCAGCACTCGGCAAAGAATCCATCTTTGCCGAGTGCCACATGGGACACTTGGCAAAGAACCTGCCAGGGAGGGTCCCCATGTCAGGTTCTTTGCCGAGTGTCCCGTGTGGCACTCGGCAAAGCCGACCTCTTTGCCGAGTGCCAGGGACGTAACACTCGGCAAAGAACCTAAGCCGGTGCCCAGGTCTGTGCTCTTTGCCGAGTGTTATGACCTTGACACTCGGCAAAGAGCCTCTTTGCCGAGTGTTACACTCGGCAAAGTGACCAGTATATACCTTTTTTATTTGTTTTTTGTATTCCATCCACACAAACAGAAGATATCACATATATATCACATATATACATCACACATATCATCACAGACATAAATAGCCAACACAAACATAAAACCGTCACCACAAACATAAATATCCATCACAAACATAAGTGTTCAACATAAGTATCAAACACAAACATAAGTCTCTAACGTCGCAAGCTCTCACATAAGTATCAAACACAGACATAAGTATTATACACAAGTACAGAAGTCTAAAACAATGAAAACACAACACTCATGGAGGTGGGCGGCTTGACCGGGGCTGCGTTGGGCTGAACCCTTCCGGGTTGTTGGATGCCGCCCCAGATTGGCCCTGCACAGAGAAGAGATTGCATGTGTTATACCAGATGCATTACAAACATCTAACTACAATTTTGATACTCACAGGAGTGTGGAAGAGAGCAGGGTCAACTGGAGGGAACAATGGAGGTGGCGGAGCGATGCCCTGTGCGGCGCCAAGGCTCTGCATGTACTGGAACATCTCCGCCATCCTCTGTTGATCTGCCCGGCGGGCCTCCCGCTCCGCCTCCCGCTCCGCCATCATCCTCGCCTCCATCTCGCGACGTTCCCTCCTCTCTTCTTCTAGTTGGGTCTGTAATATTACAAGCCAACGTTATAGTAACTCAAAGAGTAGGTATATAACTCAAGGAAGGACGAGTTACACTAACCTCGAGTTGCTGTATGCGATGCTGTGAGCTGTCGTGCCGAGGTCGTATGGCTGGACTCGAGCCCATGCTCCTTGCTCTCACCTGAGACAGAGTGGGAGTGGAGGACGAGTCGATTGCCCCGTCGGCAATCCAGTACCGCCCATGTCTCTTGCCTCCTCCGACCCTCATGAGCACATCGGTGTCGATCGGCTCGGTGCTCGGATCATAGTCTGGGCCATGGACCTCCTGCGCCATGGCGGTGTAGTCATGGAGGCGGCTGTAGACGGCGGGGTTGGTGTAGGCCTCGGGCCCGTCATCCGGGTTGTAGGTGACGTCGGACGTTGCCTTACCCTTATGGGCCATAGCATAGGCCGAGAAGGTGGAGCAAGGCCTTCCACCATGTGACGCCGACTGCAACGAAAACCAACGAGATAGTTAGAAATAATATCTAACTTAGTGCTATATATCTAAATAAAAAAGGTGGCGTACCCATGCTTCGGCATATTGGCCCAGGCTCCGGCTGCCTTGGTGGTGGGAGGGGCCTTGCATCATCAAACGCCGTTCCCGGCTAGCTGTGTGCGCCTCGTCCCACTCAGCCGAACACCACCTATCCACCATCTGCTCCCAGCACAGAGGATGTGCGGCGCACCAATGTGGAATCATCTGCAAAGTAAACACGTAAAGTGCATATCAGAAGATAAAATAAAATTCATGTATCGAGTACTGGTACCAAACATGCATGACTTTACCTGCAGGTACTGCTCCCTGGTCAACGACATGGTTCGGGCTTGAGTTTTGGTCACCTTCTCCCCAAGGACGGAGCCGTGGTAGGTGATGATGGCCTGGATGCGGGCCTCATAGTGCATGTCCACGACGAGCTTCTTACAGCTCGTGGTGGCCACCACATCCGCCCTAGCCTCGTATCCAGCATCGCATCTGAAGAAATCCTGCATACAAAAACGATGTATCCATACATTATTTCAAGAATTTGCAACGAATGCGACATATTTTACATTATACTAAGACTTACCCACAGCTCTTGCTTCACCCGCTCCGCCTTGTTATTGAATTCCTTGCCGTCCCGGTCTACTGCATCGGGGGCGACGGCGTAGTGGTCAAAGGTGAAGGCTGGGCCCGTCACTCCGGCGTACTCCACAAGTCCAGGGAAGTGTTCCCTGCACAGCAGGCCGAGGATGCCATTGGGGGGGCGACGATGACCCCCAGCATAATCCAAAACCGTCCAAGACCTGTCCAAGTGATAAATAAAAAGTATTAGTTTATATTATGATTTTGAACACATAATATGAACAAGAATGAAGAACATAAAGTTACATACCTCTCCCCTTCCGGCCGAATCAGCGGCCGTCTGTCCCGAAGTATGGGACGCTGAGGGAGACTCGCGGGGCCTCGCAGGTAGATGCTCCTCGAACTAGAGCCGCCTGAACCTGAGGCGTCCTGCTGCTGGTCGTCATCGTCCTGCTGCTGGCCGTCGTCGTCCTGAGGCGCCGCCTGCTGCTGCGCTGCCTGCTCTGCCTCGTCCTGTTGCGCTGCCTGCTGTGCATCGTCCGCCGTCCTACTCCTCCTCCCCCTCCTCCTCCTCAGGAAACCGCCCACCATATTTGTCCAACAACCTGCAATTAAGAGTAAACAAATAAGCACATATAAAAAGATGTATTTAAAAACAGGTGCGAAATAAAAAGTCATATAGCATTACATCGATTAAAAATAATCTTCATATGTGTCGGGGTTAGCCGGATCATAACTCTCATCATCACTATCAAGCATTTCAATCTCCACACCATCGGAAGATGCAAGTTCGTCAGTAATGTCATTGCCTTCAAGGATTACTAAGTCATTATCATTTTGCACCTCATCCTCCTCCTCATCAACAACCATTTCAATATCTACGTCCATTCCGATAGCTTCGGTTAAGTCTATCTCAAATCGCCCTTCTAGCCCATCTTCTTGGAAGAACTCTCCATCATATGTGTCCGGGTCTAAGTTGTAATCTTCATCGTTAGGAACAGGTAACCTCCCGTGCGGCGATACCTTATACACAACATCCCAACCCTTAAGATGTTCTTTCGTTTGACACGCATATGGGAGATAATACACTTGTGTGGCCTGTTGGGCAACGATATAGACATCGTCTCCTGCTAAGGTGGAATCTTGTCGAATTTCGACTATCCCAAGATTAGAATGTGTCCGTCTCGTCACTTGAGGGTCAAACCAATGACATTTGAATATCACTGGAGTAAGAGGTTTGGAACCATAAAAATTGAGCTCATATATTTCTTCGATTCGTCCAAAATAATCGACATTGTCAAGGCCCGGCGTAAAGACCCCAGAACACGTTGTTTTCCGATTGGGCCGACTTTTGTCGTAGTGTGTTGTGCGAAAACGGTATCCATTGACGTCATACCCAGAATATTTCTTGACCCTATAAGCAAAGCCGTTGGCTACTTGTCTCAATTCGGCACTCATAGACGGATCTCTTTGGCCCTGCAAGTATTCGCAAGTTAAAAGACGCTAAATTGAGTTTAAAGACGTATCTCTTTTACAAACTAAGCACGTACCTTATGTTTGAACCAGGAAATGAAATCGGGCAACCCATTTCTCGCACCCTTTCTAAGAAGAGCGTCATATTCCTGTGGAGTGGGGTCCCTTGATCGACGCCAGAATTCATGAAGAAATTGTTCCATGTATGGCGTCACCTCTTCAAGGTTGGTCAATACGTATAGCATGATATGCCGCCACTCTTCATGTGTCAGGGTCTTGGTGGTCGAGCCACTTGCGCTTCCGAGTTGGCCTCGAAATATGCTAAGGTTCGATTCATTGTCGCCATCATTGTAACGAGGGGGTGGATTATGCACGCTCGGCAGTTTGTCACCATAATAAGTTGTTGTGAAGTTTGAGACCTCCTCTAGAATGTATGCCTCTGCAATGGAAGCCTCGATTTTGCATTTATTTCTACATTTCTTTCGAATAGTCTTTAGACATCTCTCGATTGGATAGCACCAACGTCCCTGCACGGGGCCCCCCATTCGTGCCTCATAGGGGAGATGAAGAATCAAATGCTGCATTGGATTGAAGAAGCCAGGTGGAAATATCTTTTCAAGCTTACACAGTAACACGGGGGGGCCAATCTTTCCAAGTCTGCAACCACGGTCCGAGATAACTCTTTTGCACAAAGCTGACGGAAGAAATAGCTCAACTCTGAAAGCGCTAGCCAGACATGCTCAGGGACATAGCCTCGAACCATCGCAGGAAGAATCCGTTCAATCCATATGTGGAAGTCATGACTCTTCATCCCTAAGACTCGCATAGTAGATAAGTTCACCCCCCTACTCAGGTTAGCTGCATATCCATCAGGGAACATCAACATCTTTATCCACTGAAGTACTTCCTTCCTCTGGGCCCTGCTTAGGACGAAATCGGCCTTAGGCCTTCTCCACGTCTTTCCCCCACTTGGCGGCTTCATCTCTAGTTTTGGTCTATCACATAACGCTGCCAGATCCACTCTTGCCTTCACATTATCCTTTGACTTATCAGGAATGTCCATAATTGTTGCCCACAGTGCCTCGGCAACATTCTTTTCAGTGTGCATCACGTCAATGTTGTGTGGAAGGAGCAGGTCATCATAATAGGGGAGCCGAGTCAAGCCAGACTTATGTGTCCACATATGCTGCTCACCATATCCCACAAAACCACCTTCTGTATTGGCCACGAGCCCATCTATCTGTTGACGAATTTCGGCACCAGTCATCGTTGCAGGTGGGCGGTTTGTCACTACGACACCTTTCGTAAAGTTCTTGATGTCTAGGCGGAATGGATGGTCAGCAGGAAGAAATTGTCGATGTTTATCGAAGGACGAATATTTGCCACCCTTTTTCAACCAAATGAACCTGAGAGCTTCCTTGCAAACTGGGCATGGGAATTTACCGTGAACACACCAGGCACAGAATAGCCCATACGCCGGTAAGTCATGCATGGAGTACTGGTACCAAACATGCATTCTGAAGTTTGTCTTCGTAGCTCGGTCATATGTCCATACCCCTTCCTCCCAGGCACGTACCAATTCATCGATCAAAGGCTCCATGTACACGCCCATTTTGTTCCCCGGGTGTCCGGGAATTATCAACGACACGAATATATTCTGCCTTTGAAAGCACACACCAGGGGGGAGATTGATTGGGATAACAAACACGGGCCAACATGTGTACGGGGCAGCGCTCATTCCATAGGTATTGAACCCATCTGTGGCCAACGCAACACGTACATTACGAGCCTCTTCGGCTTTCTCACGGTGAATGTCATCAAAGTGTTTCCATGCTTCACCATCTGACGCGTGCACCATCTTGTCAGGATTGTATCGTTTTCCATTTTTGTGCCATGTCATCTGTTTCGCGGATTCCTCTGTCATGTAAAGACGCTGGATCCTCGGTATGAACAGAAGGTGTCGTAGGATTGTCAAGGGGATGTCGAGCTGCCTCTTCTGTCCATCACCAGAGTCTACCTCCATAAACCTAGACGAATTACACTTGGGACAGTACTTTGCCTCCGCGTATTCTTTCCTAAATAGCACGCAGCCCTTCGGACAAGCATGAATCTGCTCATACGTCATCTTAAGTGCACGAAGTAGTTTCTGTGCCTCGTACATGCTCTTTGGCAGAATGTGATCATCCGGAAGCAGACTCCCAATAACTGTCAACAAGCCATCGAATGCATCTCTACTGATGCTGTACTGCGACTTGAACGCCATTACACGCCCAATGGCATCAAGTTGAGAAACCTTTGTCTGGCCGTGAAGGGGCTTCTGTGCCGCGTCGAACATGTCGTAGAACGCCTTTGCAGTCGGCTCTGGCTCGTCATCCATACATCCTCCCGTGTACTGTGCCTCCTGATAGTCGTTCAACATATCCGCTACCCCCGCATCCGCGTCATAATCCTCGACACGTTGTCTCAGCACCTCTTCTCTCGTACGATGCGCTTCACCATGAAATATCCACCGAGTATAGCCCGGCGTAAATCCATTCTTCCAAATATGTTCTACCATGGTCTTCTTTGGTTTTCTTTTCCGGTTGTCACATTTGCTGCACGGGCATGGGACTAGACTCGCTCCTTTAGCAGCTTCGCCATATGCCCGTTCCACGAAATCATCGGTCTTTCTAATCCATTCAGTGGTGACATCGTTCCTTCCTCTACGGCCCGTGTACATCCACTCACGGTCCTCCATCCTCTAACATATATAACCGAGTATAGTTTAATATAGACATGTAATGCATGTACACTACGTTCCTACCTTCTAATAGGTGACGATAGGTCCTAATCCCACCCGCGGTTGCGTAGATGGAGTTAGTTTTCATGCTCTACTCCGATCCGAGATAGAATTTCGGCAGCACCTCCCCGCTGTTCTCCGGATACACGTCCTGGCAGGGAGAGTGTACTGTCCGGAGAACAACAGGGAGGTGACGCCGAAACTCTATCTCAGACCGGAGTAGAGCATGAAACTAACACCATCTACGCAACCACGGGCTGTCCAAAAAACATGGACAATTCGAAACTGATATATTTGTAGATATGCAAAGATCTGCATATCTACACCGTATCACTTTCGAACGGGAGACGCCTAACTGGGTTAGGTGATCTACGACCATGATGCGGATGTAGAGGTTATACCTAGGGTGGCGGTGGAGTCAGGCTGGTGGGGCTGTGGCGGGTCGGTGCAGTGGCGACGGGACGCGGTGCAGGGAGACCCGCAGCGGCTAGGAAGACAAGTATCTTCTCTGTAAAAAAGAAACACAAGTCTGTTAATACAAAAGCCTAGCAACAGAAAATTTCGGCAGCACCTCCCCTGCACGGGGAGGTTTCAAAATCCTGCAAATAAAACTATCAGCACGATGGCTGACATCCACGCATAATTCAACGGCACGATGGCCGGCAATCCACAATACTAAAACTAATCATTTCATATAAATCATACACGTATAACATAAATCAAGTAATCACCTTAGAGGTTTCGGCACGGTCGAGACGACGGGTCGCGGGCGAGGCGCCTGGCGGGCGAGGGCACGGCGGGCGCGACTGCGGCGAGCGCGAGGGCGGGCACGGCACGGCGAGCGCGGGCCTGGGCGGGGCGAGCGCGGCGTGGGCGTGGGCGCGGCGACGTGGGCGCGAGCACGGGCGAGCGTGGGCGCGGGAGAGCGTGGGCGCGAGCGCGGGCGAGCGTGGGCGCGGGCGAGCGTGGGCGCGGGCGAGCGTGGGCGAGCGTGAGCGCGCGCGGCGTGGGCGAGCGAGGGCACGGGCGCGACGGCGTCGCGGCGGCGCGGTGGGCGCGGTGGGGTCGCGGCGGTCGTGGGCGGCGCGCGGGCGCGCGGCGAGCGCGGGCGGCGTGGGCGGCGCGCGGGCACGCGGCGAGCGGGCGGCGTGGGCGCGCGGCGAGCGCGCGGGCAAGCGGCGGCGTGGGCGAGCGGCGGGCGAGGAGCTCGGGCGGGCGCGGGCCGGCGGCGGTCTCGGTGCGGCGAGGAGCTCGGGCGGGCGAGGGCGACGGCGAGCTCGAGGGCGGGGGGCGCGGCGGTGGCGAAACGGGCGGCGAGGGCGCGGCGAGCAGAGCGCGCGCGGCGAGCAGAGCGCGCGCGGCGAGGGGCGCGGGCCGGCGGTGGTCTCGGCGCGGCGAGGAGCTCGGGCGGGCGAGGGCGACGGCGAGCTCGAGGGCGGGGGGCGCGGCGGCGGCGAAACGGGCGGCGAGGGCGCGGCGGCGGCGACGGTGAGTGAGAGAGTGAGAGTGAAGTGAGGAAGAAAGGTTAACTGGCGTATGTATACGGTCTTTGCCGAGTGCCCGCGATCTGGCACTCGGCAAAGATTTTTTTTTAATTTTAAAGTACACTTTGCCGAGTGCCCTAGATGCGGCACTCGGCAAAGGCGCCTTTGCCGAGTGTCAACCGGGAGACACTCGGCAAAGATTCTGTCCTTACGCTTTCCCGAGTGTGACCCCTTTGACACTCGGCAAAGCATTCTTTGCCGAGTGTCACCTGTTGACACTCGGCAAAGTGTATTTTCATTTTTTAAATTTTGTCTCCCAAACTTTTTGTGGTATGTTCCTACACTATGTAGACCTACATGTATCATTTGTGGACAATTATAACATAGTTTCCATAGTTAGTAGATTTAGTTCGTTTATTTGAATTTCTTCGGAAAATTCAAATTTGAACTGCAGGTCACTCGAAACTTGGAAAACCGTGCATGAAAAAATGATATCCATGTTACTTAGCATAAGTTACGACCGATTGCAGAAGCGTACCAGAAACTTCGAGCAACATGCTCACTAAACATGGCCGTGAACTTGGCATCCACATGTTTAAAAATTGTATAAAACACAAACAAAGTCAGAAAATCATGAAACTTGTCCACGTGTCATGATATCATATGTACAGGCTGTGATAAAAATTTTAGAATGTTTGGAGAAAGTTGTGAGACACTATGTGTAGAAACCTAAGAGGACTACACATGAAATCATAGAGTTTCAATGTGAATCTAGAAGGTTTCTACACATAGTGTCTCACAACTTTCTCCAAATACTCTAAAATTTTTATCATAGCCTATACATATGATATCATGACACGGGGACAAGTTTCATGATTTTCTGACTTTGTTTGTGTTTTATACAATTTTTAAACATGTGGATGCCAAGTTCACGGCCATGTTTAGTGAGCATGTTGCTCGAAGTTTCCGGTACGCTTCTGAAATCGGTCGTAACTTATGCTAAGTAACATGAATATCATTTTTTCATGCACGGTTTTCCAAGTTTCGAGTGACCTGCAGTTCAAATTTAAATTTTCCGAAGAATTTCAAAAAACGAACTAAATCTACTAACGATTGAAAACTATGTTATAATTGTCCACAAATGATACATGTAGGTCTACATAGTGTAGGAACATAACACAAAAAGTTTGGGAGACAAAATCAAAAAAAATAAAAATATACTTTGCCGAGTGTCTGGATAAGACACTCGGTAAATCTTCCTTTGCCGAGTGCCAGCTGCGCGACACTCGGCAAAGAAGCATCTTTGCCGAGAGCCAACTGTTGGCACTCGGCAAAGACTGACGGCCGTCAGCTTTGGGACGGCCGCTGACGGCCCTTTGCCGAGAGCCCCCTTTGCCGAGTGTTTGACACTCGGCAAACACGTATTTGCCGAGTGTGGAGCTGTACCGAGTGTCCTACGCTCGGTAAAGACGCTCGTTACCGAGAGCCAAGCTTTGCCGAGTGCGGCTCTCGGCAAAGCCGTCTTTGCCGAGTGCCCGAGAAAAGGCACTCGGCAAAGCGTCCGGCACTCGGCAAAGGCTCTGATTCCGGTAGTGAATATATATGTAAAGCTATTTTAGTTCTCTATATATTTCTTATTTTCTGTAAGTTTTACTAAAGTTATTAGACTTTAAATGCTCTAAACTTCTAAAACGAATAGTTAGCAGTTAAAATTAGTTGAGAGATTTAGAACGAATTAGTTAATAGATTAGCTGATAGTTGATTGTTAGTTATACTTCTCAAATAGCTATTAGTTGTTAACTGGTTCAACCCATCTAAAATCAGCTAATAACTTATTAGCTAACTAATAATTAGTTCTAAAGGTTTTGAACGGGCTATTAGGATAAAACTAAATTTCTTGTATTTAATGTTATGATAGAAGGAATATGGTTCAGGATAAAGATTAATAATTGTAGTAATTTAATTATATGTATATATGTGTTTGGTCAAAGCTACATAATGGAGCACGTTTAGTTATTCAGGGTCGGTGACGGATATATATAATACAGATATATATAAATAATAATAATAATGCGCAACGTTCTTGATGATTGTGACCTCCACAACATATATGCATGCACCACGTTGTAGGCCAAGCGGCGACGTGTAACCAATAGCTACCACGTAGCTCAATAATATTTTTTTTGGTTGCGCTAACTACTCCATCTCCACCACTCGAGACGCCAATAATACACCCGCGTCGTCTGGGCCGTAAGTCCTTGATCGGTGTGTTAAGTAGGGTTGAATAAAATATCCGAGCCTCAGCTCGTCGGTTGTCGGATAACTTGGTTTGGCCTGGCTCGTTTATTTTTTTCATGAGCTAAACTAACATCTCAGTTTAATTTATTAACGAGCTAGTTCTGTTTGTTAATGAGATAGCTCGCGAGCTCAACGAGCTATCATATTTCAGCAAAAAGAAAATTATATGCATATTATTTACGCATCAATTAATGAACATGTTATTTGTATACATAGTGTATATTACCTATAAGTTAAACTAATGATTGATGGACTATGTCTATGTGTTAAATTGGTCCATGCAATTTGTCGGTGTTTCGACCCCGGGGGTCCCTGGACCGACGAGTAAATTGTCGCTGCGTGTCTCAGCCCAGATGGGTCGGCGCGAGACGGAGACACAAGGGGGGAAAACAGAAAGGGGAACCCGCGACCTCGTGTTGTCCTGCGCCCAGGGCGGATGCGCTTGCAGTAGGGGGTTACAAGCGTTCGCGAGGGAGAGAGAGAGAGAGGGCGTGAGACTGCGCGTCAGCCCGTTCTCTCGCGCGGCCACCTTCTCGTACGAGGGCCCTGGACCTTCCTTTTATAGATGTAAGGAGAGGGTCCAGGTGTACAACAGGGGGTGTAGCAGTGTGCTAACGTGTCTAGCAGAGGGGAGCCAGAGCCTCATGTACATGCCGACGTGGCTGTCGGAGAGGTGTTGGAGCCCTGTTCATGTGGCGTCGTGGCCGTCGGAGGAGCGCTTGAGCCCTGTAGAAGCACAGCTGTCGGGGCTGTTGGATCCTTGCTGACGTATCCTTGCTTCCGTAGGGGGCTGAGAACCGCCGTCGTCATGGAGCACGCGGGGTGCCATCATTACTTGTTTTACCGGGGCGAGCCAGATGGGACGCCGGTCTTGTTCCCCGTAGCCTGGGCTAGCTAGGGGTAGGGTAATGATGGCCCCCCTTGTGGCGTGGTCGGTCCGAGCCCAAGGTCGGGCGAGGCGGTGATTCCTCTGAGGTCGAGGCTGAGTCCGAGCCCGTGGGTCGGGCGAGGCGGAGACCGTCGTCCGAGGTCGAGGTTGAGTCCGAGCCCTGGGGTCAGGCGAGGCGGAGACCGTCGTCCGAGGTCGAGGTTGAGTCCGAGCCCTGGGGTGGGTCGGGCGAGGCGGAGACCGTCGTCCGAGGTCG
The DNA here is from genome assembly GCA_029449295.1 of Zea luxurians. Taxonomy (NCBI): domain Eukaryota; kingdom Viridiplantae; phylum Streptophyta; class Magnoliopsida; order Poales; family Poaceae; genus Zea; species Zea luxurians. The sequence continues at coordinate 11,858,358 of JAOPSE010000051.1, read as the reverse complement.
AGGTTGAGTCCGAGCCCTGGGGTCGGGCGAGGCGGAGACCGTCTTCCGGAGTCGAGGTGGAGTCCGAGCCCTGGGGTCGGGCGAGGCGGAGACCGTCTTCCGGAGTCGAGGTTGAGTCCGAGCCCTGGGGTCGGGTGAGGCGAAGATTCCTATGGTGCCCGAGGCTGGACTTGGCTGCTGTCAGCCTCACCCTGGTGGGTGGCACAGCAGTCGGAGCAGCGCAGGCGGCGCTGTTTTCCTGTCAGGTCAGTCAGTGGAGGGGCGAAGTGACTGCGGTCACTTCGGCCTTGTCGACTGGAAAGCGCGCGTCAGGATAAGGTGTCAGGCGATCCTTGCATTGAATGCTCCTGCGATCCGGTCGGCTGGCGAGGCGATCTGGCCAAGGTTGCTTCTCCGCGAAGCCTGCCCGAGCTGGGCCTCGGGCGAGTCGAAGGTGCGCCCGTTGCTTGAGGAGAGTCTCGGGCGAGGCGTGAATCTGCCTTGGTCAACCGTTCCTGCCCGAGGCTGGGCTCAGGTGAGGCGAGATCGTGTCCCTTGAGTGGACGGAGCCTTGACCGGAATTGCGCCCATCAGGCCTTTGTAGCTTTGTGCTGATGGGGGTTACTAGCTGAGATTAGGAGTCTTGGGGGCACCCCTAATTACGGTCCCCGACAGTAGCCCCCGAGCCTCAAAGGGAGTGTGGGTACTCGCTTGGAGGCTTTATCGCACTTTTTTGCAAGGGGACCGGCCTTTCTCGGTTGCATTTTGTTCCGGTGGGTGCGCGCGAGCGCACCCGCCGGGTGTAGCCCCAGAGGCCTCGGAGGAGTGGTTTGACTCCTTCGAGGTCTTAATGCCTTTCGTGATGCCTCGGCCGGTCTGGTTGTTCCCTCATGCGAACTGGTCGTTGCCTGGGTGCATAGTCGGGTTCTGAGTTCTCGGCCTGGTATGTTGACGCTGTCAACGGTTTGGCCGGAGCCAGGTTTGCGAGAGCAGCCCCCGAGCCTCTGCACAGGGCGAGAGGACGGTCAAGGACTGACTCGGCTTTTTTTTCATACGCCCCTTCATCGCCTTTCCGCAAGGAGGAGGGGGGAACGCCATGTTGCCCTCGGAGGGCGCCGAACATGGTGTCTCCAGTGAGTTGCTAACGGGTGATCCGAGTGGACGCCCATGCCCCGTTCGATAAGGGTCGGCTAGTGGCCCAGAGGCGCGCTCCAAAAGTACCTGCAGGTGATTTGCCGGACCCGGTCCCGTTCGATAGGGTCCGGGGGCTCGATGCCTCCCTCTAATGGGATTCCGTTATAGAATCGCTCCTGCTGGTCTCGGAAATGTCCTAGGGTACCTCGGGAGCGTAGCCCGAGCTTTGGTTATGTATCGAACTGTGATACTCAAAGTTGTATACAAAGAATAATAGAGAGAGCTCCTCAATTTTATGTGCCTTATTTGCATCATAAAAAGAGCATATACAAAATTTAGAGTTTAATTCAAACAAATGATAAAAAATGCATCATGTTGGAGTTTTTATGTTTGTGCATTAAATATAATAATAAAAAAATAATAATAAGGTTAATAAGATAATAAATACTAGAAGTTAAATCAAACCCTAAATTAAAATTAGGGTTTTGAAAATAAGAAGAAGAGGAAGGATATAAAAATATAAATAATATAAATATCCTTAAACTTATTACTTTTAACTGCGCAAATAGAGTGTAACTGATGAGCCACAAAGTTTGAATTTAAACTTGAATTCAAATTTGGATTAGAAGATGGTGAAAAAGGAATGGAAAATGAAAAAAATAAAACAAAACCCAGCTAAATGGGCCTCGTACCTGATTTCGGCCCACCAGTGGATGTCCACCGCGCGGCCCTGTCACCTTTTCTCACGAATTGGTCACCGCCGTGGCGGGCCCACGCGTCGGTCACCTGCCACCGCGCGCGCCCTCTGACCAGTGGACCCCGACCCTCACGGCTCGGTCAGCGCTCGTCTTCCACCTCCGCAGCGGACGCCGGACTTAGCGGAAGCTCGCGCCGAGTCGTAGGGCCGTTGGGACCGATTCCGTGCTTTCCTGCGCATAAAGCCTCTAATGTGGCCCTATCCTTGGCGTTTTGCGCACTTGACCACCCGGGAACCACCGCCGTTGAGAGAAAAGGGCGAGGGCAGACCTGTCCGCGCCGCCGCCCGAGGAGAAACCTTGCCCCCTTGCCAAGTTGGTCAGGTGAGCGGGTCGTGGCGCATCGCGGGCGCGTGGTGGGGCGGTTCGGGCTCTCGTGGCGTTTGGAGAAGCGCGGCCCCGCCGGGAATTCCTCGTCGGGGTTCTTCATCGCCGCTGCGCCGTGGGTGGTGGGTTTCTGCGGGTGCAATCTCGGTGAGCACGTATTCATTGAACTCGCCAATGTCCTTGCATTGTTGCCGCACCTCAGATTAGGTTTTGGAGCACCGGGGTGCGTGCTGTGGTTACTCCGGCGGGTGCTCCGCCGTGCCGCAAGCGCACCGCCGCATCTGTGTGTGAGATGGGGAAGATTGGCGTGCGCCGTCGGATCCGCTATCGGTGGACGAGATTAGAATGTTTGGGCCCGTTCGCGCGATTGAGCAGACACCGTAGATCCATGATCCTGTGGCTCAGATTAGGGTCGGCTTCATTAAATTGTGGGCGTAGGATCTAGATCCTATGGCTTGCGTCGCGTACCGATTCGGGGGATCGTCGATTCCTGATCGGATGGCTCAGTTTAGAAGTTACCCCCCCTTCGCGGGTCCTTTTTGTTAAAGGGACCCTATAGTTCTAAGTATTCAACCCGCCGTCCTCTCCACTGTGCCCTGAGTCTTAAGAACTTTTACCCTGAGCCCCCTGTGCTTACCAGTAAATGAGGCCCAGTCCAGAGGATTAGAAAATCAGAGAAATTAATTTAGAAATAGATTTTTAGTATTAAATTAATTGCAGAAACTTGTTTAATTCATAGAAAATGCATATGAACTCCAAATTGGTCCATTTCAGTTCCTAAAATTTTGTAATATTATTGTCTATACATTAGTGTCTCTATTTTGACATGAAAACAGTAAGAAAATTAATCTCTCACTTAATCCTATTTCAAGCACATTAAACCTTAGGAAATTCATAACTTGAAATCTATAACTCCAAATTTAATGATTCCAGTTCCTATGATCTCATTTTAATGTGTAGATTTTTACTGTATATTTTATTCATCTGTTTGATGTGATGTTAATTTATGCTATACTATGTATGTATTGTGTTGATGCGAGTAGACGAGCAAGCCACTGTGGATTCTGAGGTTCAACAAGTAGAAGTAGCTGAGCAGGAGCTCATTGAAGGCAAGTTGTGCCCCTTGATCACTTACTTTTCCCAGCCATGTTCTTATTAATTTTAATGATCTGCATAGGTTAATTTTGATGGGATCCTTTATGTTACCCCAGTTTTGATTACCTCTATACCTTGTTGACCCCTGAAATATTTTTGGGTAGTACTTGCTATTGCTTTATGTGGATTGGGTATGGAGATACACTACTCATGATTATCCTGTTATTATCTTGTTATTATTACTGCTCATGTTAAGATCATTAAATTAATGGGAACATGGAGCGACCACCCGGGAAAACAGTGCTACCACAAGGGTTTAATGGGATGCCCTTGGCTGATTAACTAGGAAAGCTAGTGGAGGTCTTCCTTACCCGAAAGGGGCAAGGGCAGTAGGGGAGTGGTCAGTGTAGGGAGGTCCTTGGTTGATTTTGCTGCGATGGCGGTCAGGCAAGAACCCTGCACTGGAGCTTCCTATAAACTGTAGCGAGATTTCTGAAGCTAGTGGAACTTTGTAAAGGCCTCATAGTGTTACCCTGCCTCGCCTCCTCGGTAGAGGTGTATGGGATTGGCCGTCTCTTGGCAGATGGGTAACATGACTTGTGGGTAAAGATGCACAACCTCTGCAGAGTGTAAAACTAGTATACTAGCCGTGCTCACGGTCATGAGCGGCTCGGACCCTCACATGATTAATTATGGAATTTCAATTTAATTTGACATTTGCATCGCATTTGGGATTATTTTACTATTACTTTTCTTTATTATTATTAAGGTTTGGTATCTACTTACACTTAGTAATTGCTAATAAAATTTTGACCAACTTATAAAAGCTATGCTCAGCTTCAGCCTTTATTTCATTGATCAGCCTTACACTTCGTGAACTCCCACCTTTGGTGAGTTCATGCCACATTATTCCCCACGACTTGTTGAGCTATGAACGTATGTGAGCTCACTCTTGCTGTCTCACACCCCCCCACAGGAGAAGAACAGGTGGTCGAAGAGGAGCCGCCTAACACTGAGGCATTCGACTTGATCTAGGTGGCGTTTCTCAGTCGACATTGGCGCCGATGATCCTTAGTTCGTTTTATATTTATCTTTATTTTGTAATAAGTCTTCCGCTATGTAATAAATACTCTGATGTTTTATGACATTTATCTCTATACACTCTGTTATTATATATGTTGTCTTCTTGGCGCATGTGTGAGATGCACCCGGCTTTGTCCTTTAAAACCGGGTGTTACAGAAGTGGTATCAAAGCAAATGTTGACGGTAGGACGAAACCTAGATAGAATGGACAAACCCTTACCTACTTATCTCATTCTGATTCATTCTACACTCACCTTACTCTGATTCTTTCTACACTTATCTTGATCCTGTCTCACCTTCTACTGTTCTACTCTGATCATTCTTACCTTTTCTACTCCAAGACAAGATGGATTTCACACCTTGAAATCCCTACCCCTATGACATTTCTAAGAGATAGGAGACCTAAGACAAAATTAAAATTATTTTCTCTATTAAAAATGTTGGTTGAATGTTCTGATGATCAATGCCCGATTTGCTTCTTTGATTGATTGAAATAGTATAGACGGGCATCTTAGCATGTACCACCATAAGGTATTGTATTAGCTTTAGTGGATAACACACTAATCTACTTAGCTAATAAATTCCCCGCAGTAATATGCCTCGTAATTACATTCCTTGTCTATAATCCTTCCTTTCTTACCCTATATTTCTAACCCAGATAAGCTACCCCTATAGTGTTAGAAGAGAGCACTATAGACCTGATCCTTGGTATGTCATGGTTAAGAAAGGCAAAGGCAGTATATACACCGTGCTAAGGGAACCGTAGAACTCACCAATTCCAAAGAAGAAGGATTTGAAGTTGAAATTGCAGTAACTACCACCACCAGACTAGCAGCATTCTTAGTCTATGGGAAGTTTGTTGGTGTCAACATCCGTGTGGTTAGAAATTTTTTGGATGTCTTCCCATAAGAGATTACCAGGATGCCACCTGATAGAGAAGTTGAGTTTGTTATTGATCTCTCACCTGGGACTGCCCCTATTTCTTAACGGCCTTACTGGACGTCTGTAGAAGAACTAAAGGAACTTAAGAAGCAATTAATGGAATTACAAGAGGCTGGATATATTCATCCGAATTCTTCACCTTGGGGAGCACCGGTTCTAATTGCACAGAAGAAAGAAGGATCGCAAGGGATGTGCGTGGATTATAGGACCCTTAATGATGTTACTGTGAAGAACAAGTATCCATTACCCCGCATTGAAGATTTATTTAATCGGATAAGAGGTGCAAGAGTATTCTCGAAGATTGATCTCCGATCAAGATACCATCAAATGAAGATTAGGCCATCGGATATTCCCAAGACGGATTTCTCGACTCGATATGGATTATATGAGTTCACCGTTATGACATTTGGATTAACCAATGCACCGGCTTATTTCATGAATTTGATGAACAAAGTGTTTATGGAGTATTTGGACAGATTCGTCGTGGTGTTTATCGACGATATTCTGATCTATTCTAGGAATGAAAGTGATCATGAACAACATCTAAGGTTGGTGCTACAAAAGCTGCGGGATAATCAACTCTACGCTAAGTTCAGCAAGTGCGAGTTTTGGATTGACAAGGTGCCATTCCTTGGTCATATTATTTCTAATGGAGGAATAGCAGTGGATCCTGCTAAAGTGAAGGAGATAATGGAGTGGAGAGTGCCCACTACAGTTACAGAGATTTGGAGTTTCTTGGGACTCGCAGGATATTATCGGAGATTTATTGAAGGGTTCTCTAAAATTGCTAAGCCTATGACATCGCTTTTGGAGAAAGGAAGAGAATTCAAGTGGGATGAGAAATGCCAAGAGAGTTTTGATCAATTGAAGGAGAGACTAATGTCACCACCAGTATTGATTATGCCAGATCTACAGAAGGGATTTGACATTTATTGTGATGCATGTGGCCAAGGATTGGGATGCGTGCTTATGCAAGAAGGTCATGTGATCGCCTATGCATCTCGTCAGTTGCGGAAACATGAATTGAACTACCCCACTCATGACTTAGAGCTAGCTGCCGTTGTGCATGCACTTAAGATTTGGAGACACTACATCATGGGAACTAAGTGCCAAGTATATACGGATCATAAGAGTTTGAAGTACATATTCACTCAGAAGGATCTCAACCTTAGGCAACGCCGTTGGTTGGAGCTCATTAAGGATTATGATTTGGAGATTCACTATCACCCAGGCAAGGCAAATTTGGTTGCAGATGCCTTGAGTCAGAAGGAGCATGTTCACTCCGCTTTTGTCGTCCAGCTACCTGATGAATTGGCAAAAGATTTTGAGAGGCTCAACCTGGGAATTGTTACACATACGGAAGGAGTGACCATTGAATTGGAACCTACCTTGGAGCAAGAAATTCGTAAAGGTCAGATTGGTGATGCTAAGATTCAGGAGATCAAGGACCTGATAACAGAGGGTAGAGGCCCGGAATTCACGGAGGATGAGCAAGGCACGATATGGTTCAAGAATCGGATCTGTGTTCCCGATATTGATAGCCTTCGGGAAACTATATTGAAGGAGGCACATGACTTGGATTATTCTATTCATCCTGGGAGTACTAAGATGTATCAGGATTTGAAGCAAAAGTATTGGTGGTATGGATTGAAGAGAGATGTGGCTGCACATGTGGCTATGTGTGATGTGTGCCAAAGGGTTAAGGCTAAACACCAGAGGCCAGCCAGACTACTGCATCCACTGAAGATACCTGAGTGGAAATGGGAAGAGATTGGCATGGACTTCATTATTGGATTACCCCGCACGTCTGCTGGATATGATTCTATATGGGTGATTATGGACAGGCTAACTAAAGTAGCCCACTTCATTCCAGTGAAGACCACATATTTAGGAGCTAAGTTGGCAGAGTTGTACATGGCACGGATTGTCTGCCTGCATGGTGTGCCAAAGAAAATCGTGTTTGATCGAGGATCACAGTTTACCTCTCGGTATTGGAAGAAGTTACACGAGTCAATGGATACGAGATTGAATTTTAGTTCGGCTTACCATCCCCAGACCGATGGGCAGACTGAGAGGACTAACCAAGTGCTGGAAGATATGTTAAGAGCTTGTGCCCTTAAGCATGGTGGTAGTTGGGATAAGAGTCTACCGTATGCGGAGTTCTCATATAATAATAGCTATCAGGCCAGTTTGAAGATGTCACCGTTTGAGGCTCTATATGGCAGAAAGTGCAGGACTCCACTGTATTGGGATCAAACTGGTGAAAGGCAGTTGTTTGGGCCTGAGATTATACAAGAAGTAGAGGAACAAGTCCAGCAAATAAGGGAGAATTTGAGGGTAGCTCAGACTAGGCAAAAGAGCTATGCTGATAATAGAGGGAGACCACTGTAATTTGAGGATGGAGGTTATGTGTACCTCAAGGTGTCACCACTTCGTGGAATGAGGAGATTCAATGTTAAGGGCAAGTTGTCCCCTTGCTTTATTGGACCCTTCCTAATCTTAAAGCGAGTGGGAGAGGTTGCATATCAATTGGAGTTACCGGATCATCTTGCAGATGTTCACGATGTTTTTCATGTATCTCAGCTGAAGAAATGTCTCAGGGTGCCTGAGGAACAATTACCAATGGAGGACCTTAGTGTTCAAGAGGATTTGACTTATGCTGAGTACCCCATCAAGATTCTTGATACATTGACTCGAGTTACGAGGAATAAGGTTATAAAGATGTGCAAAGTGCAATGGAGCCACCACGGTGAAGATGAAGCAACTTGGGAGAGAGAAGAAGAGCTTCGGATAGAATTTCCCCACCTTTTCCCTAGATCTTCCTGAATCTCGAGGACGAGATTATTTTTAAGGGGGGTAGGATTTGTGATACTCAAAGTTGTATACAAAGAATAATAGAGAGAGCTCCTCAATTTTATGTGCCTTATTTGCATCATAAAAAGAGCATATACAAAATTTAGAGTTTAATTCAAACAAATGATAAAAAAATGCATCATGTTGGAGTTTTTATGTTTGTGCATTAAATATAATAATAAAAAATAATAATAAGGTTAATAAGATAATAAATACTAGAAGTTAAATCAAACCCTAAATTAAAATTAGGGTTTTGAAAATAAGAAGAAGAGGAAGGATATAAAAATATAAATAATATAAATATCCTTAAACTTATTACTTTTAACTGCGCAAATAGAGTGTAACTGATGAGCAACAAAGTTTGAATTTAAACTTGAATTCAAATTTGGATTAGAAGATGGTGAAAAAGGAATGGAAAATGAAAAAAAATAAAACAAAACCCAGCTAAATGGGCCTCGTACCTGATTTCGGCCCACCAGTGGATGTCCACCGCGCGGCCCTGTCACCTTTTCTCACGAATTGGTCACCGCCGTGGCGGGCCCACGCGTCGGTCACCTGCCACCGCGCGCGCGCCCTCTGATCAGTGGACCCCGACCCTCACGACTCGGTCAGCGCTCGTCTTCCACCTCTGCAGCGGACGCCGGACTTAGCGGAAGCTCGCGCCGAGTCGTAGGGCCGTTGGGACCGATTTCATGCTTTCCTGCGCATAAAGCCTCTACTGTGGCCCTATCCTTGGCGTTTTGCGCACTTGACCACCCGGGAACCACCGCCGTTGAGAGAAAAGGGCGAGGGCAGACCTGTCCGCGCCGCCGCCCGAGGAGAAACCTTGCCCCCTTGCCAAGTTGGTCAGGTGAGCGGGCCATGGCGCATCGCGGGCGCGTGGTGGGGCGGTTCGGGCTCTCGCGGCGTTTGGAGAAGCGCGGTCCCACCAGGAATTCCTCGTCGGGGTTCTTCATCGCCGCTGCGCCGTGGGTGGTGGGTTTCTGCGGGTGCAATCTCGGTGAGCACGTATTCATTGAACTCGCCATTGTCCTTGCATTGTTGCCGCACCTCAGATTGGGTTTTGGAGCACCGGGGTGCGTGCTGTGGTTACTCCGGCGGGTGCTCCGCCGTGCCGCAAGCGCGCCGCCGCGTCTGTGTGTGAGATGGGGAAGATTGGCATGCGCCGTCGGATCCGCTATCGGTGGCCGAGATTAGAATGTTTGGGCCCGTTCGCGCAATTGAGCAGACACCGTAGATCCATGATCCTGCGGCTCAGATTAGGGTCGGCTTCATTAAATTGTGGGCGTAGGATCTAGATCCTATGGCTTGCGTCGCGTACCGATTCGGGGGAGCGCCGATGTCATCTGGATCGTCGATTCCTGATCGGATGGCTCAGTTTAGAAGTTACCCCCCCTTCGCGGGTCCTTTTTGTTAAAGGGACCCTATAGTTCTAAGTATTCAACCCGCCGTCCTCTCCACTGTTCCCTGAGTCTTAAGAACTTTTACCCCGAGCGCCCTGTGCTTACCAGTAAATGAGGCCCAGTCCAGAGGATTAGAAAATCAGAGAAATTAATTTAGAAATAGATTTTTAATATTAAATTAATTGCAGAAACTTGTTTAATTCATAGAAAATGCATATGAACTCCAAATTGGTCCATTTCAGTTCCTAAAATTTTGTAATATTATTGTCTATACATTAGTGTCTCTGTTTTGACATGAAAACAGTAAGAAAATTAATCTCTCACTTAATCCTATTTCAAGCACATTAAACCTTAGGAAATTCATAACTTGAAATCTATAACTCCAAATTTAATGATTCCAGTTCCTATGATCTCATTTTAATGTGTAGATTTTAACTGTATATTTTATTCATCTGTTTGATGTGATGTTAATTTATGCTATACTATGTATGTATTGTGTTGATGCGAGTAGACGAGCAAGCCACTGTGGATTCTGAGGTTCAACAAGTAGAAGTAGCTGAGCAGGAGCTCATTGAAGGCAAGTTGTGCCCTTGATCACTTACTTTTCCCAGCCATGTTCTTATTAATTTTAATGATCTGCATAGGTTAATTTTGATGGGATCCTTTATGTTACCCCAGTTTTGATTACCTCTATACCTTGTTGACCCCTGAAATATTTTTGGGTAGTACTTGCTATTGCTTTATGTGGATTGGGTATGGAGATACACTACTCATGATTATCCTGTTATTATCTTGTTATTATTACTGTTCATGTTAAGATCATTAAATTAATGGGAACATGGAGCGACCACCCGGGAAAACAGTGCTACCACAAGGGTTTAATGGGATGCCCTTGGCTGATTAACTAGGAAAGCTAGTGGAGGTCTTCCTTACCCGAAAGGGGCAAGGGCAGTAGGGGAGTGGTCAGTGTAGGGAGGTCCTTGGTTGATTTTGCTGCGATGGCGGTCAGGCAAGAACCCTGCACTGGAGCTTCCTATAAACTGTAGCGGGATTTCTGAAGCTAGTGGAACTTTGTAAAGGCCTCGTAGTGTTACCCTGCCTCGCCTCCTCGGTAGAGGTGTATGGGATTGGCCGTCTCTTGGCAGATGGGTAACATGACTTGTGGGTAAAGATGTGCAACCTCTGCAGAGTGTAAAACTAGTATACTAGCCGTGCTCACGGTCATGAGCGGCTCGGACCCTCACATGATTAATTATGGAATTTAAATTTAATTTGACATTTGCATCGCATTTGGGATTATTTTACTATTACTTTTCTTTATTATTATTAAGGTTTGGTATCTACTTACACTTAGTAATTGCTAATAAAATTTTGACCAACTTATAAAAGCTATGCTCAGCTTCAGCCTTTATTTCATTGATCAGCCTTACACTTCGTGAACTCCCACCTTTGGTGAGTTCATGCCACATTATTCCCCACGACTTGTTGAGCTATGAACGTATGTGAGCTCACTCTTGCTGTCTCACACCCCCCCACAGGAGAAGAACAGGTGGTCGAAGAGGAGCCGCCTAACACTGAGGCATTCGACTTGATCTAGGTGGCGTTTCTCAGTCGACATTGGCGCCGACGATCCTTAGTTCGTTTTATATTTATCTTTATTTTGTAATAAGTCTTCCGCTATGTAATAAATACTCTGATGTTTTATGACATTTATCTCTATACACTCTGTTATTATATATGTTGTCTTCTTGGCGCATGTATGAGATGCACCCGGCTTTGTCCTTTAAAACCGGGTGTTACACGAACGTACCCAGAGTCATCCCTCACTCTGCATGCTCTGGGGCGACTGTCGAACCCATCGGGGGGCCAGCCTACGAACCCCTGATCAGTAGTGGGCGTGGAGCCCGAGTGGCCTGAGGCGGCTGTCGAACCCTTCCGAGGGGCCAGCCTTCGAACCTCTGACCAGTAGTGGGCGCGGAGCCCGAGTGCTCTGAGGTGGCTGTCGAACCCTTCCGGGGGGCTAGCCTTCGAACCTCTGATCAGTAGGAGGGCTCAGGGCCCGCTTTCTTCACGGAGAAGGATCCCTTTTGGAGTATCCCCCTTTCCCGGTCCCTATAGCAAGAGAGAGAAAGGGGAAGAAGAAAAGGATACGAAATTGAACGACGTGGCGTACCTTTTTTGACGCGGTCATTATGGCGGAGGTGAAGCGTCGCCCGCTTCTCCTGCCAAAGGTGTCGCCTGCCCTGCCGCAGAGTTAATGCGACGGGACGAGTGGTTTGCGGGGCAGCCGTTGTGCATGCACGAGCCGTTCGAGGAACGGGCGTTTCGCCTTCGAGTTTTGGATTTCACGGCGGGTTCGGGCGGAGTGTTGAACGGGTCTTGCCCGGGCCTTTATATATTCGGAAGAGGGTTTGGTGGTGGTTCTTTGCTCTGCTGCTTGCCTCTGCTTAGGTTTCCGCAACCTGAGGGAATAGCCAGAGAAAGAAAACCTTGCACCTTGTCCGCTCCGCCGCCACCTTCTTCGCTTGGTGATGGCCGACTGGGTAACCGTCATTCCGTCGCGCGACCCGTGGCCTTTTTCCACCGTCACGGCGGACGATCTGGAGGCCCTTGTTGCCGACGGCTTGCTTCGTCCCCTCTCCGGTGACCCGCAGCCGGAGTGGATGGCTCCTCTGAGCGGAGCCGCCCCGTCCCCGTCGTCGGGGTATGTGCTGAGTTTCGTCTCTTTCCATGAGCGGGGGTTCGGAGTGCCAGCAAGTCGTTTCATGCGGGCGATTCTGCATTTCTACGGGGTGGAGCTGCACAATCTCAACCCCAACTCCATCGTGCAAGCAGCCATCTTTGCGGCAGTTTGCGAAGGATTTTTGGGGATTGACCCCCACTGGATCTGTGGACCCACCTCTTCTCCGCGGAGCCTTTTGCCTCGACGACGGGGGAGAAGAGAGTCCGCATGGCGGTGCGGGCCGGTGGCTGCATCCTCCAGTTGAGGCAGGCGTGCGCGCAACAGTACATCCCCGCCATCCTTGTGTCTTCGAACAAGGGGTGGCAGCGCCGGTGGTTTTACCTCTGGAATGACGATGGGAGGCTCCCGTCGTTTTCTCAACGAGTGGTGACCGCCGCCGGCAGCAACTGGCGCTATGGGGCTCCGCGCGAGAGACAGAAGAACCTCCAGCCCCTTCTGGAGGCCTTGCAGGAGCTGCGGGATGGAGGGCTTACCGCCACGGGGGTGGTTGCCGCCATCCATCGCCGGAGGGTGCCCCCCTTGACGGAGTGGTGGCTGCTGCTTTCGGAGATGACGTCGGGGGTCGACTTGCGGGGTTCGCAGGTGTCCTCGGTCCCCCTCCCTGCCGATGACCTCCACAGGCGGGTAGCCGGCACGGTAGGGAGGCTAGACGCCGACGCCCTCACCTAGCTCCCGATGCGTCCCGAGCGCGGGTGCATGTCCCTGGTGAGTGTCCGCTCCTTCTTTCTTGTGTCAGATTGCCCTTGGTTCTCATAGTCGAGACCTTTCGTCCGTCTCCAGGAGCTGGGGTCTCACAAGCCTTCCCTGCCACCGGTCCCGGAGGACACGGTGGACCGAGCTGCGCGGAGGGTTGCTGCGGAGAAGAAGAAGGAGAAGAAGGACGCGAAGAAGGCTCGGGCCCATGAGCGGATGCGGGCTCGGGACGCCTTAGAGAAGCGTCGTCAGCGGCAGGAGAGGGACGGGCTCCCGAGGGAGCCGTCGCCGGAGACGTCGAACGATGACGACAACGACGATGATGATGAAGACGACGACATGGCCGCCCGCCTTGGCCTCAGCCCGGATCTGAGGCTGGGCCAGGGGTCGTCGAGCCAGCCCCCGAGTGGGCCGGCGCCGTCGGTATCCGGGGGCGGGACATCAGGGTCCCAATCCGAAGAACAGGGGCTGGCCGAGGGGGTACTTGACCCCTTGGCCAAGGTAGTTGAGGTGACCCCGGGTGGTCAGGCCGTCCCGCCTGTTCCCCAAGAGCCGTTGCCCGTGCCGGCAGCAGAGGAGGCTGATCCTCAGGTCACCATGTCCGCGCTTGGGCGGACCGTTCCTTCGGCGCCCCAGGCGCCCGAAGAAGGGATGGTGTCGAAGCCGGCACAGGGGCGAACCTTGGTGGTGCCCGCGGGGACTGAGGCTCGAGGGGCCTCCCCGCAGGCACGATTGTTCGTGGCCCGGAGTGGGTAAGTATCTGAGGATACCTCTGTCTCGGCTCCTTCTTTGTGTGTCCTGATCCTGCTCTTCCCTTTCTTCCCAGCAAACGGAGGCACGGTTCGACCGGTCTGGCTCCCCGGAAGGCCCTTAAGACGGCGCCAGCGTCTGCAGTCGGTGCCGCACCGGGCCTCGCCGACCAGCTGGCCTCTACACAAGGTGCCCCCGAGCAGGGGATTCAGGCGGCACAAGTTGCCGTGGGGCAAGCTCCCGAGGCCGACCCCTCCGTCGAGGCGGCCGTCGTGTCGAGGGGGACTGCCGGCGCGGCCGCGGCCTCGAGTCCACCAGACGTGTTGTCGGCGCTGGCACCGGCTTCTGCCGAGGCTGTTGCCGCTTTGGCCGTGGAGCCACCCGTTGCCGCCGATGCTGAGATGGCCGAGGCGCCGCTACTCGAGGCCGGTGATCGAAAACCTACCCCCTTAGCCGAGGAGGTTCCCAATGCGCCGACTGCAGGGGGTGCCGATGCCTTGGAGGAGTGGGGCGCAGAACCGCGGCCCGTTCTGGGGAGCGGCGACCTCGTCCTCGCGCAGCGCAGTCCCAACGAGAGGCATCGGTCGCTCCGGTTCTGGGCCCGTGGTGCTTCGAAACGCCTCTTTGTTCTTGACGATGAGCGAGAGGAGCAGTCTTGGGACGAGCTTCGTGAGTGTGCCGAGGCCACGGTGGGGTCACTTCGGTCGACCCTGGAGGTCCTTTCTAGGGACGTTCCCAGGATCCTCCAGGTAAGGATTTCATGCATACCTTTCACGTGATCAAGGCATTCTTTGTGACGCCCCGCTTCCCTTCCTCAGGATCTGACGGATCTGAGCACCGCCAAGTCGTCGTTTATCCACCTCGAGGCCGACATCTAGGGTTCGCTGCGGTTTCTGAGGACCGCGCTTGCCGAGGCTACCGAGCGCCTCTCCCAACGGAGTGCTGAGGCGGTGGACCTTCGATTGCTCTGTGACGAGCTAGGGGCAGAGGCAGTGGCGGCACGCGCGGAGGCGCAGCAGCGGCAGTTGGAGCTTGGCTAGGTCATCGGTGAGCGGGACCAATCTCGAGGCCAGGCCACCGAGGCTGAAAGCGGGGCTGAAGCCCTTGGGGGCCAGCTAGCTGAGGCGTCCGCTCGGGCTGGAGCCCTTGCGGCGGACCTGGCCGTGGCCGTCGGGTCTGCTTAGTCCGCCCAAGCTGCAGCCTCGGAGCAGCGTGCCCGGGCTAAAGGTATGCCTTGGCTGTTTTGAGATTTTGTTGCTGCTTCATTCTTCAACTTGCGTTCGAAGACTTCTGCTTTGGCTGTTTGCAGAGCTCGAGTCTGCCCTCAACGAGTCCGCCAAGGCACTTGCCCAGGCGACTGAGCAGAAGGAGGCCGACCGTGTGGCCATGTCCGAGGCTATCTTGGCCTTCTGCCAGATCTTTGGTCTTGACGACGTCCCCTCGGGAAGCTCCCCTCAGAGTCGCCTGCGGGCCTTGGGTGACCACTCGCGCGGCAGACTCCGCGAGGCGCTGCATCACGGCGTTAGGCGGGCCTTCGCTGTGCTCGCATCCCACTATGATGTGGATCTGGAGCGGGTCAGCGAGGGGTACTGCCTTCCCGACGAAGACGAAGCTGCCCTGGCCGAAGTTCAGAGGCTTGATGCGGCCGCTGCGGGCCCAAGCGCGGTGCTGGTGTCCACCTTCGAGGTGGAGATCCTTCCGCTTGCGCCGCCGTTCGAGGGCGGGGCGGATCTCGCCGAGGGTGGAAACGAAGCCGAGGGTGCGGCTCCTCCCCCGGGCGTTGCCTGATTGTAATACCCAATTTTTAATAGATAATAAAAGAGAAGAAAAGTCATTTCCTATATTTTATGTGTGTGTTGAATCTACTTATCATCACATGTGAACACCATATTTAGAAAAAAACCAAATAACTATTAAGATATATGCTACCAAAATATGCATCATGCTGGGTTTTCATGTTGTGTGCATTTTGTGACAACATAAAAAATAATAATATGACAAGAAATACACTAAAAAGTCCAAAGTAGAATTGGACAATCTAAAAGAAATTCTAGAAAAGGAAAGAAAGAAAATTTTATGTGAGTAAAAATAATACAAAATAAATAAATAAAATATTATTTCTATACTATTATTTTAATGTGACACTTGACTTAAGGGTGAAACTTATATGCAAATTCAAATTTGGAGATTCAAACGAAAAGGGAAAATTCAAATAGGAGTAAAAAAGAAAAAAAAAGAAGAGAAAAGCTAACTGGGCCGCCGATCTGCATTTTGGCCCAGCCGCCGCT
This sequence comes from Zea luxurians, assembly GCA_029449295.1. Taxonomy (NCBI): domain Eukaryota; kingdom Viridiplantae; phylum Streptophyta; class Magnoliopsida; order Poales; family Poaceae; genus Zea; species Zea luxurians. Next base: position 11,842,313 of record JAOPSE010000051.1, on the reverse strand, counting down.
AGCGCTGCCTCCCTCTCGCCTTGGATCACTGGCTGGTGGGGCCGGGTGGTCGGCGCCTTCCAACCCACGCAGCGCGACGCTGTGAAGATGACGGGTGGAACCCGCACGTCAGGATCTATCTTCTTCTCCCCTCCGCGTTCTGCGCTAACAGTGGCGTGGTCCTCCGGTGGACTCGGTCTTCCCTGCTGCGGCCGCCATTCTCCCACCGGAAAAAAATCGCGGCGACAACGACCCGCCTCCTTCGTCGACCTGGTCTCCATCGCAACATCTCGAGGAGATCTCGGGAGCGCATGCGTTCAACGCAGGATTAGTGCGGGCGCCATGCCCTTTCCCCTACGCATATCCAACCGGTCTCGCGGGGCTACAATGGGCATGTGGCAGAGTCCCCTTTTCCCTTCCCTGTTGCACCCTATACCACCGAATACCTCCATCTCCAGGGAAGCGCCACCCATGAAGCCCCTATCGTTGTTCGCCAATGGAGCGCCGCCGCACTTCATCGGCCAGAACCTCGCCTTGGTGCCCTGCTGTTACGTGCTCCTCGAGGAGGTCCCAATGGAGGAGCAGTCACCCTACAATGGCGCCAGCAAGCAAAACACCGAAGCCTTGGTGAAATTCCTCTTGAGTTCGGGGTTCGTCACCGGGTCGTGGCAAGCCGTGGTCGGCGTCATGGTGGGCCCATCGTCGGGGAGTGTCTCTTCTGCTGTGTTGATGTTCTCCGTTCCCTCTACGCGCGACCGCAGATTGGCCTGTGCTCGGGTGGGAATGGCGTCGTGGCCGGACTGTATGTCGTGGACCACGGGGATTGAGTGCTGCGCCGCCGTTGGCCAGCTGCTGGGTGGATTTGTGGGTGATCACCAGATGCGGCCATGGCTTCGTCGGGCGAAATCGTGGCTGGGGGAACCGACAATCGCTCGTCGGAGTCGGGGTCTTGCGGCGTACCGCCTCGTCTCGTTACCGACTTCGCTCGCGACACAATCTGCTGGTAAGATGTCTTCCAATCTAGTCGTATTAACTCCCCGTACCCATAGCCGTTGTCAGGTTCGCTGGTAGCCTCGTCATAAGGCTGGGGGCGGTAGTTCATCGTCGCCGCCGCCGCGGGTACCAGGCATGCCACCACCGCGGGAGAGCTGGGAGGCTGACATAGTGTGACCGTCGGATCCTTATCGACGGACACGATTAAAACTTTGAACGTTAGCTTCCAGAGCAATCGTGGACCATTGATTTTGGATCTGTCCGCCTTGGGAGCTCGGGGGGTATGATGAATGTAGGGCGTTGATTTCAGATCGGACCGTGGGGATTTCATACCGATTCAGTTTGGTGGCCGATCTAATCTGGGTCATCCAGAAAGGATCCGAGGGCCAGATTTCTTGTGTACCCTTCGCCCTGGCAGTATTTTAAAAGAACCCCTGTGCTTCATAGGAATTAACCCGCCGTACACAGCGTAGGCGTCTGGGTCTTGGAAACATTTACGCAGGGACCCCTGCACTTTCTAATATTAGTATGCCCAGTCCAGTAAATAAGAAATCCAGGAAAAGGAATTGGAAATCTATTTTTTTTATGGCTAGAGTTTGTTTAATTCATATAAAATTCATATGAACTTCAAATTGACCCATTCCAATTTTGATAATTCTATAATATTATTGTCTATCATCTAGTACCATTGTTTTGACATGAAAGTCACATTAAAATTTATATCCTATTTACTCTTGTACAAAACACATAAACCCTTCAGAAATTCATAACTTAAAATATATATAACTCCAAATTGATTCATTCCAGTGGCATTTATTTTGTTTAATATTGTTTATCATCTGGTATATTTGTCTAACCATGAAACTAGATTTAAAATTATTCACATGAATAACTCTATTCTAGGCATTAAATAACTTCAGAAAATCATAACTTAATAACCCTAACTCCGATTTTAGTGGTTTATGAACCCGCGATCTCGTAGCAACGCGTAGATCGATATCATTCAGTTTCTTCTTATGTTTGGTGTGATGTTAATTTTATCTATACCATGTTTGTTCGTATTGCTACGACTAGCGCGAGGACACGTGTCATCCGAAAAGCAAGTTGGTACCTGGAATCTCAAGTGCCAGGCAAGTTGTGCCCTTGATTCACCTTTGTTACCCAATAATGTTCTTTATAATCATTTACCATGCATAGGCTTAATTTTGATGGGACCCAATAGGTCACCCTAGATTGTTTATCTCATTACCTTGTTTACCCCTGAATCACATGGGTAGTTTATGCTATTGCTTTACGTGGTTTTTGGGTTAATATTTCATTATATCCATGTTCCAGTTATTTTGTTATTCTATTTATGTTCATGTCAAGATCATTATGTTATTGTTAATTGGAACATGGAGCTTAACTTGAGAACCACGTGCCACCACAAGGGAGGAATGGGACCCCTTGGCTGACTAATTAGGAAAGCTAGTGGAAGACTACCTTACCCGAAAGGGGCAAGGGCAGTAGGGGAGTGGTCAGTGTAGGGAGGTCCTTGTTTGATTTTGCTGCGATGGCGGTCAGACGAGAACCCTGCATTGGAACTTCCTATAAACTGTAGCGGGTTTTCGGAAGCTAGTGGAACTTTGTAAAGGCCTCGTAGTGGATCCCTAGCCATTCACCTTGGTAGTGTCTAAGGGCCTAGCTAACCCTGGCGACATGGGAAACACGACTTGTGGGTAAAGGGTACAACCTCTGCAGAGTGTAAAACTGGTATACTAGCCGAGCTCACGGTCATGAGCGGCTCAGGACTCTCCGATGATTAAATTATGGAACCTAAACTCAATTTGTCATTTGCATTTGCATGGGATTTGTTATTAATTTTGTTCTATTATTTTATTATGGTTTGGTATTCACTTACACTTAGTAACTGCTAATAAAATTTGACCAACTTATTAAAAGCAATGCTCAGCTTTAACCTCTATTGTTGATCAGCCTTACACACTTCATGAACTCCCACCTTTGTGAGTTCATGCCACATTATTCCCCACAACTTGTTGAGCGATGAACATGTGTGAGCTCACCCTTGCTGTCTCACACCCCCCCACAGGAGAAGAACAGGTGGTTTCAAGTGGAGTCAAGTACCGAGGCATCTGACTTGATCTAGGTGGCGTTTCTCAGTTGACATTGGCGCCGACGATCCTTAGTTCGTGTTATATTTATCTTTTATTTTTGTAAGTCTTCCGCTATGTAATAAATACTCTGATTATTGTGACATTTATCTCTATACACTCTGTTATTGTATATGTTGTCTTCTTGGCGCATGTATGAGATGCACCTGGCTTTGTCCTTTAAAGCCGGGTGTGACAGAAGTGGTATCAGAGGAAATGTTGACTGTAGGACGAAACCTAGATAGAAATGGACAAAACCCTTATCTACTTATCTTATTCTGATTCATTCTATACTTACCTTACGCTGATTCTTTCTACACTCATCTTGATCCTGTCTCACCTTCTACTGTTCTACTCTGATCATTCTTACCTTTTCTATTCTAAGACAAGATGGATTTCACACCTTAGAATCCCTACCCCTATGACATTTCAAGAGATAGGAAGCCTAAGACAAAATTAAAACTATTTTCTCTATTAAAAATGTTGGTTGATTGTTCTGATGATCAATGCCTGATTTGCTTCTTTGATTGATTGAAATAGTATAGACGGGCATCTTAGCATGTACCACCGTAAGGTAATGAATTAGCTTTAGTAGGTGACACACTTAGCTAATAAATCCCCCAAAGTAACATGCCTCATAATTACATGCCTTGTCTACAATTCTTTCTTTCTTACCCTATGTTTCTAACCCGGATGGACTATCCCTATAGTGTTAGAAGAGAGCACTATAGACGTGATCCTTGGTATGTCATGGATTAAGAAAGGCAAAGGTAGCTTATACACTGTGCTAAAGGAACCGTAGAACTCACCCGCTCCAAAGAAGAAAGATTTGAAGTTGAAATTGCAGTAACTACCGCCATCAGGTTAGCGGCATTCTTAGTAGATGAGAAGTTTGTGGGTGACAACATCCGTGCAGTTAGAGATTTTTCGGATGTCTTTCCAGAGGAGTTATTAGGGATGCCATCAGATACGGAAGTTGAGTTGGTCATTGATCCCTTACCTGGGCTGCCCCTACTTTCAAACAGCCATACAGGATGTCTGTAGAAGAGTTAAAGGGACTGAAGAAGCAGTTAACGGAATTACAAGAGGCTGGGTATATTCGTCCGAGTTCCTCACCTTGGGGAGCACCGGTGTTATTCGTATAGAAGAAGGATGGATCGCAACGAATGTGCGTGGACTATAGATCACTTAATGATGTCACTGTGAAGAACAAGTGTCCATTACCCTGCAATAAGGATTTATTTAATCAGATGAGAGGTGCAAGGGTATTCTCAAAGATTGATCTCCAATCGGGTTACCATCAAATGAAGATTAGGCCATCGGATATTCTCAAGACGGCTTTCTCAACTCGATATGGATTATATGAGTTCACTGTTATGTCATTTGGACTAACTAATGCACCAGCTATTTTATGGATCTAAAGAATAAAGTGTTCATGATATGGACAGGTTCGTCGTGGTCTTCATCGACGACATTATTATTTATTCCAAGAGTGATAGTGATCATGAGGAACATCTAAGATTGGTGCTACAGAAGTTACGAGATAATCAACTCTATGCCTGGCAGTAAATGCGAGTTTTGGATTCTTGGACATATCATTTCTAATGAAGGAATATCAGTGGATCCTGCTAAAGTCAAGGAGATAGTGGCGTGGAGCATACCCACTATAGTTACGGAGAAATGGAGTTCTTGGGACTTGCAGGGTATTATCGGAGATTTATTGAAGGATTTTCTAAGATCGCTAAGTCTATCACCTCACTTTTGGAGAAGGGAAGAGAGTTCAAGTGGGATGAGAAGTGCCAAGATAGCTTTGATCAATTAAAGAAGAGATTGATGTCGCCACCAGTGTTGGTTATGCCAGATCTATAGAAGGGATTGGACATTTATTGTGATGCATGTGGCCAAGGCTTTGGATGTGTACTTATGCAAGAGGGACATGTGATCGCCTATGCGTCTCGTTAGTTGCGGAAACATGAGTTGAACTACCCCACTCATGACTTGGAATTGGCAGCCGTTGTGCATGCGCTTAAGATTTGGAGACATTATATTATGGGAACCAAGTGTCAAGTATACATGGATCATAAGAATTTGAAGTATATAATCACTCAGAAGGATCTCAACCTTAGGCAACGTCGTTGGTTGGAGCTTATTAAGGATTATGATTTGGAGATTCACTATCACCCGGGCAAGGCAAATTTGGTTGCAGATGCCTTGAGTCAAAAGGAGCATGTTCATTCAGCTGTTTTTGCCCAGCTACCCGATGAGATTGTTGAGGATTTTAGGAGACTTAACCTGGGGATAGTTGCTCACACTAAAGGAGTTATTCTTGATGTGGAACCTACCTCAGAGCAAGAAATCTGCAAAGGACGAATTGGTGATGCAAAAATACAAGGGATTAAGGATCTTATTACTGAAGGTCGAGGACCAGAGTTCACGGAAGATGAGCAAGGCACCATATGGTTCAAGGACAGGATATGTGTTCCGGATATTGAAAGCCTTCGTGAGACTATTTTAAAGGAGGCCCATGACTTGGATTATTCTATTCATCCTGGTAGTACCAAGTTGTATCAGGATTTGAAGCAGAAGTATTGGTGATATGATTGAAGAGAGATGTGGCTGCACATGTGGCTATGTGCGATGTGTGTCAAAGAGTTAAGGCTGAACACCAGAGACCAGCTGGACTACTGTACCCATTAAAGATACCCGAATGGAAGTAGGAAGAGATTGGTATGGATTTCATTACTGGATTGCCTCGCACCTCAAAAGGATATGATTCTATATGGGTTATTGTGGATAGACTGACCAAAGTGGCTCATTTCATTCCGGTCAAGACTACTTATAAGGTATCTCAATTGGCAGAGTTATATATGGCTTGGATTGTGTCTCTACACGGTGTACCGAGGAAGATCATTTTGGATAGAGGATCACAGTTTACCCTCCAGATTTTGGAAAAGCTTTCATGAGAATATGAGTACAAAGTTGAATTTTAGTACGGCTTATCACCCTCAGACTGATGGACAGACCGAAAGGACTAATCAAGTATTGGAAGACATGTTGAGAGCTTGTACCCTTCAGCAAGGTGGTAGTTGGGACAAGAGTCTACCTTATGCTAAGTTTTCATATAATAATAGTTACTAGGCCAGTCTGAAGATGTCACCGTTCGACACTCTGTATGGCAGGAAATGCAAGAATCCTCTATTTTGGACCAGACTAGAGGAAGACAGATCTTTGGACCCAAACTTGTTCAAGCGGCAAAAGAGCTATGCTGATAATAGAAGAAGACCACTGGAATTTGAGGAAGGTGATCATGTGTACCTCAAGGTGTCACCACTTCGTGGAATGAGGAGATTCAAAGTTAAGGGCAAATTGTCCCCTCGCTATATTGGACCATTCTGAGTTTTTAGGCAAGTTGGAGAGACGGCCTATCAACTCGAGCTACCTGATAATCTATCTGATGTGTATAATGTAATTCACGTATCTCAACTTAAGAAGTGTCTTCGTGTCCCTGAGGAACAGTTACCAATGGAAAAGCTCAGTGTTCAGAGAGATTTGAGTTACACGGAATATCCTATCAAGATTCTTGACACATTGACTCGAGTTACAAGAAATAAAGTTATTAAGATGTGCAAAGTGCAATGGAGTCACCATGGAGAAGATGAAGCTACTTGGGAGAGAGAAGAAGAGCCCCGCTTAGATTTTCCCCATCTTTTCCCTAGACCTTCCTAAATCTCGAGGACGAGATTCTTTTTAAGGGGGGTAGGATTTGTAATACCCAATTTTTAATAGATAATAAAAGAGAAGAAAAGTCATTTCCTATATTTTATGTGTGTGTTGAATCTACTTATCATCACATGTGAACACCATATTTAGAAAAAAACCAAATAACTATTAAGATATATGCTACCAAAATATGCATCATGCTGGGTTTTCATGTTGTGTGCATTTTGTGACAACATAAAAAATAATAATATGACAAGAAATACACTAAAAAGTCCAAAGTAGAATTGGACAATCTAAAAGAAATTCTAGAAAAGGAAAGAAAGAAAATTTTATGTGAGTAAAAATAATACAAAATAAATAAATAAAATATTATTTCTATACTATTATTTTAATGTGACACTTGACTTAAGGGTGAAACTTATATGCAAATTCAAATTTGGAGATTCAAACGAAAAGGGAAAATTCAAATAGGAGTAAAAAAGAAAAAAAAGAAGAGAAAAGCTAACTGGGCCGCCGATCTGCATTTCGGCCCAGCCGCCGCCAGCGCTGCCTCCCTCTCGCCTTGGATCACTGGCTGGTGGGGCCGGGTGGTCGGCGCCTTCCAACCCACGCAGCGCGACGCTGTGAAGATGACGGGTGGAACCCGCACGTCAGGATCTATCTTCTTCTCCCCTCCGCGTTCTGCGCTAACAGTGGCGTGGTCCTCCGGTGGACTCGGTCTTCCCTGCTGCGGCCGCCATTCTCCCACCGGAAAAAAATCGCAGCGGCAACGACCCGCCTCCTTCGTCGACCTGGTCTCCATCGCAACATCTCGAGGAGATCTCGGGAGCGCATGCGTTCAACGCAGGATTAGTGCGGGCGCCATGCCCTTTCCCCTACGCATATCCAACCGGTCTCGCGGGGCTACAATGGGCATGTGGCAGAGTCCCCTTTTCCCTTCCCTGTTGCACCCTATACCACCGAATACCTCCATCTCCAGGGAAGCGCCACCCATGAAGCCCCTATCGTTGTTCGCCAATGGAGCGCCGCCGCACTTCATCGGCCAGAACCTCGCCTTGGTGCCCTGCTGTTACGTGCTCCTCGAGGAGGTCCCAATGGAGGAGCAGTCACCCTATAATGGCGCCAGCAAGCAAAACACCGAAGCCTTGGTGAAATTCCTCTTGAGTTCGGGGTTCGTCACCGGGTCGCGGCAAGCCGTGGTCGGCGTCGTGGTGGGCCCATCGTCGGGGAGTGTCTCTTCTGCTGTGTTGATGTTCTTCGTTCCCTCTACACGCGACCGCAGATTGGCCTGTGCTCGGGTGGGAACGGCGTCGTGGCCGGACTGTATGTCGTGGACCACGGGGATTGAGTGCTGCGCCGCCGTTGGCCAGCTGCTGGGTGGATTTGTGGGTGATCACCAGATGCGGCCATGGCTTCGTCGGGCGAAATCGTGGCTGGGGGAACCGACAATCGCTCGTCGGAGTCGGGGTCTTGCGGCGTACCGCCTCGTCTCGTTGCCGACCTCGCTCGCGACACAATATGCTGGTAAGATGTCTTCCAATCTAGTCGTATTAACTCCCCGTACCCATAGCCGTTGTCAGGTTCGCTGGTAGCCTCGTCATAAGGCTGGGGGCGGTAGTTCGTCGTCGCCGCCGCCGCGGGTACCAGGCATGCCACCACCGCGGGAGAGCTGGGAGGCTGACATAGTGTGACCATCGGATCCTTATCGACGGACACGATTAAAACTTTGAACGTTAGCTTCCAGAGCAATCGTGGACCATTGATTTTGGATCTGTCCGCCTTGGGAGCTCGGGGGTATGATGAATGTAGGGCGTTGATTTCAGATCGGACCGTGGGGATTTCATACCGATTCAGTTTGGTGGCCGATCTAATCTGGGTCATCCAGAAAGGATCCGAGGGCCAGATTTCTTGTGTACCCTTCGCCCTGGCAGTATTTTAAAAGAACCCCTGTGCTTCATAGGAATTAACCCGCCGTACACAGCGTAGGCGTCTGGGTCTTGGAAACATTTACGCAGGGACCCCTGCACTTTCTAATATTAGTATGCCCAGTCCAGTAAATAAGAAATCCAGGAAAAGGAATTAGAAATCTATTTTTTTATGGCTAGAGTTTGTTTAATTCATATAAAATTCATATGAACTTCAAATTGACCCATTCCAATTTTGATAATTCTATAATATTATTGTCTATCATCTAGTACCATTGTTTTGACATGAAAGTCACATTAAAATTTATATCCTATTTACTCTTGTACAAAACACATAAACCCTTCAGAAATTCATAACTTAAAATATATATAACTCCAAATTGATTCATTCCAGTGGCATTTATTTTGTTTAATATTGTTTATCATCTGGTATATTTGTCTAACCATGAAACTAGATTTAAAATTATTCACATGAATAACTCTATCCTAGGCATTAAATAACTTCAGAAAATCATAACTTAATAACCCTAACTCCGATTTTAGTGGTTTATGAACCCGCGATCTCGTAGCAACGCGTAGATCGATATCATTCAGTTTCTTCTTATGTTTGGTGTGATGTTAATTTTATCTATACCATGTTTGTTCGTATTGCTACGACTAGCGCGAGGACACGTGTCATCCGAAAAGCAAGTTGGTACCTGGAATCTCAAGTGTCAGGCAACTTGTGCCCTTGATTCACCTTTGTTACCCAATAATGTTCTTTATAATCATTTACCATGCATAGGCTTAATTTTGATGGGACCCAATAGGTCACCCTAGATTGTTTATCTCATTACCTTGTTTACCCCTGAATCACATGGGTAGTTTATGCTATTGCTTTACGTGGTTTTTGGGTTAATATTTCATTATATCCATGTTCCAGTTATTTTGTTATTCTATTTATGTTCATGTCAAGATCATTATGTTATTGTTAATTGGAACATGGAGCTTAACTTGAGAACCACGTGCCACCACAAGGGAGGAATGGGACCCCTTGGCTGACTAATTAGGAAAGCTAGTGGAAGACTACCTTACCCGAAAGGGGCAAGGGCAGTAGGGGAGTGGTCAGTGTAGGGAGGTCCTTGTTTGATTTTGCTGCGATGGCGGTCAGACGAGAACCCTGCATTGGAACTTCCTATAAACTGTAGCGGGTTTTCGGAAGCTAGTGGAACTTTGTAAAGGCCTCGTAGTGGATCCCTAGCCATTCACCTTGGTAGTGTCTAAGGGCCTAGCTAACCCTGGCGACATGGGAAACACGACTTGTGGGTAAAGGGTACAACCTCTGCAGAGTGTAAAACTGGTATACTAGCCGAGCTCACGGTCATGAGCGGCTCAGGACTCTCCGATGATTAAATTATGGAACCTAAACTCAATTTGTCATTTGCATTTGCATGGGATTTGTTATTAATTTTGTTCTATTATTTTATTATGGTTTGGTATTCACTTACACTTAGTAACTGCTAATAAAATTTGACCAACTTATTAAAAGCAATGCTCAGCTTTAACCTCTATTGTTGATCAGCCTTACACACTTCATGAACTCCCACCTTTGTGAGTTCATGCCACATTATTCCCCACAACTTGTTGAGCGATGAACATGTGTGAGCTCACCCTTGCTGTCTCACACCCCCCCACAGGAGAAGAACAGGTGGTTTCAAGTGGAGTCAAGTACCGAGGCATCTGACTTGATCTAGGTGGCGTTTCTCAGTTGACATTGGCGCCGACGATCCTTAGTTCGTGTTATATTTATCTTTTATTTTTGTAAGTCTTCCGCTATGTAATAAATACTCTGATTATTGTGACATTTATCTCTATACACTCTGTTATTGTATATGTTGTCTTCTTGGCGCATGTATGAGATGCACCTGGCTTTGTCCTTTAAAGCCGGGTGTGACACTGATTTTGCTGGAGCAGTTTATTCTGAATATGTATGTGTCCTTCGCGGCCGCCGAGGCCTGAACACTTTGTCATCGTGATATAAAGCTGTGTCTCTTTTCCTCCTGTTTCGCGTATCCGGACTTGTTCGTCAGTAGCAGGATCACTTACCCAAGTAAGAGTTATTTTTCGCGGTAGGTGACGAGTGAGGTATCCGTATCCCGGAGGCGTAGGAGTCCCTCGGCTCGGTCGGCCTTGCCGCTTACATGCACTCTTATTCGTTTCTCAGGGTTCTGTTACTGATATAGCCGGGAAACACGAAAGTCGTTTTGGCGAAAGACTTTTTCCGAGGAAAATTTTGACGCAGAGGGGGTTCCCCCCTTCTAGCCCCCGAGGGAGGGTCGGGCTTTGCCGAGGCAAGACTGACCCTTCCTTGATGGTTAGACTTTGCTTGGGTATGTAAACGAGGTACATGAACGACTTGAAAACATCTTAAGTGTAGAAGCGACGTAGCTGTCAGATGTTCCAAGCGTTGCTGTAGACCTCGCCTTGACTGTTGGCCAGCTTGTATGTCCCGGGCTTCAGAATCTTGGCGATGATGAACGGCCCTTCCTAGGGAGGCGTGAGCTAATGGCGCCCTTGGGCATCTTGTCGTAGCCGAAGCACCAAGTCGCCCACCTGGAGGTCTCGGGACTGAACCCCTCGGGCGTGGTAGCGTCGCAGGGACTGCTGATACCGCGCCGAGTGTAGTAAGGCCATGTCCTGAGCCTCTTCCAGCTGGTCTAGTGAGTCTTCTCAGTTTGTCTGGTTGCTTCGGTCGTCGTATGCCCTTGTCCTCGGGCAGCCGTATTCTAAGTCTGTGGGCAAGATAGCCTCGGCCCCATAGACTAGAAAAAACGGCGTGAAGCCCGTGGCTCGGCTTGGCGTCGTCCTCAGACTCCAGACCACCGAGGGGAGTTCCTTCATCCATCGCCTGCCGAACTTGTTGAGGTTGTTGTAGATCCTCGGCTTGAGTCCTTGCAGAATCATGCCGTTGGCACGCTCTACCTGCCCATTTGTCATGGGGTGAGCTACAGCGGCCCAGTCCACCCGGATGTGGTGGTCCTCGCAGAAGTCCAGGAACTTTCTGCCAGTGAACTGGGTGCCATTGTCGGTGATGATGGAGTTTGGGACCCTGAAGCGATGGATGATGTTGGTGAAGAACGCCACCGCCTGTTCGGACCTGATGCTGTTTAGGGGTCGGACCTCGATCCACTTGGAGAATTTGTCGATGGCGACCAGCAGGTGCGTGAAGCCCCCGGGTGCCTTCTGCAAGGGACCGACAAGGTCCAAACCCCACACAGCAAACAGCCAGGTGATGGGTATTGTTTGCAAGGCCTGAGTGGGCAGGTGCGTCTGCCTTGCATAGAATTGACACCCTTGGCAGGTGCGTACAATCCTAGTGGCGTCGGCCACCGCGGTTGACTAGTAGAAAACCCTATCGGAAGGCGTTTCCAACGAGGGCCCGAGGTGCTGCGTGGTGACCGCAAGCTCCCGAGTGTATTTCTTGCAATAGCTCCTTTCCTTCGGCGATGGATATGCATCGCTGGAGGATGCCTAAGGGGCTGCGATGGTAGAGCTCCTTTCCGTCACCCAGCAAGACGAACGACTTGGCGCGCCGCGCCAGTCGCCGAGCTTCGGCTCTGTCGAGGGGTAGCTCTCCTCAGTGGAGATATTGCAGGTATGGGGTCTGCCAGTTTTGATTAGGCATGACCCCATTCCACTCTTCCTCGATACGCAGTGCCTCACCCTCGGGGGCCGAGGGTGCCTCAGGCTGAGCTGAGGGCGCCTCGGGCAGAGCCGAGGCTTTCTTGGGCTCGGGCGTGTTGTCGGTCTTGACGGAGGGTTGATGTAGGTCTCGGGAGAAGACGTCCAGAGGAACCGTTGTCCGCCCCGAGGCTATCTTAGCCAGCTTGTCTGCAGTCTCTTTATATCGTCGAGCGACGTGGTTGAGCTCGAGCCCGTAGAACTTGTCCTCCAGGCACCGAACCTCGTCGCAGTAGGCTTCCATCTTCGGGTCGCGGCAGTGGGAGTTCTTCATGACTTGGTCGATGACAAGCTGTGAGTCGCCACGAGCGTCGAGGCGCCGAACCCCTAGCTCGATGGCGATGCGCAACCCGTTAACCAGAGCCTCATACTCGGCCACGTTGTTGGACGCCGGGAAATGGAGGCGCAGCACGTAGCGGAGGTGCTTCCCGAGGGGTGAGATGAAGAGCAGGCCCGCGCCCGCTCCTGTTTTCATCAGCGACCCGTCGAAAAACATGGTCTAGAGTTCCGGTTGGATCGGAGCTGTTGGAAGCTGGGTGTCGACCCATTCAGCCACAAAGTCCGCCAAGACTTGGGACTTGATGGCCTTCCGAGGGCAAACAAGATTGTCTCGCCCATGATCTCCACCGCCCACTTCGCAATCCTACCCGAGGCCTCTCGGCACTGGATGATCTCCCCAGGGGGAAGGATGACACCATAGTCACCGGATGAGACTCGGAGTAGTATCGTAACTTTCGTCGTGTCAGAATTACCGCGTACAGCAGCTTCTAAATTTGCGGGTAGCGGATTTTGGTCTCGGACAGTACCTCACTGATGAAGTAGACCGGCCTCTAGACGGGCAATGCGTGCCCTTCTTCTCATCTCTCGACCATGATCGCAGCACTGACCACCTAAGTGGTAGCGGCGACGTAGACCAAGAGGGCTTCTCCGGCAGCGGGGGGCACCAGGATGGGCGCGCTTGTAAGGAGCGCCTTCAAGTTCCCGAGGGCTTCCTCGGCCTCGGGGGTCCAAGTGAAGCGCTCGGTCTTCCTTAAGAGGCGATACAGGGGCAGGCCTCTTTCGCCGAGGCGCGAGATGAAGCGGCTCAGAGCCGCAAGGCATCCCATGACCCTCTGTACTCCTTTCAAGTCCTTGATAGGCCCCATGTTGGTGATGGCCGCGATTTTCTCTGGGTTGGCCTTGATTCCCCGCTTGGAGACGATGAACCCCAGGAGCATGCCTCGGGGGACTCCGAAGACACACTTCTTGGGATTGAGTTTTACGCCTTTCACTTTGAGACACTTGAATGTCGTTTCAAGGTCGGAGAGGAGGTCGGAGGCTTTCCTCGTCTTGACCACGATGTCATCGACGTAAGCCTCGACCGTTCGACCAATGTGCTCCCCGAACACGTGGTTCATGCACCTTTGGTATGTCACACCTGCATTCCTCAAACCGAATGGCATAGTAATGTAGCAGTACATGCCAAAAGGTGTGATGAAAGAAGTCGCGAGCTAGTCAGACTCTTTCATCCTGATTTGGTGATACCCTGAGTAGGCATCGAGGAACGACAGGGTTTTGCACCCAGCAGTGGAATCCACGATTTGATCGATGCGAGGCAGAGGGTAGGGAACCTTCGGACATGCTTTGTTTAGACCAGTGTAGTCTACACACATTCGCCATTTCCCACCTTTCTTTCTGACAAGCACAGGGTTGGCTAGCCATTCGGGATGGAATACCTCTTTGATGAACCCTGCAGCCATCAGCTTGTGGATCTCCTCGCCTATGGCTCTGCGCTTTTCTTCGTCGAATCGACGTAGAGGCTGCTTCACGGGTCGGGCTCCAGCTCGGATATCCAGTGAGTGCTCGGCGACATCCCTCGGTATGCCAGGCATGTCCGAGGGACTCCACGCAAAAACCTCGGCGTTTGCACGGAGAAAGTCGACGAGCACTGCTTCCTATTTGGGGTCGAGCTCGGAGCCGATCCGGATCTGCTTGGAGGTGTCGTTGTCGGGGTCGAGAGGGACGGACTTAACCGCCTCTGCTGGTTCGAAGTTGCCGGCGTGGCGCTTCGCATCTGGCGCCTCCTTGGGGAGGCTCTCCAGGTCGGCGTTGAGGGCCTCGGATTCGGTGAGGGCCTCGGCGTACTCCACGCACTCCACGTCGCATTCGTATGCGTGTCGGTACGTGGGGCCGATGGTGATGACCCCGTTAGGGCCCGACATCTTGAGCTTGAGGTAGGTGTAGTTGGGGACGGCCATGAACTTGGCATAGCATGGTCTCCCCAGCACTGCGTGGTAGGTTCCTCAGAACCCGACCACCTCAAACGTGAGGGTTTCCTTTCAGAAGTTGGAGGGAGTCCCGAAGCAGATGGGCAGATCGAGTTGTTCAAGGGGCTGGACGCGCTTCCCGGGAATGATCACGTGAAAGGGCGCCGCACCGGCCCGGATCAAGGACAGATCGATCTACAGGAGCCCGAGGGTGTCGGCGTAGATGATGTTGAGGCTGCTGCCTCCGTCCATGAGGACCTTGGTAAGCCTGACGTTGCCGATGATGGGATCAACAACGAGCGGGTTCTTCCCCGGGCTCGGCACGCGGTCGGGGTGGTCGCCTTGGTCGAAGGTGATGGGCTTGTCAGACCAGTCTAGGTAGACTGGCGCCACCACCTTCACCGAGCAGACCTCCCGGCGCTCTTGCTTGCGGTGCCAAGCCGAGGCGTTCGCCACATGCCCACCGTAGATCATGAAGCAGTCATGGACCTCGGGGAACTCCTCTGCCTTACGGGCTTCCTTCTTGTCGTTGTTGTGGGCTTTGCCACCTTCCGCTGGTGGCTCGGCCTTGTGGAAGTAGCGCCGAAGCATGACGCACTCCTCAAGGGTGTGCTTGACGGGACCCTGATGATAGGGGCACAATTCCTTGAGCATCTTGTCGAACAAGTGGCGCCTCCGGGAGGCTTCCGAGGGTTCTTGTGCTCGGCGGCGGCGACAAGGTCTGCGTCGACTGCGTCGCGTTTCGCTTGCGACTTCTTCTTGCCCTTCTTCTTCGCGCCGCGCTAAGCGGACGCCTCGGGGACGTCATCCGGCTGGCGCCCCTAAGGCTGCTTGTCCTTCTGGAAGATGGCCTCGACCGCCTCTTGGCCAGAGGCGAACTTGGTGGTGATGTCCATCAGCTCACTCGCCCTGGTGGGAGTCTTGCGACCCAGCTTGCTCACCAGGTCGCGGCACGTGGTGCCGGCAAGGAACGCGCCGATGACATCTAAGTCGGTGATGTTGGGCAGCTCAGTGCGCTGCTTCGAGAATCGCCGGATGTAGTCCCGCAAGGATTCTCCCGGCTGCTGGCAGCAGCTTCGGAGATCCCAGGAGTTCACAGGGCGCACGTATGTGCCCTGGAAGTTGCCGACGAAGGCTTTGACCAGGTCGTCCCAGTTGGAGATCTACGCAGGAGGCAGATGCTCCAGCAGGCTCGGGCGGCGTCGGAGAGGAACAGGGGGTGGTTGCGGATGATGAGGTTGTCATCGTCCGTTCCACCCAGCTGGCAAGCCAGCCGGTAGTGCGTGAGCCACAGTTTCGGCCTCGTCTCCCCTGAGTACTTGGTGATGGTAGTCGGGATTCGGAACCGGGTCGGGAACGGCGCCCGTTGTATGGCTCGGTTGAAAGCTTGCGGACCGGGTGGTTTGGGTGAGGGGCTCCGATCCTCCCCGCTGTCATAGCGTCCCCCACGCCTGGGGTGGTAGCCTCGGCGCACCCTCTCGTCGAGGTGGGCTCGACGGTCGCTGCGATGGTGCTCGTTGCCGAGGCGGCCCGGGGCCGCAGGCGCTGTGTCCCGCGTGCGCCCGGTGTGGACCGAGGCTTCCCGCATGAATCGAGAAGTCGCGGCGCGATGCTCTGGGGGGTATCCCTACCTTCGGGAGGCAGAGCTTTCGGCCCGTCAGACCGTGGCATCCTCCAGTAGATTCTTGAGCTCTCCCTGGATACGCCGCCCCTCGATGGTGGATAGTTCCGGCATCGCTCGGAGTAGTATTGCTGCTGCAGCCAGGTTCTGGCCGACCCCACTGGAAGCGGGGGGGCAGCCTTGCCCTGGCATTATCGGCGATGCGGTGTTGGACGTCCTGGGCCAGATGACGCGCTTCTCCGGCTGGTGCTCGGCCTGCCCACTCCTGCCCGACATTTTGCCGGAGCTGCACAAGTTGCCCTGCTTCCTCGTCGAGCCTGGCCTGCATCTCGCGGATTTGCTCGAGCTGTGTGTCCTGACCCCCCGCAGGGATTGGGACCACAGCTAGCTCCCGAAGGATGTCAACGCGAGGCGCAGGCCTAGGGGGATCGCCGTCCTCCGGCATACCAAGGTGGTTGCCTTCGTCGAGACCCCCTAGATCGACATGGAAACATTCACGACTTGGGCCACAGCCCTCGTTGCCGAGGTTGTGGCTATCATCGGAGCAATCGGAGAGGCAGTAGTCACATGCGGTCATGAAGTCCCGCATGGCACTGGAGTTCCCGAGCCCGGAGAAGTCCCAACCATAGTCGGGCTCGTTATCTTCCTCGGAACCCGGGGGCCCGTAGGTCGAGACGGCCGTCAATCGGTCCCAGGTTGACCACATATGATACCCCGGAAGGTTCGGATACGCCTTTATGAAAGCGTCCACCGAAGTGGGGTTGCTTGGTGGGTCGAAGCTGAATCTAAAAGGCACAGGATGGGAAACGAACGGTACCTCTTGATCGACGGATGGTGACGAAGTCACGTCAGGGACGGACTGCACCGTTATCTCAGGTACGAGGCTAACGCCCAGCAAGTCCTTCGCGAGCGTGCTGGCGTCGCCCGTCTGCTCGGGGTTGGCGTGTCGCGGGGAAACGACGCTCATCTTCATCTCAGACGCGAGGTCAACGCCCGACGTGTCCCCCGCTGGGGCGCCGGCGTCGTCAACTCGCTCGACAGCCGACGAGGTGCCGCCTCCTGCTTGGCCATGATTGCCCCGCCTCCTTCCCCGTTGACGAGGAAGGTGACGGGACAGACTCGGATACTGTTCTTCTGCCATGCGGGGAAGACGTCGTCGATTCCGCCGCCGGCGGGCGGGCTGACGGTCGCCATTGTCGTTGTCGCGCGACGGAGGAAGGAGTATCATGTCGTAGCTGCCGTCGAGGGACATGAACTCGAGACTCCCGAAACGGAGCTTCGTCCCGGGTTGGAGAGGTTGCTGGAGACTCCCCATCTAGAGCTTGACGGGAAGCTGTTCGTCAACACGCAACAGTCCCCTACCTGGCGTGCCAACTGTCGGCGTTTCGACCCTGGGGGGTCCCTAGACCGATGAGTAAATTGTCGCTGCGTGTCCCAGCCCAGATGGGTCGGCGCGAGACGGAGACACAAGGGGGGAAAACAGTAAGGGGAACTCGCGGCCTCGTGTTGTCCTGCGCCCAGGGCGGATGCGCTTGCAGTAGGGGGTTACAAGCGTTCGCGAGGGAGAGAGAGAGAGGGCGTGAGACTGCGCGTCAGCCCGTTCTCCCGCGCGGCCACCTTCTCGTACGAGGGCCCTGAACCTTCCTTTTATAGACGTAAGGAGAGGGTCCAGGTGTACAACAGGGGGTGTAGCAGTGTGCTAACGTGTCTAGCAGAGGGGAGCCAGAGCCCCATGTACATGCCGACGTGGCTGTCGGAGAGGTGTTGGAGCCCTGTTCATGTGGCATCGTGGCCGTCGGAGGAGCGCTTGAGCCCTGTAGAAGCACAGCTGTCGGGGCTGTTGGATCCTTGCTGACGTATCCTTGCTTCCGTAGGGGGCTGAGAACCGCCGTCGTCATGGAGCACGTGGGGTGCCATCATTACTTGTTTTACCGGGGCGAGCCAGATGGGACGCCGGTCTTGTTCCCCGTAGCCTGGGCTAGCTAGGGGTAGGGTAATGATGGCCCCCCTTGTGGCGTGGTCGGTCCGAGCCCAAGGTCGGGCGAGGCGGTGATTCCTCCGAGGTCGAGGCTGAGTCCGAGCCCGTGGGTCGGGCGAGGCGGAGACCGTCGTTCGAGGTCGAGGTTGAGTCCGAGCCCTGGGGTTGGGCGAGGCGGAGACCATCGTCCGAGGTCGAGGTTGAGTCCGAGCCCTGGGGTCGGGCGAGGCAGAGACCGTCGTCCGAGGTCGAGGTTGAGTCCGAGCCCTGGGGTCGGGCGAGGCGGAGACCATCGTCCAAGGTCGAGGTTGAGTCCGAGCCCTGGAGTTGGGTGAGGCTGAGACCGTCTTCTGGAGTCGAGGTGGAGTCCGAGCCCTGGGGTCGGGCGAGGCGGAGACCGTCTTCCGGAGTCGAGGTTGAGTCCGAGCCCTGGGGTCGGGCGAGGCGGAGATTCCTATGGCGCCCGAGGCTGGACTTGGCTGCTGTCAGCCTCACCCTGGCGGGTGGCACAGCAGTCGGAGCAGCGCAGGCGGCGCTGTTTTCCTGTTAGGTCAGTCAGTGGAGGGGCGAAGTGACTGCGGTCACTTCGGCCTTGTCGACTGGAAAGCGCGCGTCAGGATAAGGTGTCAGGCGATCCTTGCATTGAATGCTCCTGCGATCCGGTCGGCTGGAGAGGCGATCTGGCCAAGGTTGCTTCTCCGTGAAGCCTGCCCGAGCTGGGCCTCGGGCGAATCGAAGGTGCGCCCGTTGCTTGAGGAGAGCCTCGGGCGAGGCGTGAATCTGCCTTGGTCTATCGTTCCTACCCGAGGCTGGGCTCGGGTGAGGCGAGATCGTGTCCCTTGAGTGGACGGAGCCTTGACCGGAATTGCGCCCATCAGGCCTTTGCAGCTTTGTGCTGATGGGGGTTACCGGCTGAGATTAGGAGTCTTGGGGGCACCCCTAATTACGGTCCCCGACATAATTATAACTGTGGCTTAAACTGATGAACATGTATGTCAATTGTGAATTGATGAGTGATGAGATATGTTAATTTTGTGTCGCATTATTATGGTCCATGAAACTATGGGTATAGTTACTATTTTATATTGCTAAATTGGTTTGAAATTAATTAAAAATTGATTATGTGTTGTGACTCGCGAGTTTAACGAGTTAGCTTGAGCCCGTAAACGAGCCAAACTGAGCTGACTCCGTGACTCGTTATCTTAACGAGCTGAGCCGAGCTAACTTGTTAGCTTAACGAGCCAGCTCAAACTCGACCGAGCCAAGTTGGCTCGATATCCAGCCTACTGCCAAGTATATACAGTACTCTGAGTTTTCAGAAATTAAGTTTATTTTGTGAAGTTCGTTAGTCCTGAGGGCATGTACAACCCTGATACTGATGCACGGTACTCCAAGTATAAGAGACAACACACAACATAATATAGTGGACATGCATGTCTAAAACATGTGTCTTACTATATTCATTGCACCAATCAAAGCATTCAATAAATCAAATTGATCAATCAGCTAGTCTCCTGCCTCAAGCATAGAGCTAAAACACTATGTCAAGATACGTGTCTTGATTTTTTTTACATTCATACACACTCGAAGACAGTTCGAAGACTCACATACCCTGAGATGATGAATAATTGTTAGGATCTCAGGTGGAGAAAAAGAGACACAGAGTTTAATATGGAAAAAACGCCCCCAATGTGGAGGAGAAAAAAACCACAGGAAAACAGATCTATTATGTGGTGAGATGTACAGGGAACAAGGGGGCCTATTTATATAGGCAAAGGAGATAGAGATAGAGTCAAATAATCTTATCCAACAAATCTCCCCTTGACGCTAAATCTATAAAACTGTTTTCCCAAACACCACGGTGCTAAGCTCCATGAACACCTACCAAGTCAAGACAATGCTTGAACTTGGTATTAGATAATGGCTTTGTAAGCATGTTTGCAGGATTTTCATCAGTATGTATCTTGTCCGCTTTAATCTTGCCTTCCACAACAATATCACGAATGAAGTGGTACTTGATATCAATATGCTTGGTCTTGAATTGATACATGTCATTCTTGGTCAAACAAATAGCACTGTGACTATCACAATAAACCTTGATGACATCTTGAGGAACACCAAGTTCAGAAATAAGACCTTGCATCCAAATAGCTTCTTTAACCCCTTTAGTGGCTGAGACATATTCTGCTTTAGTAGTGAAAAGAGCAGTAACAGACTGAAGTGAAGCCCTCCAACTCACTGCAGAACTGCATAATGAAAATATATAGCCAGATATGGAGCGTCTCTTATCAAGATCACCAGCAAAGTCAGAATCAACAAATCCCTCAACAAATCCCCTGACACCAGTTTCCTTCACTGAATTCTTGTCAAACAATAATCCAAAATTAGAAGTACCTTTCAAGTAGCGAAGAATCCACTTTACTGCATTCCAATGTTCTTTACCAGGATTGTGCATAAATCTGCCAACTACACTAATAGCATGAGCCAAATCGGGTCTTGTACAGATCATAGCATACATGAGATTCCCAACAGCATTAGAATACGGTATGTGAGACATGTGTTCTTTCTCATCTTCAGTAACAGGACATTGCCTTGATGACAATTTAAAATGTGAAGCAAATGGTGTAGCAACAGATTTGCAATTACTGAGATTATATTTTTCAAGAACTTTCTCAATATAACTTTTCTGAGATATAAAAAGAGTACCAACACGACGATCACATTGAATTTCCATTCCAAGAATCTTCTTTGCTGGTCCAAGATCTTTCATATCAAAATCATGACTAAGTTGAGCCTTCAATTCAACAATCAGTGACTTATCATGAGAAGCAATCAACATATCGTCAACATAAAGCAGCAGATACACAAAAGATCCATTAGGGAACTGCTTCAAATAAATACAATGATCATAATTGCTTCGAGAATAACCATGTGCAAGCATGAACGAGTCAAACCTCTTATACCACTGTCTAGGAGCTTGTTTCAAACCATAAAGAGATTTCTGCTTCAGAAAATAAACCCAGACTTTGCGAGAGAAATCATCAATAAAAGTGATCATATAATCACAACCTCCAATAGAAGAATGAGGAGCCCAACCCCAAAGATCAGAATGAATATAATCAAAAATGCCTTTGGTGCAGTGAGTAGATAAAGAGAAACTGACTCTCTTCTGTTTGCTAAATATACAATATTCACAAAATTCCAACTTGCCAATATCATTTAAATAACCTCTCTTGTGCAAGAGATGCATGCCTTTTTCACTCATATGTCCCAAGCGCATATGCCAAAGCTTGGTATTTGAAGTGTTGGATGCAATAGAAACAGCTGCAGTACCTGTAACTGTGGAACCTTGCAAATAATAGAGATTATTTATACGTTCAGCCTTTAAAACAACACAGTTGCCTTGAGAAACCTTAAGAACACCATTACCAGCAGAAAATTTGAATCCCATTGCTTCTAAGGTGCCCAAAGAAATAAGATTCCTCTTCATTTTAGGAACATAACGAACATTAGTGAGGGTATTGAATGTGCTATCATGTACTTTAATTTGAATAGAACCAATTCCAGAAATTTCAAGTGGAGATTCATTACCAATAATAACATCACTATCATGAACATGAGAATAATCAGAAACCACTCTCGATGTAAACAAATATGAAAAGAGCAAGCTGAATCAAGAACCCAAGCCATACGCTTTTCATCATTAGAAGTGATCATAAGAGCTTCTCCACCATCACTATTTTCAATAATACTAGCCTCAACAGCTGATTTATCAGCTTCCTTTTTCTTTTTCCTTTCTTCCTTATTTTTCAACTTAGGATACTAGGAGATCACATGATTATCAGCTTTGCAATAACGATAAAAATTGTTGGGTTTACGATCTCTTTACTTAGACCTTGATTTAGTTTTATTAGAACTGCCCGCTTGTTGAGTTCTACCTCGAACAATAAAACCTTCACCCTTAGACTTAGAACAAGAATCAACATCAAATTTTTCCTTGGACAACAAATTTGATTTAACATTCTCAAATGTCAGTGAAGTATGATTTCCATAGAGCATAATTTCCTTAAAATGCTTAAAAGAGGGGGGCAACGAGACTACCAACAAAATTGTCTTATCTTCATCATCTATCTTCACATCCAGACTCTCAAGGTCGACACAAATAGAATTAAATTCATTGAGATGTGATTGAATAGATGTACCTTCTGCCATACGAATAGTATAAAGGTGCTCTTTCAGACAGAGCTTATTAGCAAGACTCTTGGTCATATATAGCTCCTCCAATTTCTTCCATAATTCTGCCGCATATTTAGCATTCATTACTTCACAAAGAATTTCAAGAGATAAACTGAGCTGTAAGGTGGATAAAGCTTTTTCATTAAGATCTTCCCATTTATCATCAGTCATATCAGCAAGTCGCGGTTGCAACGCTTTTCGTACACATAACTGGGTAAGAACAACCAGCAAGGGACCCTAATGGGTTCTGTACCCTAAATATAGAGGATCAAATGGTCCTCTACGCTCTCCAGCAGCGTCCTCTAAACGATCCTCTAAATTTAGAGGACGCTGCTGGATTCTCTATATATAGAGTTTCTCTAAACGGTCCTTTATCCATTTGAATATTTTAAATAACTGGTTTAGCAAAGCTAAAATATGTACAATACATTTGAGAGTATGACAAATACGTATGTACAAAAATAAAAATAAAAAATGTCTCTAATATAGATATTTTTAGTATAGAGAACGTGATTTAGAGGACGTTATTGGAGAGAAAGGAGATATAGAAGATAGAATCTTTTAGAGGAGACTGTAAAGGACGGATATAGAGCATGGATATAGAGGACGTTGCTGGAGACAGCCTTAATGCGAAAGCCAAAAGCTAGAAGGTACGAAATCAGATCGATTTTACGAGAATCCTTAGCGGCGGCAAGTAGATCTGATGTGTCTAAAACCCTAGCTCCAGATACCAATTGTTAGGATCTCAGGTGGGGAAAAAGAGACACAGAGTTTAACGTGGAAAAAACCCCCAATATGGAGGAGAAAAAAACCACGGGAAAACAGATCTATTAGGGCTAGTTTGACAACCTCATTTTCTATGGGATTTTCAATTTCCCAAGAGAAAATGAACTAATTTCCCATGGGAAAATGAAAAATCCTTGAAAAATTGGGTTTCCAAACCAGCCCTTATGTGGTGAGATGTACATGTGGTACAAGGGGGCCTATTTATATAGGCAAATGAGATAGAGATAGAGTCAAATAATCTTATCCAACAAGAATCTTTGGATGCATTATAGGGATGAAAGTGGTAATCCGAACTGTTAGGACAAATTTAATATTTTAAATAGATATGTATAAAATTTGATGTTGATCTTTTTTATGTTATCAAACACATTAGTACAAATATGAATAAAATATTACATAAATTGTTTTATGTATTATTTGCTCCCTACAACACAAAAAGTTGAAAAAAATACCAAAATTATTTCCGAATCCATACCGAAGTTTATATCTATTATTTGAGAAAATATAGGATGAATTTGAGATTTACCTTTTATGAATCTTAACAAGCTGGATGTTAAAAACAAGAATACAAATTTGTATTGTATATTCTATATCCTATATCCTATTTATTCGTAATCAAAGAAAAACGATTAAAAAACTGATTACTGAATAAATACAGTTTCTGAACCGTTTTCATCCCTAGATGCAATGGTTAATTAAACGGAACTAGCCTTGAGAGCGTATGCATATTAGTATCTGTTGTACATACTTTGATATAGCTGTAATCTGGTGTGTTCAAGTCAAGTCTAAAATTGCTGCACATAAACTTGACAATAATGTACATGGAATCTCGTGACATCACATATACAGTTCACAGATGGCGACCCATGCTGCTACCGAATCATCAGTATGGATTACAAGCGTTAGCCGCCGCCATCTTGCCGAAACCGACGGACGTCACGTCACCATATATATGTCCATGAGAGCTGAGCGCAGTTCTCCTATTTATGTCCAAGTTCGTGGTTAGTGATTACGACCAGCATACAAGTCACAAGTGAGGGCGGGAGAGGTTGAGGAAGAGCAGAGGAATCCAATCCAGGAGTGTTTAATGGCGGGAGGCAAAGAGGCGCACGGGTGGGCAGCCTGGGATGTCTCTGGTCACCTCTCCCCTTACCACTTCTCACGGAGGTATTGCTTTCCTTGCATGCAGTCTGCACTCACCATACCTTGTGCACGTACTAGTTCATCATCTTCGTGTGTACTGGAATGCTGTGCCGGCTGATTTCGATTTCAGGGTTCAGAGAGACGACGACGTCACCATCAAGGTGCTCTTCTGCGGGCTTTGCCACACTGACCTCCATGTCATCAAGAACGAGTTTGGCAACGCCAAGTACCCCGTCGTTCCCGGGTACCCAAGCCATTCCATTGCAAGCGAGGACAGGGATTTACTCAGACGGCCGCCGCAAGCAACAAATTAACCCTAGGCTCGCTCATCCTTTCGGGCGCAGGCACGAGATCGTCGGCGTCGTCACGGACATCGGCTCTGGCGTCACAAGCTTCAAGCCCGGCGACACGGTGGGCGTGGGCTACTTCGTCGACTCCTGCCGCAGCTGCGACAGCTGCAGCAAGGGGTACGAGAGCTACTGCCCGCAGCTCGTGGAGACGTCCAACGGCGTGGGCCTGGACGACGACGGCGACGGCGGCGCCACCACCAAGGGCGGCTTCTCCGACGCCCTCGTCGTCCACCAGCGCTACGTGGTGCGGGTCCCGGCCAGCCTGCCGCCCGCCGGGGCCGCGCCGCTGCTGTGCGCCGGCGTCACCGTGTTCAGCCCCATGGTGCAGTACGGCCTGAACGCGCCGGGGAAGCACCTGGGCGTCGTCGGCCTCGGCGGCCTCGGCCACCTGGCCGTCCGGTTCGGCAAGGCGTTCGGGATGAAGGTCACCGTCATCAGCACGTCGCTGGGCAAGCGGGACGAGGCCCTCGGCCGCCTCGGCGCCGACGCGTTCCTGGTCAGCCGCGACCCCGAGCAGATGAGGGCGGCGGCGGGCACCATGGACGGCGTCATCGACACGGTGTCGGCCGACCACCCTGTCGTGCCGCTGCTGGACCTGCTCAAGCCGATGGGCCAGATGGTCGTCGTCGGCCTGCCCACCAAGCCGCTCCAGGTGCCTGCCTTCAGCCTCGTCGCCGGCGGGAAGCGCGTGGCCGGGAGTGCCGGCGGCGGCGTCGGGGAGTGCCAGGCCATGCTCGACTTCGCCGGCGAGCACGGGATCACCGCGGATGTGGAGGTCGTCGGGATGGACTACGTCAATACCGCCATCCAGCGCCTAGAGAGGAACGATGTCAGGTACCGCTTCGTTGTCGACGTCGCGGGCAGCAAGATTGGAGGCTAGGCATCACCATTCCTAGTGTTCTGTCGATCGACGTGTGATTTGCTTCCTCGAGCGTGTCTTATTGTTCTGGTTGGAGCACGTACGCGGCCATCACACGCAGGCGTGGATAATAAACAAGGTAGAGTTTCGGGTTGTGTCGTTTCTGGATGTATGGTGCCGGTGGATAATAAACAAGCTTGGCGTGGTCGAAGTGAGCTCGCAAACTCCATGGCACGCAAGAGCGGTCTCTCCTTTGACTAGCTCATCAATGGCAACCTTCTCCCTCATCCCTTCGTCCGGCGGAAAGCTCAATGGCGGAAGGCTACTTTGGAAAATTGAATCTTCTCCGGTATTTCTAGAAATTGAGCGAGAAATTAAACTAATTTCTCGTTCAATCCCCGAGAATACCAAAGAACATTTAAGTTTCCAAACTAGCCTTTAAAAAACGAGGTGAATTCTTAACTCCGTGGAGAATTGGTCTAATTTAAATGTGGCAAAGGACAACCTCGAGAGGGCTGGTTCTCCAACTCCCATTCTCGATCCCCGCATCTTAATCCCATTTTCATATGCGCACCTATATATCACTATGATTTGGAGGGAAGTCAAGAAACGATACCGATCTATGACAGTGTTCTGACAATAGCACTAAAAATCCATGTCTCTAAAGAATCGCACCTGTTTCACCAAATGGATTTAGAAAATAACAATCCTTTGAATTCTGCTGCTTCCTTCACATACACATGTACCTAATTGCCCCTATAGCATTTCAATCTCTCCTTTCTATAATTCTATCTCTTTAGTCCATACAAAACTACACAAATAGATAGGCAAATACAAGTTCCATTTTAGTAAAGTTAAGCAAATTATATTGCATATAACGTGATTGATCCATATGCCATACATGTTGCACATTACATATTTATAACCAAGTTAGCCCTTCAAACATCTCAAAAGAACTACTTCATACTACATGGTTCACAAAATACCACATAATTCCATGTCAGAGTACTAAGCCATCTTATCCTAGCTAGTGATGCTAAGTTAGCCATTGAAACATCTCAAAAGAACTACTAAACGACATGGTTCACAAAATACCACACAATCCCATGCCACAACACTAAGTCATCTTGTCTCAATAGATGATGAGGCTCATTCTTCATAGGACAACACAAGGAGGCGCTTGACCGTGGTAGAGACACACTGGATGGCCCTAGCATTATCTTGGCCTCCATGCAACAATGAAATCCTTCTCGAGTAATACTTCTAGGAGAAATATTATCAAGGGATATTTTCATTGGCTTGGATGCCCTCTTGGAAGGTGTTTTTCGGTATACGAAAAATGACAACCACAATATATTAGTAAAACATGAACATCTAAGTTTTGTACTTAATTTTTCCTTGGAACACCACTATTTCAATCATGTTGTCCAACTTCTCCACGTGTTTGGCATTTTCAAGTTTCCTTGCACCTAATTCATGGCTTGCTTTAATCATGTTTTTTTCTTTTTCTTCCAGGTCGTATTTTTAACTTGGGTGGCAGTAACTTGAATCCCAAGTTTGCCTTGGGCCATTGAGCCATGTTGTTCATTCTTGGAATTATACCACTATATGCAACCTTGAACCTCCACACAGACTAATATTCATGAACAAATGAGTCCAAGTCAACATTTCTCTTTATTTGTATGAAAGCCAAAGAATGATGATAAGGCTTTCCAGTCACTTCTCATGCTCTACAGCTGCTAGTGTGTTCATGCAAATCCACCACATGCTGCCAAGGTGTCATGTCCCTATAATTTCCAAAAACCTCAATTTTGTGTCTATTTTTGTATACTGAAATTTGTCCTAAAACTTTAGTCTTAGCACTAAGTTGACTTATAATAGCAGGAAGAATACTACCAGAAAACTGTAAAGCCCTAAAGTTTGTATAAGGTAAAAATAATAAAATAAATAAAAACATGTATTTACATAAAAGTGTTTTGAAAATTATTTGATTTCCTTTTCTTTGTGCATACTCACCTAAGAGAATTAAAATAGTCAAATAGCAAATAAATAAATATGCATCTCATGCTGAGGTTCTTCTTTGTGCATTAAACTTTAATTTCAACTGCAAAACCAGATTTGGTCTCGAACTTAGAAGTGAAATGAGAAATGAAAACAGAAATAAAAAAATATGAAGGGATAAGGGAAAGAAAATAACAAAATAAATAAAATAAAAGATAAAGCCTTCCTTACTGTGTCCTCTCGACCTAGGCTATTTAGCCTCCACATAACCCACGTTCTCCTTCTCTGTTTTTTTTCTTCTTTTTTTGTTGTTATTAATTTTTTTTATCAGTCGAACGCTTGCATTAGTGTGATACAGGCGTGTTGTCATCGTGATTTTTTTTCAACCGTGAACTCTTCTCCTCTTCTTTTGTACGCGGGGTGAATGCTTGATGGCTGACATTGGGACCCACGATCCAAGCGCATGCACTATCACAGATTTTGGGAGGCGGATGCATGGGCCACCCCGGTCAGCCTTGTCCTTCCTCCGTGCCGTATCAAACTGAATCCTGCCGAGATTTTCTCTAGCCGGCTGGGAACCATAGCCTCCGTCGCTCTCGTAACAGATGCAACAAACTTGACCATATTTTTTTTGAGATAGTCACCATCTTGCATCCCCGTCTCTATTTAATCGGACCGAGCCCTCCTCATCCCTGTAAACCTCTAGACGAATGACAGGAAGCACCATAACCCAGAGAACAGACAAAGGGAGAGAGAAGGCAAGTAGCGACCATGGCGCATGAGGAGTTCCGTGTGCGACCTGGCTCGGCGTAGCGTAGAAGTTCTCGGGCCATGTCCCGACGGCATCTGGAGCGCCATGATACTGCGCAAAGTTGCCGCGGTGTCCCTGGTGGTCAGCTAGGTGTGGCCGGTATCCTCTTACGACCTCACGCGCCGGGCGCGGTCGCTCGTCCAGACACGGGCTCTAGCGCCGCCGGGTCTGACCGGTAGGAGGAAGAAGCTGGGATGGCCGTCTGATGTTAAGCGGAAGGTCGGGATTAGATGGAGGATACAGCGTGGCCGGATGTGTTCTAAACCGTTCGATCTGATCGGAGGGTGGAGATGAAGCACGCCTTCATTTAATCATGACCGTAGAACTTGGATCGGGTAGACGCCAAAACATACCGGTTCGTGCTGATGCAATCAGGGCCGTTGATCTAACCGGGGACGGTTACGATTAGACTGGACGCTTACCTCTTCGTTGGTTGAGTTTGTGCCGTTGATCTATGATCTAACGGTTGTGATGCGCGCGGGGTTAAGCTGCCGTGCCAACTTTATATACGAGCCCTCGAGATTTAAGGTAATAAACCCGCCATCCCTCGCTTGTTGAAAACTATTACAGTTTGGCCCGGAAATCTTGTGCAGAGCACCCTGGACTTTGTCAAAATAGGGTCCCCGGTCTAGAATTAATAGAGAAATTCATAATTAAATCATAAAATGAATTGTTAATATAAAAATAAACCCAGAAACTTATTTAATTCATAGAAAATCCATTCTAACTCCGATTTGACCCATTCAAATTGCGTTAGCTTCATAAAAATATTGTCTATGCAGTGGCAACACTAATTGTACCATAGGACAGACTTTTATAATTAGATATTTATTTAGCCTATGTTTGGTAGATTATACCTTTTAACCCAAGTTAAACTAGACCATGATAGTGATTTGACTATAACATGATTTTTAAACAAGTTATAATTTGGATTAAAGTTTACTTAACTATTTGGAGTATATTTTCTCATATGATGTATACTAACCAATTTATAATATAGTTTAATATTTTAAATCATGTTTATCTTCCATAAATCATAACTTCGTAACCATAACTCCGAATTTAGTAGTTCTTGTTCCCACGATTTCGTAGCAGCGTGTATATTATTATTACGTAGTTTATTCTTATGTTTGGTGTGATGTTAATTTTGCCTATACACTATTGGTCTGTATTGCTACGTTTAGCAGTGAGGTTACAAGCCACCTGAAGAGCAAGTTGGTACCTGGAAATCTCAAGTCCCAGGCAAGTTGTGCCCTTGATCACTTCTTTTTACCCACTCATGTTCTAATTAATCATAATGATCTGCATAGGTTAATTTTGATGGGACCCAATAGGTTACCTTAGTTTGTCTATCTTTATACCTTGTTTACCACTGAACTTTCTGGGTAGTACTTGCTAGTGCTATATGTGGTTTTGGGTATGGAGATACACTATTCATGATTACACTTTTGTTATCAGTTGTTATTTATTGTTCATGATAAGATCATTATGTTAATTGGAACATGGAGAACCACCTGGGAAAACAGTGCTACCACAAGGGAGGAATGGGACCCCTTGGCTGATTAATTAGGAAAGCTAGTGGAAGACTACCTTACCCGAAAGGGGCAAGGGCAGTAGGGGAGTGGTCAGTGTAGGGAGGCCCTCGGGAGGATTTTGCTGCGATGGCAGTCCTGCAAGGGAATTCCTGCTAGGGAGGCCCTCGGGAGGATTTTGCTGCGATGGCGGTCCTGCAAGGGATTCCTGCATTGGAACTTCCTATAAACTGTAGCGGGTTTTCTGAAGCTAGTGGAACTTTGTAAAGGCCTCGTAGTGTTGCCCTGCCTCGCCTCCTCGGTAGAGGTGTATGGGATTGGCCGTCTCTTGGCAGATGGGTAACACGACTTGTGGGTAAAGATGCGCAACCTCTGCAGAGTGTAAAACTGGTATACTAGCCGTGCTCACGGTCATGAGCAGCTCGGACCCTCACATGATTAATTTATGGAACTAAATTCAATTTGTCATATGCATTGCATCGCAGGTGATGTTGTTACTTTTGTTCTATTACTTAATTGGGTTTGGTATTTACTTATACTTAGTAATTGCTAATAAAATTTTGACCAACTTTAAAAGCAATGCTCAGCTTCAGCCATCCTCTTTGGTAAGCCTTACACTTCACGTGAGCTCCCACTTTTGGCGAGTTCATGCACATTATTCCCCACAACTTGTTGAGCTATGATCGTATGTGAGCTCACTCTTGCTGTCTCACACCCCCCCCACAGGTCAAGAACAGGTACCGCAGGATGAGGCGCTTGGAGGATGTTGCGATGTGTTCGTGAGAGGTCTAGGCCGTCGTCTCCTAGTCAACTTTGGGTTGCTGGACCGTTGTCTCCTTATAATGTAAATATTTATTTATTTTGTACCGAACTTCTATTATGTAGTAAAGATGTGACATTCGATCCTGTGCCATGGTTCATCATATGTGTGAGACTTGGTCCCAGCACACCTGGTGATTATGTTCGCGCCTGGGTCTTGGTGCCCCCGAAATCCGGGTGTGACAGAAGTGGTATCAGAGGAATGTTGACTGTAGGACGAAACCTAGATAGAACTGGACAACCATTATCTACCTACCTTTGCTACTCTGATTCTTTCTGAAACTTTCCTTAATCTTTTCTCATCTATTTCCGCTTTACTCTAACTATTCTTACCTTTTCTTGCTAAAGACAAATGTGGATTTCACACTTTGAAATCCTGTGCCTAAAGTGACCTTTAGGAATAGGAGACCAAATCTTAGGAACAAAAACAAACTATTTTTATAAGTATCTATATGCTTGAATGCTTGTTCTTATGATACTTGTCTGATTTGGATCTTTGACTGAGTGTGATGAATTGTGGAGTAATGTTCACAATTACATCTGCAT
Organism: Zea luxurians; assembly: GCA_029449295.1. Classification (NCBI taxonomy): domain Eukaryota; kingdom Viridiplantae; phylum Streptophyta; class Magnoliopsida; order Poales; family Poaceae; genus Zea; species Zea luxurians. The sequence goes on along the minus strand of JAOPSE010000051.1, from coordinate 11,810,898 downwards.
ATGCATATAGGAAAAAAATGCTTATAAAAATGATAACTAGACAAACTAGATTATTCCCCATTAATGTAGCTAGCCTAACAATATCTATCTCATCTTAAAAGATTCTATCCTACACTCATAGATCCATCTCCTCTCAAAAGATCCTAACTTATCCTAATCTAGCTTAATAGATTTACCTTATCTTAAGAGATACTCTATTGCCTTAATAGAATCATCCTATCTTGAAAAAGACTTCATGTCATCCTAATAGATCTAACTGACCTCAAAAGATTCTATGTTATCCTTAGGGATTCATCTTGCCCTAATTAGCGTATTTATCCCACTCTAGAATAACAACCATGAGCTAACCCAACCAATAGAGTCTTGATGGATTGCATAATCTATCAACCCCCACCTGACATCATGTAGTCTACCTCATCCATATCTATCTTAACCATATTCGCCAACCCCGATGATATACACTCACCTCGAATCAATGAGACCAAGACCGGAGAAGAAAAGATCAACATCGACAAGGAAGGATATAACAGTCGAAGCGAATCTCGAGATGAATCAAGACTTAAACATTTTGGGATAAAGCCTTCTCCTTGACATAATCTATCTTACCTCAACCTGCCCAAATTATATCCTACCTGATAAGTAGTTGGATACATGCTCTCCTAATCACTCACTAATGAAAAAAAAGGGCTCTTGATTTTTGAAACAATTAGTGTCGGGGACCATAATTAGGGGTACCCTCAAGACGCCTAATTCTCAGCTGGTAACCCCCATCAGCATAAAGCTGCAGAGGCCTGATGGGTTTGATTAAGTCAGGGATCAGTCCATACGAGTGACTTGACCACGCCACGCCCGAGCCTAGCCTCGGGCGAGGGCAGCCGACCCTAAGATGACTCCGTCTCGCCTGAGGCCTCCTCTATCACGGCAGACGCATCTCCGGCTCGCCCTAGGCCCCGCCTTCGATAAGAAGAAACCCTGACTAAATCACCGCGCCAACCGACCGAGTCACCGGGGCGTTTAACGCAAAAGGTAAGACCGACGGGCGACCAGACTTCGCCAAAGGTGCCATAGGAGGCTTCGCCCGACCCAGGGCTCGGACTCGGGCTAAGGCCCCGGAAGACGGCGAACTCCGCTCCGCCCGACCCCAGGGCTCGGACTCGGGCTAAGGCCCCGGAAGACGGCGAACTCCGCTCCGCCCAAGGGCTCGGACTCGGGCTAAGGCCCCGGAAGACGGCGAACTCCGCTCCGCCCAAGGGCTCAGACTCGGGCTAAGGCCCCGGAAGACGGCGAACTCCGCTCCGCCCGACCCCAGGGCTCGGACTCGGGCTAAGGCCTCGGAAGACGACGAACTCCGCCTCGCCCGACCCAGGGCTCGGACTCCGCCTCGGCCTCTGCCGAACGATCTCCGCCTCGCCCGACCCAGGGCTCGGACTCTGCCTCTGTCTTGCAGGACGGACTCGACCTCGGCTTCGGAGGAGCCTCCACGACGCCCGACCTAGGACACGAGACCGCCACGTCAACAGGAAGCGTCATCATCACCCTGCCCTGAGCCAACTTGGGTCGCAGAGAACAAGACCGGCGTCCCATCTGGCCAGTTAGGCCAGGCAGGCAAATGATGGCGCCCCGCTAGACCATGACGACGGCGGCTCTCAGCTCCCTTACGAAAGCAGGAAGACGTCAGCAAGGGCCCAGCCACTCCGACAGCTGTCCCCCCGTCCGGCTCCGTTACTCCTCCAACAGCCATGACGCCACAACAACAGGGTGCCAAGATCTCTCCGGCTGCCACCTAGGCATGTACTTAGGGCGCTAGCTCTCCCTCGCTAGACACGTAGCGCCTTGCTACACCCCCATTCTGTACACCTGGATCCTCTCCTTACGACTATAAAAGGAAGGACCAGGGCCTTCTTAGAGGAGGTTGGCCTCGCGGGGACGAAGGGCAGGGGCAGGCGCTCTCTAGGGGCCGCTCGCTCCCCTCACCTCGCGCGGACGCTTGTAACCCCCTACTGCAAGCGCACCCGACCTGGGCGCGGGACGAATACGAAGGCCGCGGGAATTCTCCGACTCCCTCACGACCCGGCTCCGGCCACCGACCTCTCTCTCTGTTCCCCCCTTCGCGCTCGCCCACGCGCTCGACCCATCTGGGCTGGGGCACGCGGCACTCTCACTCGTCGGCTCGGGGACCCCCTGGTCTCGGAACGCCGACAGTTGGCGCGCCAGGTAGGGGCCTGCTGCGTGTTGACGAGCAGTTTCCCGTCAAGCTCCAGATGGGCAGTCTCCAACAACCTCTTCAACCCGGGACGGTGCTCCGTTTCAGGAGCCTCGAGTTCATGTCTCTCGACAGCAGCTACGACATGATACTCCTTCCACCGCCGCGCGACAGCGACAATGGTGGCGGACAACCCGCCCGCCGGCGGCGAAATCGACGACGTCTTTCCCGCGTGGGGGAAGGACAACTTCCGAGCTCGCCCCATCCTCTCCCTCGCCATCGGAGGAGGAGGAGGCAGGGCAACCGGGGCCAAGCGGGAGATCGCGCTCCGACGGCTGTTGAGCAAATCGACATCCCCGGCGCCTCAACGGAGGACACGCCAAGCGTCGCCCTCGCGTTCGAGGCGAAGGCGAGCGCCATCCCCCCGCAACACGTCGACCCCGAGCAAGTGGACGACGCCAGCACGCTCACGGAAGGCCTGCAGGACGTCGCCCTCGTACCCAAGACGACGGCGCGGTCAGCCCCCGACGTGACTTCATCGCCCCTCGTCGACAAAAAGGTACCGACTGCTCCCCATCTTTCGTCATTTCGACTCGGCCTCAGCCCGCCTGGCGACCTCGCTTTGGCGGGCGCTCACATTGAGGCGAGTGCAACCTCTCTGGGGTTTCGTGTGCGGTCGCCTTGGGACCGATTGACGGGTGTCTCGACCTACGGACCCTCTGGGTCCGAGGAAGATGACGACCCCAGCATCTGCTGGGATTTCTCCGGATCTGGCAACCCTAGTGCCATGCGGGACTTCATGACCGCATGTGACTACTGCCTCTCCGACTGTTCCGACGGCAGCCGCAGCCTTGGCGACAAGGACTGCGGCCCGAGTCACGAATGTTTCCACATCGAGCTAGGGGATCCCTCCGGAGGCGGCTGTCTCGGCATGCCGGAGGATGGTGATCCCCCTAGGCCAGCGCCTCGCGCCGACATCCCGCGGGAGCTAGCTGTGGTCCCCGTTCCGGCGGGGGGTCACGACCCACAGCTCGAGCAAGTCCGCGGGGCGCAGGCCGGGCTCGATGAGGAAGCAGGAGCGCTCGAGGCAATCCGCCAGAACATCGGGCAGGTATGGGGAGCCAGCCCCCGGCCGGAGGAATACGTCACCTGCCCCAAGGTCTCCAGCACCGCATCGCCAACGATGCCAGGGACAGACCGCCACCCGCGTCCGGCGGAACCGGTCAGGACCTGGCCGCTGCAGCGATGCTCCTTCGCGCGATGCCGGAGTCATCAACCACCGAGGGTCGGCGAATCCAGGGAGAACTCAAGCATCTCCTGGAAGGCGCTGCGGCCCGGCGGGCCGAGAGCTCTGCCTCCCGAAGGCAGGGATACCCCTCGGAACCTCGTGCCACGACTTCCCGACTCACGCGGGAAGCCTCGGTCTACACCGGGCGCACGCGCAACACCGCGCCTGCGGCCCCGGGCCACCTCGGCGACGAGCACCCTCATCGTGACCGTCGGGCACGCCTCGACGAAAGGGTGCGCCGAGGCTATCACCCCAGGCGTGGGGGACGCTACGACAGCGGGGAGGATCGGAGTCCCTCGCCCGAACCACCCGGTCCGCAGGTCTTTAGCCGAGCCATTCGGCGGGCGCCGTTTCCGCCCCGATTCCGACCCCCGACTACTATCACGAAGTACTCGGGGGAAACGAGACCGGAATTGTGGCTTGCGGACTACCGCCTGGCCTGTCAACTAGGTGGGACGGACGATGACAACCTCATCATCCGAAACCTCCCCCTGTTTCTCTCCGACACCGCTCGTGCCTGGTTGGAGCACCAGCCTCCGGGGCAGATTTCCAACTGGGAAGATCTGGTCCAGGCTTTCGCCGGGAACTTCCAGGGCACGTACGTGCGCCCCGGGAATTCCTGGGACCTCCGAAGCTGTCGGCAACTGCCGGGAGAGTCTCTCCGAGACTACATCCGGCGGTTCTCGAAGCAGCGCACCGAGTTGCCCAACATCACCGACTCCGATGTCATCGGCGCGTTCCTCGCCGGCACCACCTGCCGCGACCTGGTGAGCAAGCTGGGTCGCAAGACCCCCACCAGGGCGAGCGAGCTGATGGACATCGCCACCAAGTTCACCTCCGGCCAGGAGGCGGTAGAGGCCATCTTCCGAAAGGACAAGCAGCCCCAGGGCCGCCCGTCGGAAGATGCCCCCGAGGCGTCCACTCCGCGCGGCGCCAAGAAGAAAGGCAGAAGGAAGTCGCAAGCGAAACGCGACGATCCCGCTGTAGACCTTGTCGCCGCCGCCGAGCACAAGAACCCTCGGAAGCCCCCCGGAGGTGCTAACCTCTTCGACAAGGCACTCAAGGAGACGTGCCCCTACCATCAGGGGCCCGTCAAGCACACCCTCGAAGAGTGCGTTATGCTTCGGCGCCACTTCCACAGGGCCGGGCCGCCCGCAGAGGGTGGCAAGGCCCGCGACGACGACAAAAGGGAGGATCGCCAAGCAGGAGAGTTCCCAGAGGTCCGCGACTGCTTCATGATCTACGGAGGGCATGCGGCAAACGCCTCGGCTCGGCATCGTAAGCAAGAGCGTCGGGAGGTCTGCTCGGTGAAGGTGGCGGCACCAGTCTACCTAGACTGGTCCGACAAGCCCATCACCTTCGACCGGGACGACCACCCCGACCACGTGCCGAGCCCGGGGAAGTACCCGCTCGTCGTCGACCCCGTCATCGGCGACGTCAGGCTCACCAAGGTCCTGATGGATGGAGGCAGCTGCCTCAACATCATCTACGCCGAGACCCTCAGGCTCCTGCGCGTCGACCTGTCATCCGTCCGAGCAGGCGCTGCGCCCTTCCACGGGATCATTCCCGGGAAGCGCGTCCAGCCCCTCGGACAGCTCGACCTCCCTGTCTGCTTCGGAACACCCTCCAACTTCCGAAGGGAGACTTTGACGTTCGAGGTGGTCGGGTTCCGAGGAACCTACCACGCAGTGTTGGGAAGGCCATGTTACGCGAAGTTCATGGCCATCCCCAACTACACTTACCTGAAGCTCAAGATGCCAGGCCCCAACGGGGTCATCACCGTCGGCCCCACGTACAAACACGCATTCGAATGCGATGTGGAGTGCGTGGAGTACGCCGAGGCCCTCGACGAGTCCGAGGCCCTCATTGCCGACCTGGAAAGCCTCTCCCGAGAGGTGCCGGACGTGAAGCGACATGCCGGCAACTTCGAGCCAGCGGAGACGGTTAAGGCCGTCCCTCTCGACCCCAGTGGCAACACCTCCAAGCAGATCCGGATCGGTTCCGGGCTCGACCCCAAATAGGAAGCAGTGCTCGTCGACTTTCTCCGCGCAAACGCCGACGTTTTTGCGTGGAGTCCCTCGGACATGCCCGGCATACCGAGGGATGTCGCCGAGCACTCGCTGGATATTCGGGCCGGAGCCCGGCCGGTCAGACAGCCTCTGCGCCGATTCGATGAGGAAAGGCGCAGGGTGATAGGCGAGGAGGTCCACAAGCTGATGGCAGCAGGGTTCATTAAAGAGGTATTCCATCCCGAATGGCTTGCCAACCCTGTACTTGTGAGGAAAAAAGGGGGGAAGTGGCGGATGTGTGTAGACTACACTGGTCTCAACAAAGCATGTCCGAAGGTCCCCTACCCTCTACCTCACATCGACCAAATTATGGACTCCACTGCAGGGTGCGAAACCCTGTCTTTCCTCGATGCCTACTCAGGGTATCATCAAATCAAGATGAAAGAGTCCGACCAGCTCGCGACTTCTTTCATCACACCCTTCGGCATGTACTGTTATGTCACAATGCCGTTCGGTTTGAGGAACGCGGGTGCAACATACCAGCGGTGCATGAACCATGTGTTCGGCGAACACATTGGTCGCACGGTCGAGGCCTACGTCGATGACATCGTAGTCAAGACGGGGAAAGCCTCCGACCTTCTCTCCGACCTCGAACTGACATTCCGGTGTCTCAAGGCGAAGGGCGTCAAGCTCAATCCCGAGAAGTGCGTCTTCGGGGTGCCCCGAGGCATGCTCTTGGGATTCATCGTCTCCGAGCGGGGCATCGAAGCCAACCCGGAGAAGATCGCAGCAATCACAAACATGGGGCCCATCAAGGACTTAAAAGGCGTACAGAGGGTCATGGGATGCCTCGCGGCCTTGAGCCGTTTCATCTCGCGCCTCGGCGAAAGAGGCCTGCCCCTGTACCGCCTCTTAAGGAAGGCCGAGTGCTTCACTTGGACTCCCGAGGCCGAGGAAGCCCTCGGGAACCTGAAGGCGCTCCTCACCCAGGCGCCCATCTTGGTGCCCCCAGCTGATGGAGAAACCCTCTTGGTCTACATCGCCGCAACCACTCAGGTGGTCAGCGCCGCGATCGTAGTCGAAAGGCAGGAAGAGGGGCATGCTTTGCCCATCCAGAGGCCAGTTTACTTCGTCAGCGAAGTGCTGTCCGAGACCAAGACCCGCTACCCACAAGTCCAGAAGCTGCTATATGCAGTGATCCTGACGAGGCGAAAGCTGCGACATTACTTCGAGTCCCATCCGGTGACTGTGGTGTCATCCTTCCCCCTGGGGGAGATCATCCAGTGCCGAGAAGCCTCAGGACGGATCGCGAAGTGGGCGGTGGAAATCATAGGCGAGGCAATCTCGTTTGCCCCTCGGAAGGCCATCAAGTCCCAGGTACTGGCGGATTTCGTAGCCGAATGGGTCGATACCCAGTTACCAACGGCTCCGATCCAACCAGAGCTCTGGACCATGTTCTTCGACGGGTCGCTGATGAAGACGGGAGCTGGCGCGGGCCTGCTTTTCGTCTCGCCCCTCGGGAAACACCTGCGCTACGTGCTCCGCCTTCATTTCCCGGCGTCCAACAATGTGGCTGAGTACGAGGCTCTGATCAACGGATTGCGAATCGCCATCGAGCTAGGGGTCCGACGCCTCGATGCACGTGGCGACTCGCAGCTCGTCATCGACCGAGTCATGAAGAACTCCCTCTGCCGCGACCCAAAGATGGAGGCTTACTGTGAGGAGGTTCGACGCCTGGAAGACAAGTTCTACGGGCTCGAGCTTAACCACATCGCCCGGCGCTACAACGAGACTGCGGACGAGCTGGCAAAGATAGCCTCGGGGCGAACGACGGTTCCCCCGGACGTCTTCTCCCGGGATCTGCATCAACCCTCCGTCAAGATAGGCGACGCGCCCGAGCCCGAAGCACCCTCGGCCTCGTCCGAGGTGACCTCGGCCCAGCCCGAGCCATCCTCGGCTCAACCCGAGGAACCCTCGGAGCCCGAGGGCGAAGCGCTGCGCATTGAGGAGGAGCAGAACGGGGTCGTGCCAGATCAAGATTGGCAAACCCCGTACCTGCAATATCTCCGCCAAGGAGAACTGCCCCTCGACCGAGCCGAGGCTCGGCGGGTAGCGCGACGCGCCAAATCGTTCGTCTTGCTGGGCGATGAGAAGGAGCTCTACCACCGAAGCCCCTCGGGCATCCTCCAGCGATGCATCTCCATCGCCGAAGGCCAGGAACTCCTGCGGGAAATACACTCGGGGGCTTGCGGTCATCATGCAGCACCTCGAACCCTCGTCGGGAACGCTTTCCGCCAAGGCTTCTACTGGCCAACGGCGGTGGCCGACGCCACTAGAATTGTCCGCGCCTGCGAAGGGTGCCAATTCTATGCGAAGCAGACCCACCTGCCCGCTCAGGCTCTGCAGACGATACCCATCACCTGGCCCTTCGCTGTGTGGGGTCTGGACCTCGTCGGCCCTCTGCAGAAGGCGCCCGGGGGCTACACGCACCTACTGGTCGCCATCGACAAATTCTCCAAGTGGATCGAGGTCCGACCCCTGAACAGCATCAGGTCCGAGCAGGCGGTGGCGTTCTTCACCAACATCATCCATCGCTTCGGGGTCCCGAACTCAATCATCACCGACAATGGCACCCAGTTCACCGGCAAAAAATTCTTGGGTTTTTGCGAGGATCACAACATCCGGGTGGATTGGGCCGCCGTAGCTCATCCCATGTCGAATGGGCAAGTAGAGCGTGCCAATGGCATGATCCTACAAGGGCTCAAGCCTCGGATCTACAACAACCTCAACAAATTCGGCAAGCGGTGGATGAAGGAACTCCCCTCGGTGGTCTGGAGCCTGAGGACGACGCCAAGCCGAGCCACGGGTTTCATGCCGTTCTTCCTGGTCTACGGGGCCGAGGCCATCTTGCCCACGGACCTGGAATACGGCTCCCCGAGGACGGGGGCCTACAACGAAGAAAGCAACCAAGCTGGCCGAGAAGACTCGCTGGACCAGCTGGACGAGGCTCGGGACAGGGCCTTACTACACTCGGCGCGGTATCAGCAGTCACTACGACGCTACCACGCCCGAGGGGTCCGACCCCGAGATCTCCAGGTGGGCGATCTGGTGCTTCGGCTGCGGCAACACGCCCGAGGGAGGCACAAGCTCACGCCCCCTGGGAGGGGCCGTTCATCATCGCCAAAGTTCTGAAGCCCGGAACGTACAAGCTGGCCAACAGTCAAGGCGAGGTCTACGGCAACGCTTGGAACATCCAACAGCTACGTCGCTTCTACCCTTAAGATGTTTCCAAGTTGTTTATATACCTCGCACCCACGCAAAGTTTAGTCAACAAGGAAGGGTCAGCCTCGCCTCGGCAGAGCCCGACCCTCCCTCGGGGGCTAAAAGGGGGGAAACCCCCTCTGCGTCAAAATTTTCCTCGAACAAAAAATCTCTTTCACCAGAACATCTTTCGTGCTTTTTGATTACTTCGAGAAGTGGGTCCTGGAAACGACGGAGTGCACGTAAGCAGTCAAGGCTGACCGAGCCGAGGGACTCCTACGCCTCCGGGATACGGATACCTCACTCATCACCTTCTGCGATAAGTAACTCGCGCTCGGATAAGGCGAATCCGTGGATCGAACGAGTCTTTACGTACGAGAGCTCTTCTGTCGAAGCGATTCTTCGAGCCTTCTCGACCAAGTCGGTGACAGGGCTTCATGGGCGGGTAAAAGTACGCGTAAGCGGCAAGTAGGGATGTTCCTAAAACATCCGAATTGTATCACAAATCTAATATTTTAGTATAGATGTACATAGAATTTCAAGCTAATTTTTGGCAATGTTATTAAGAATATTATGAAGTATTTAAATAAATTTTTGTATAATTTTTTATGTACATTATTTCCTCCCTACAACAAAAAAGGTGAAAAAACATCCGAATCCGTATTCGGATAGACATTCGAATTTTATATGAATTATTTAAAAAGATATAGAACGAATTTAATGTTTATTTTTTTGAAGATTAATAGCCTCAATGCTAAAAACAAGAATATAAATTTACATAGCAAATTCTATATGTTTGTTGTTTACAATCGAAGAAAGAAGACCAAAAAATTGACATCCGAATAAATATCCGGATCCATCCCTAGCGGCAAGGCCGACCGAGCCGAGGGACTCCCACGCCTCCGGGATACGGATACCTCACTCATCACCTTCCGCGAGAAGCAACTCTTGCTCGCACTAGCATCCCTGCTACTGACAAAAAGTCCAGATACTCGAAACAAGAGGAAAAGAGACGCAGCTTTATAACGCGACAAGGGTATGTGTTCTGGCCTCAACGGCCGCGCAAGGCCCACGCTACAAGACGATTTGACCCTGCAGGCTCGGATCTTGACGACTAGAAGAGGGCAATGACACCCTCGGCGTCGACAACACCTTCGGCAAGGCCCGACCTAGCCTCGGACGGTGACGCGGTCCGAGGGCCTCTGCTCCGAAGGACGACGTCATCACCACGCTCGAGCAATCTCTGCCAGGGACTTCTCCGAGAACCCGGCCCGAGCGGACGGCTCGGCCGACCACCTCCGGGGCCTCGGCCGACCGCCTTCCGAGGGCGCCAGCTCGATCCGAAGCCTCGGCTGAGTCTTCTCCAACACGCCTCCAAAGCCCTTCCCTGCGGCGCGGGGGCTGGGGCCCGCCTGTCATACAGACCGGCTCTAAGCAGAAGAAGCCGAACCGCCGCGCACGACGCACGCAACCACCCAGCGGTTACGAGTAATCCTCCACTCTTGCTCGGACCAGCAGGCGAAAGGGGCAGGCGGCATGCAACCGCGCCAAGTGGACGCGCCTCCCCAACTCCTGACAGGCCGGCGCGACGGCTCAAGCCCACGCGTCGCGCAACTGGCGCGCCGGGCGCTGCATGCGAACCGCTATGCCACTCGCTCCACCACCGCACCTCCTCGATTGCGGAACCGATACCGCGATTCGAGGCGACCCAGCCCGCAACCCGGCAGCGCCAGCCTGGCGCAGCGGTCAAAAGCGGTCAAAAATGGGCCGGCAGTAATGACGGTGGCAGGCGCGCGAGAGCAGCGGTCACGCCATCTGCCAAGCTCATGTCCCATCCGGAGGCAGCAAGAGAGCCCCCTCTCACGGCGTGAAGACGACGCGCCCGTGACCCGTACCTCGAACGGCTCGCGCACGCGCGACGGCAACCTCGCCAACTACTCGCCCCGGCGCATTAACTCCGCGGCTTGACGGACAGCGCTACGGGCGGAGCGGCTGGTGACGTTTCGCCTTCGCCAAAACAACCACGCCAAAAAAGGTACGCCACGACGTTCAATTTCGAATCCTTTTTCCCTTTTTCCTTCTTTCTCTATCTCTTGCAACAGGGACCGAGAAGGGGGATAACCCCAAAGGGATCCTTCCCCGTGAAGGAACTAGGCTCCGAGCCTCCCTACTGATCAGGGGTTCGAAGGCTGGCCCCCCGAAGGGTTCAACAGCCGCCTCAGATCACGTGGGCCCGACACCCACTACTGGTCAGGGGTTCGAAGGTCGGCCCCCGAAAGGTTCCACGACCGCCTCAGGCTACTCGGGCTCCGTGCCCCCTACTGATCAGGGGTTCGAAGGCTGGCCTGTCGAAGGGTTCACAGTCGCCTCAGACGCCGAGCGAGGGATGACCAGGGGTACGTTCGATACATAACCAAGGCTCGGGCTGCGCTCCCGAGGTACCCTAGGACATTTCCGAGACCAGCGGGAACGACTCTGTAACGGAATCCCATTGGAGGGAGGCAACGAGCCCTCGGACCCCGTCGCTAGGGGACCGGGTCCGGCAGATCACCCGCAGGTACTTTTGGGCGTGCCTCCGGGCCCCTAGCCGACCCCCAACGAACGGGGCACGGACGTCCACTCGGATTACCCGATTGCAGCTCACCGGAGACACCATGTTCGGTGCCCATCGAGGGTAACATGGCGCACTCCCCCCCTCCTCCTTGCGGAAAGGCGACGTAGGGGCGTATATAAAAAGTCGAGTCTGTCCCTGATCGTCCTCTCGCTCCGTGCGAAGGCTCGGGGGCTGCTCTCGCAAACCCGGCTCCGGCCGAACTGTTGACAGCGTCAACATACCAGCCCGAGAACTTGGGCCCCGACAGTGCACCTGGGTTACGCCCTGCTCGCATGAGGGAACCGCCAGACCAGCCGAGGCATTACGCTAGGCATTAAGACCTCGAAGGAGTGAAACCACTCCTCCGAGGCCTCGGGGGCTACACCCGGCGGGTGCGCTCGCGTGCACCCACCGGAACAAAGTACCACCGAGAAAGGCTGGTCCCCTTGCAAAAAAGTGCGACGCAAGCCTCCAAGCGAGTGTTAACACTCTCTTCGAGGCTCGGGGGCTACTGTCGGGGACCATAATTAGGGGTACCCTCAAGACGCCTAATTCTCAGCTGGTAACCCCCATCAGCATAAAGCTGCAGAGGCCTGATGGGTTTGATTAAGTCAGGGATCAGTCCATACGAGTGACTTGACCACGCCACGCCCGAGCCTAGCCTCGGGCGAGGGCAGCCGACCCTAAGATGACTCCGTCTCGCCTGAGGCCTCCTCTTTCACGGCAGACGCATCTCCGGCTCGCCCTAGGCCCCGCCTTCGATAAGAAGAAACCCTGACTAAATCACCGCGCCAACCGACCGAGTCACCGGGGCGTTTAACGCAAAAGGTAAGACCGACGGGCGACCAGACTTCGCCAGAGGTGCCATAGGAGGCTCCGCCCGACCCAGGGCTCGGACTCGGGCTAAGGCCCCGGAAGACGGCGAACTCCGCTCCGCCCGACCCCAGGGCTCGGACTCGGGCTAAGGCCCCGGAAGACGGCGAACTCCGCTCCGCCCAAGGGCTCGGACTCGGGCTAAGGCCCCGGAAGACGGCGAACTCCGCTCCGCCCGACCCCAGGGCTCGGACTCGGGCTAAGGCCTCGGAAGACGACGAACTCCGCCTCGCCCGACCCAGGGCTCGGACTCCGCCTCGGCCTCTGCCGAATGATCTCCGCCTCGCCCGACCCAGGGCTCGGACTCTGCCTCTGTCTTGCAGGACGGACTCGACCTCGGCTTCGGAGGAGCCTCCACGACGCCCGACCTAGGACACGAGACCGCCACGTCAACAGGAAGCGTCATCATCACCCTGCCCTGAGCCGACTTGGGTCGCAGAGAACAAGACCGGCGTCCCATCTGGCCAGTTAGGCCAGACAGGCAAATGATGGCGCCCCGCTAGACCATGACGACGGCGGCTCTCAGCTCCCTTACGAAAGCAGGAAGACGTCAGCAAGGGCCCAGCCACTCCGACAGCTGTCCCCCCGTCCGGCTCCGTTACTCCTCCAACAGCCACGACGCCACAACAACAGGGTGCCAAGATCTCTCCGGCTGCCACCTAGGCATGTACTTAGGGCGCTAGCTCTCCCTCGCTAGACACGTAGCGCCTTGCTACACCCCCATTCTGTACACCTGGATCCTCTCCTTACGACTATAAAAGGAAGGACCAGGGCCTTCTTAGAGGAGGTTGGCCTCGCGGGGACGAAGGGCAGGGGCAGGCGCTCTCTAGGGGCCGCTCGCTCCCCTCACCTCGCGCGGACGCTTGTAACCCCCTACTGCAAGCGCACCCGACCTGGGCGCGGGACGAATACGAAGGCCGCGGGAATTCTCCGACTCCCTCACGACCCGGCTCCGGCCACCGACCTCTCTCTCTCTGTTCCCCCCTTCGCGCTCGCCCACGCGCTCGACCCATCTGGGCTGGGGCACGCGGCACTCTCACTCGTCGGCTCGGGGACCCCCCGGTCTCGGAACGCCGACAATTAGAAACTAAAAGCTAAATTGCAAACCACTCTTCCAATATCCTTTTTCTTACAAATCTCGAGGACGAGATTATTTTTAAGGGGGTAGGATTTGTAAAGCCCTAAAGTTTGTATAAGGTAAAAATAATAAAATAAATAAAAACATGTATTTACATAAAAGTGTTTTGAAAATTATTTGATTTCCTTTTCTTTGTGCATACTCACCTAAGAGAATTAAAATAGTCAAATAGCAAATAAATAAATATGCATCTCATGCTGAGGTTCTTCTTTGTGCATTAAACTTTAATTTCAACTGCAAAACCAGATTTGGTCTCGAACTTAGAAGTGAAATGAGAAATGAAAACAGAAATAAAAAAATATGAAGGGATAAGGGAAAGAAAATAACAAAATAAATAAAATAAAAGATAAAGCCTTCCTTACTGTGTCCTCTCGACCTAGGCTATTTAGCCTCCACATAACCCACGTTCTCCTTCTCTGTTTTTTTTTCTTCTTTTTTTGTTGTTATTAATTTTTTTTTATCAGTCGAACGCTTGCATTAGTGTGATACAGGCGTGTTGTCATCGTGATTTTTTTTTCAACCGTGAACTCTTCTCCTCTTCTTTTGTACGCGGGGTGAATGCTTGATGGCTGACATTGGGACCCACGATCCAAGCGCATGCACTATCACAGATTTTGGGAGGCGGATGCATGGGCCACCCCGGTCAGCCTTGTCCTTCCTCCGTGCCGTATCAAACTGAATCCTGCCGAGATTTTCTCTAGCCGGCTGGGAACCATAGCCTCCGTCGCTCTCGTAACAGATGCAACAAACTTGACCATATTTTTTTTGAGATAGTCACCATCTTGCATCCCCGTCTCTATTTAATCGGACCGAGCCCTCCTCATCCCTGTAAACCTCTAGACGAATGACAGGAAGCACCATAACCCAGAGAACAGACAAAGGGAGAGAGAAGGCAAGCAGCGACCATGGCGCATGAGGAGTTCCGTGTGCGACCTGGCTCGGCGTAGCGTAGAAGTTCTCGGGCCATGTCCCGACGGCATCTGGAGCGCCATGATACTGCGCAAAGTTGCCGCGGTGTCCCTGGTGGTCAGCTAGGTGTGGCCGGTATCCTCTTACGACCTCACGCGCCGGGCGCGGTCGCTCGTCCAGACACGGGCTCTAGCGCCGCCGGGTCTGACCGGTAGGAGGAAGAAGCTGGGATGGCCGTCTGATGTTAAGCGGAAGGTCGGGATTAGATGGAGGATACAACGTGGCCGGATGTGTTCTAAACCGTTCGATCTGATCGGAGGGTGGAGATGAAGCACGCCTTCATTTAATCATGACCGTAGAACTTGGATCGGGTAGACGCCAAAACATACCGGTTCGTGCTGATGCAATCAGGGCCGTTGATCTAACCGGGGACGGTTACGATTAGACTGGACGCTTACCTCTTCGTTGGTTGAGTTTGTGCCGTTGATCTATGATCTAACGGTTGTGATGCGCGCGGGGTTAAGCTGCCGTGCCAACTTTATATACGAGCCCTCGAGATTTAAGGTAATAAACCCGCCATCCCTCGCTTGTTGAAAACTATTACAGTTTGGCCCGGAAATCTTGTGCAGAGCACCCTGGACTTTGTCAAAATAGGGTCCCCGGTCTAGAATTAATAGAGAAATTCATAATTAAATCATAAAATGAATTGTTAATATAAAAATAAACCCAGAAACTTATTTAATTCATAGAAAATCCATTCTAACTCCGATTTGACCCATTCAAATTGCGTTAGCTTCATAAAAATATTGTCTATGCAGTGGCAACACTAATTGTACCATAGGACAGACTTTTATAATTAGATATTTATTTAGCCTATGTTTGGTAGATTATACCTTTTAACCCAAGTTAAACTAGACCATGATAGTGATTTGACTATAACATGATTTTTAAACAAGTTATAATTTGGATTAAAGTTTACTTAACTATTTGGAGTATATTTTCTCATATGATGTATACTAACCAATTTATAATATAGTTTAATATTTTAAATCATGTTTATCTTCCATAAATCATAACTTCGTAACCATAACTCCGAATTTAGTAGTTCTTGTTCCCACGATTTCGTAGCAGCGTGTATATTATTATTACATAGTTTATTCTTATGTTTGGTGTGATGTTAATTTTGCCTATACACTATTGGTCTGTATTGCTACGTTTAGCAGTGAGGTTACGAGCCACCTGAAGAGCAAGTTGGTACCTGGAAATCTCAAGTCCCAGGCAAGTTGTGCCCTTGATCACTTCTTTTTACCCACTCATGTTCTAATTAATCATAATGATCTGCATAGGTTAATTTTGATGGGACCCAATAGGTTACCTTAGTTTGTCTATCTTTATACCTTGTTTACCACTGAACTTTCTGGGTAGTACTTGCTAGTGCTATATGTGGTTTTGGGTATGGAGATACACTATTCATGATTACACTTTTGTTATCAGTTGTTATTTATTGTTCATGATAAGATCATTATGTTAATTGGAACATGGAGAACCACCCGGGAAAACAGTGCTACGACAAGGGAGGAATGGGACCCCTTGGCTGATTAATTAGGAAAGCTAGTGGAAGACTACCTTACCCGAAAGGGGCAAGGGCAGTAGGGGAGTGGTCAGTGTAGGGAGGCCCTCGGGAGGATTTTGCTGCGATGGCAGTCCTGCAAGGGAATTCCTGCTAGGGAGGCCCTCAGGAGGATTTTGCTGCGATGGCGGTCCTGCAAGGGATTCCTGCATTGGAACTTCCTATAAACTGTAGCGGGTTTTCTGAAGCTAGTGGAACTTTGTAAAGGCCTCGTAGTGTTGCCCTGCCTCGCCTCCTCGGTAGAGGTGTATGGGATTGGCCGTCTCTTGGCAGATGGGTAACACGACTTGTGGGTAAAGATGCGCAACCTCTGCAGAGTGTAAAACTGGTATACTAGCCGTGCTCACGGTCATGAGCAGCTCGGACCCTCACATGATTAATTTATGGAACTAAATTCAATTTGTCATATGCATTGCATCGCAGGTGATGTTGTTACTTTTGTTCTATTACTTAATTGGGTTTGGTATTTACTTATACTTAGTAATTGCTAATAAAATTTTGACCAACTTTAAAAGCAATGCTCAGCTTCAGCCATCCTCTTTGGTAAGCCTTACACTTCACGTGAGCTCCCACTTTTGGCGAGTTCATGCACATTATTCCCCACAACTTGTTGAGCTATGATCGTATGTGAGCTCACTCTTGCTGTCTCACACCCCCCCACAGGTCAAGAACAGGTACCGCAGGATGAGGCGCTTGGAGGATGTTGCGATGTGTTCGTGAGAGGTCTAGGCCGTCGTCTCCCAGTCAACTTTGGGTTGCTGGACCGTTGTCTCCTTATAATGTAATTATTTATTTATTTTGTACCGAACTTCTATTATGTAGTAAAGATGTGACATTCGATCCTGTGCCATGGTTCATCATATGTGTGAGACTTGGTCCCAGCACACCTGCTGATTATGTTCGCGCCTGGGTCTTGGTGCCCCCGAAATCCGGGTGTGACAAAAACTTATCTGCAATCTTTCTTGTCTTTTACCATAATTCCATTGTCATTTGCCTCAACTAATCAACTAAATCAACAATGGGGAAGTCTTTAATGTTATTAATCCATGAATTGAAACATTCAACAAGATTATTGTTCACATAGTCACATTTTATCTCAAAGGAGAACACAGACCTGCTCCATAAGTGATTATGATGTTCATTCAAGTAACCTACAACATCTAGGCAAGCATTGATAATTTGACCAAAATGGAAACCAAACCTCTCGCACCATAAGCCCTAGCAACCGACCACATGTTCTTGTCAAAAACTTCACCATGATACTTCATCCTAAAATTTGCCTAAAGATGCCTCATGCACCCTATGCTCAATGTCAGGAAATATCTTCTTGATCTTACCTTCTAGACCCTTGCATGCATCTGAAGATATTGCTAGTGGTGGTGGATGTCCTATTGCCTTATCAAGATGCATCGTAAACTAAGTCTAGTTCTCCTTAGGTTCTGAGCCAATGATACATCGTGCGACATGATACATCCAATTGTGTCACACCCGGATTTTAGGGGTCCAAAACCCGGGCGCGAACATAATCACCAGGTGTGCTGGGACCAAGTCTCACACATATGATGAATCATGGCACAGGATCGAATGTCACATCTTTATATATAACAGGAGTTCTATACAAAATAAATAATTACATTATAAGGAGACAACGGTCCAGCAACCCAAAGTTGACTGGGAGACGACGGCCTAGACCTCTCACGAACACATCGCAGCATCCTCCAAGCGCCTCATCCTGTGGTACCTGTTCTTGACCTGTGGGGGGGGGTGTGAGACAGCAAGAGTGAGCTCACATACGTTCATCGCTCAACAAGTTGTGGGGAATAATGTGCATGAACTCGCCAAAGGTGGGAGCTCACGTGAAGTGTAAGGCTTACCAAAGAAGATGGTTAGAGCTGAGCATTGCTTTTAAAGTTGGTCAAAATTTTATTAGCAGTTACTAAGTATAAGTAAATACCAACCCAGTTAAATAGTAGAACAAAAGTAACAACTTCACCTGCGATGCAATGCATATGACAAATTGAGTTTAAGTTCCATAATTTAATCATGTGAGTGTCCGAGCTGCTCATGACCGTGAGCACGGCTAGTATACCAGTTTTACACTCTGCAGAGGTTGCGCATCTTTACCCACAAGTCGTGTATCCCATGTCGCCAGGGTTTGCAAGGCCCTTAGACACTACCGAGGTGAATGGCTAGGGATCCACTACGAGGCCTTTACAAAGTTCCACTAGCTTCCGAAAACCCGCTACAGTTTATAGGAAGTTCCAATGCAGGAATCCCTTGCAGGACCGCCATCGCAGCAAAGTCCTCCCGAGGGCCTCCCTACACTGACCACTCCCCTACTGCCCTTGCCCCTTTCGGGTAAGGTAGTCTTCCACTAGCTTTCCTAATTAATCAGCCAAGGGGTCCCATTCCTCCCTTGTGGTAGCACTGTTTTCCCGGGTGGTTCTCCATGTTCCAATTAACATAATGATCTTATCATGAACAATAAATAACCACTGATAACAAAAGTATAATCATGAATAGTGTAATCTTCATACCCAAAACCACATACAGCACTAGCAAGTACTACCCAGAAAGTTCAGTGGTAAACAAGGTATAAAGATAGACAAACTAGGGTAACCTATTGGGTCCCATCAAAATTAACCTATGCAGATCATTATGATTAATTAGAACATGAGTAGGTGAAAAGAAGTGATCAAGGGCACAACTTGCCTGGGCCTTGAGAATCCAGGTACCAAGATGATCTTCAGGTGACACGTGACCTCGCTCTAGTCGTAGCAATACAAACAAACATTGTATAGGCAAAATTAACATTACACCAAACATAAGTACAAACTGAATAATAATAATCTACGCGTTGCTACGAGATCGTAGGAACAAGAATCACTAAATTTGGAGTTATAGTTATTTAGTTATGAATTTCTGAAGTTAATAAGCACCTAGAATAGATTAACCCAAATGAACAATTTTAATTCAAGTTTCATGGTTAAACAAAGGTACTAGGTGATAAACAATATTAATACAAAATTATTGCAACTGGAATGACTCGATTTGGAGGTAAAATGAATTAAATATGAATTATACAAGTTTTAAGATTTATTTTTATACTAAAAATCAATTTTTAATATTAATTATCTAATTTCTCTGTTATCTGGACTGCGCGTCAAATCCTGGAAAAGTCAGGGGTCTCAACGCAAGAAACCCGAGACACAGAGCACAGTAGCGAGGGACGGCGGGTTGAATAAATAAAAAGGCAGGGGCTCTTTAGCAAAGTGCACCCGCGAAGGGGTACGGGCGAGTCTCGGCCGTTGGATCGTCTTCGCACGGCGCAGATTAGACCGGAACTCGGCCGAACCGGTACGCAATCCTAACCGTCCGATCGACGACCGACGCCACGGATTTAAAATACCCCAACTCGCCCCGGATTCGCCCGATCGAGATCGAACGGCCCAGGACAACCCAGCGAATCGGTACGCGCAGATCTGATCTAGACCGCACGTTTCTAATCCGACGTGCAGGCACATTCTTCCTCACCCAGCCGCGTCCCGACGACGGAGTTCAGCCCCCGCGGCGGCCGGTTCGCCGGCGAGCACGAAATCCGGTGAAAACCGCCTCCATATAGAAATTGATCGCTACTACACCGAGAGGGGAAGATGGCGAGCACAGAGGTGGGAACAATACCGGGGATTAGGTCACCAGGAGGCTCGCCCACGGCGCACGGCGGAAGTCACGACGACGGTGAGCAATTTAGGCTGCTTCCCCGACCGACACCACCTGGCTCACCCGCGGAAAGCTTCACCGTGAACCCGCGACGATCACCGACCCAAACTTCAGCTCACACGCGGCCCGGACGCCAAGATGGTCGTGCGGCCGCCTCTCTCCTCCCTCTGTTCTTGCGACCGCGTTGGCCTCCCCTCCTTCTATTTTTCCGATGGCGAGCACGGTACTACTGCACAACTTTGCGGGGAGGGTCCATGGCGATGCGATTTGAGTTATATAGCCCACCATGGGCAAGGTCCGAGTGAAAGAAGCGGCGCAGGGTAGTTGGGGATCCCTCCGCGTGATTTGTTGCGATACGGCGTGGAGCGAGATGGCGGGCATGCGGGATCCACGGCGGAAGCGACTCCGTATTTCTCGGCGCAACCGATGGGGCTCTCGCGGCGAGCCGCACGGTGTGGGACCTTGGATTTCCGGTGAGCTCGACCGGGTTCGTTGCAACAGACCCGCGCTGCGCGCGAGGGAGCCAAGGCGAGGCTGACCGCCAGGGTCCACACGCCAGCGAGCGGAAAAGGAACGAGCGTGGGGAAGACCGACTGGCCACTGGGGCCCACATGTAAGCGCCTGGATTTAAAAAAAAGGAAAGGAAAGGAGATGGGCTGCGCGGGGGAAGGAAAGCCGAGTTGGGCCAGAAGTGAAGCCGCCGGCCCAGGTAAGCTCTTATTCTTTTTCTTTTATATGTTTTCTGTTTTTGTTTTCAAATCCAATTTTAAGTATTCAAACCAAATTCAAATTTTATTTTGAATTTCAGATTCCTAAAATCAAACATAATCCCGAAGGAAATTTAGACTTTATTGTTTGGATTATTTATTTATTTTTAATAAGTATATATTCTTGCCTTCCCATTCATTTTCTATTCCTTATTCCAAATTCAAATTTATACTTCTACTTTAGTTTTCAGATTTTTCAAATGTATCAATTGAAACCCCTAGGTGAATGTAAACCATACTATTGTAATATTACTAAGTTAAGTTTATTCTCCTTGTTATTTATTTCATGGGATGTATGAATGGTTTCCTTTAAAAGAAAAAAAATTCTTTTCTCATCATTTTCTTATTCCCTAATTTCCAAAGCATTATGATATTTTATTTATATTTATTTTTTTTCCTCTACTAATTTTGGGTCTTACAAATCCTACCCCCCTTAACAAAAATCTCGTCCTCGAGATTTGTAAGAAAAGGGATGTATACTCATATTGTTCTCGGAACATATGCACAAACAAGGAAATCTCAGCATGAGGTATAATTCTTTAACAAAACATAGGGTCAATAGACCTTATTGTTCCTTCTAAAATAATATCATATCATCTACTAACTAAAGTAACATCTAGATCTTACAAATCATCATAATTTATATCTATGTAGCTTGGTGGGGCTGGTGGTGGTGGTGGTGGAGGTTGTTGTTGTTGTTGTCTCTCCATCCGTGCTTGCCTTATTTCTTGGCGGACTTGACGTATTTCCTCGCGTTGTTGTCTTATCTGGTTTTGCATCTCGGTCACCAGGTCTGTTAATTGTTGTATTACCAGTCTTTGGGCAGCAATCACTTGTTCGGTTTCAATAGGTGGAGGATTTGGAGAATTCATTTCTGTTTGCTGTTGCGTGATAATCTTTCCTTTCCTGGTATTGACCATGAAAGTTAGAAGCATATGGTAATAGTTTTGCAAAGGAAATTATTCAATAAGCGGAATAAATAAGCTAGTAGTTGGTTATAATCTAAAGATTCTTTGGTAGGGCTTAATCTTTGTTTTATGTCCAGATTGGGGTAACCAGTTGTATAAGGTGAATATCCAAGGGTAAGATGGAATCTGTCAAGATGAGAGATATATATGGGTGAGATAGACTACAAAATGTAGGTTAAAAGTTTGTTTGATGTTTGTTGGAAATAGACAGATTATGCAACCCATCATGACTTTATTGGTTGGTCAGATCTCATGCATGTGGCTGAGTTGGTTTAAGGCACTAGTTTAGTTTTAAGTTCATGAGGGGTATGGCCTTATCTTTTGTACCAGCATTAAGTAACTTACACTGGATTAGATAATAGACTAGATAAAATCTAGATTAGGTTGAATATGACTAGATTAGACTAGTTAAGATCTAAATAAATTTTGGATTAACTCATGGTTGTTATTCTAGAGTGGGATAAATATGTTATTTAGGGCAAGATGAATCCATAAGGATAAGGTAGAATCTTTTTGAGGTCAGTTAGATCTATTAAGATGGGATAAGTAAAGTGGTTAGGATAAGATGAATCCTTCAAGATAAGATGAATTTATTAAGATAAGAGAAAACCTCTTAAGATAAGATGGATCTATTAAGTTAAATATATTTTAATTAGGATAAGTTAGGATCTTTTGAGATGAGATGGATCTATGAGTGTAGGATAGAATCTTTTAAGATGAGATGGATATTGTTAGGTTAGATACTTTAATGAGAAATAATCTAATTTGTCTAGTTATTTTGATGAACATTTTTTTTCCTATATGTATATGCAGATGTAATTGTGGACATTACTCCACAATTAATCACACTCAATCAAAGATCCAAATCATACAAATATCATAAGAACAAACACTCAAGTTCATATACATCTATATAATAAAATAGTTTTGTTTTTCTTCCTAAGATGAGGTCTCCTATTCCTAGAAGTCACTTTAGGCACCGGATTTCAAAGTGTGAAATCCACATTTGTCTTTAGAAAGAAAAGGTAAGAATAATCAGAGTAAAGCGGAAATAGATGAGAAAGATTAAGAGAAGTTTAGAAAAGAATCAGAGTAACAAAGGTAAGTAGATAATGGTTGTCCAGTTCTATCTAGGTTTCGTCCTACAGTCAACATTCCTCTGATACCACTTCTGTCACACCCGGATTTTAGGGGTCCAAAACCCGGGCGCGAACATAATCACCAGGTGTGCTGGGACCAAGTCTCACACATATGATGAATCATGGCACAGGATCGAATGTCACATCTTTATATATAACAGGAGTTCTATACAAAATAAATAATTACATTATAAGGAGACAACGGTCCAGCAACCCAAAGTTGACTGGGAGACGACGGCCTAGACCTCTCACGAACACATCGCAGCATCCTCCAAGCGCCTCATCCTGTGGTACCTATTCTTGACCTGTGGGGGGGGGGGTGTGAGACAGCAAGAGTGAGCTCACATACGTTCATCGCTCAACAAGTTGTGGGGAATAATGTGCATGAACTCGCCAAAGGTGGGAGCTCACGTGAAGTGTAAGGCTTACCAAAGAAGATGGTTAGAGCTGAGCATTGCTTTTAAAGTTGGTCAAAATTTTATTAGCAGTTACTAAGTATAAGTAAATACCAACCTAGTTAAATAGTAGAACAAAAGTAACAACTTCACCTGCGATGCAATGCATATGACAAATTGAGTTTAAGTTCCATAATTTAATCATGTGAGTGTCCGAGCTGCTCATGACCGTGAGCACGGCTAGTATACCAGTTTTACACTCTGCAGAGGTTGCGCATCTTTACCCACAAGTCGTGTATCCCATGTCGCCAGGGTTTGCAAGGCCCTTAGACACTACCGAGGTGAATGGCTAGGGATCCACTACGAGGCCTTTACAAAGTTCCACTAGCTTCCGAAAACCCGCTACAGTTTATAGGAAGTTCCAATGCAGGAATCCCTTGCAGGACCGCCATCGCAGCAAAGTCCTCCCGAGGGCCTCCCTACACTGACCACTCCCCTACTGCCCTTGCCCCTTTCGGGTAAGGTAGTCTTCCACTAGCTTTCCTAATTAATCAGCCAAGGGGTCCCATTCCTCCCTTGTGGTAGCACTGTTTTCCCGGGTGGTTCTCCATGTTCCAATTAACATAATGATCTTATCATGAACAATAAATAACCACTGATAACAAAAGTATAATCATGAATAGTGTAATCTTCATACCCAAAACCACATACAGCACTAGCAAGTACTACCCAGAAAGTTCAGTGGTAAACAAGGTATAAAGATAGACAAACTAGGGTAACCTATTGGGTCCCATCAAAATTAACCTATGCAGATCATTATGATTAATTAGAACATGAGTAGGTGAAAAGAAGTGATCAAGGGCACAACTTGCCTGGGCCTTGAGAATCCAGGTACCAAGATGATCTTCAGGTGACACGTGACCTCGCTCTAGTCGTAGCAATACAAACAAACATTGTATAGGCAAAATTAACATTACACCAAACATAAGTACAAACTGAATAATAATAATCTACGCGTTGCTACGAGATCGTAGGAACAAGAATCACTAAATTTGGAGTTATAGTTATTTAGTTATGAATTTCTGAAGTTAATAAGCACCTAGAATAGATTAACCCAAATGAACAATTTTAATTCAAGTTTCATGGTTAAACAAAGGTACTAGGTGATAAACAATATTAATACAAAATTATTGCAACTGGAATGACTCGATTTGGAGGTAAAATGAATTAAATATGAATTATACAAGTTTTAAGATTTATTTTTATACTAAAAATCAATTTTTAATATTAATTATCTAATTTCTCTGTTATCTGGACTGCGCGTCAAATCCTGGAAAAGTCAGGGGTCTCAACGCAAGAAACCCGAGACACAGAGCACAGTAGCGAGGGACGGCGGGTTGAATAAATAAAAAGGCAGGGGCTCTTTAGCAAAGTGCACCCGCGAAGGGGTACGGGCGAGTCTCGGCCGTTGGATCGTCTTCGCACGGCGCAGATTAGACCGGAACTCGGCCGAACCGGTACGCAATCCTAACCGTCCGATCGACGACCGACGCCACGGATTTAAAATACCCCAACTCGCCCCGGATTCGCCCGATCGAGATCGAACGGCCCAGGACAACCCAGCGAATCGGTACGCGCAGATCTGATCTAGACCGCACGTTTCTAATCCGACGTGCAGGCACATTCTTCCTCACCCAGCCGCGTCCCGACGACGGAGTTCAGCCCCCGCGGCGGCCGGTTCGCCGGCGAGCACGAAATCCGGTGAAAACCGCCTCCATATAGAAATTGATCGCTACTACACCGAGAGGGGAAGATGGCGAGCACAGAGGTGGGAACAATACCGGGGATTAGGTCACCAGGAGGCTCGCCCACGGCGCACGGCGGAAGTCACGACGACGGTGAGCAATTCAGGCTGCTTCCCCGACCGACACCACCTGGCTCACCCGCGGAAAGATTCACCGTGAACCCGCGACGATCACCGACCCAAACTTCAGCTCACACGCGGCCCGGACGCCAAGATGGTCGTGCGGCCACCTCTCTCCTCCCTCTGTTCTTGCGACCGCGTTGGCCTCCCCTCCTTCTATTTTTCCGATGGCGAGCACGGTACTACTGCACAACTTTGCGGGGAGGGTCCATGGCGATGCGATTTGAGTTATATAGCCCACCATGGGCAAGGTCCGAGTGAAAGAAGCGGCGCAGGGTAGTTGGGGATCCCTCCGCGTGATTTGTTGCGATACGGCGTGGAGCGAGATGGTGGGCATGCGGGATCCACGGCGGAAGCGACTCCGTATTTCTCGGCGCAACTGATGGGGCTCTCGCGGCGAGCCGCACGGTGTGGGACCTTGGATTTCCGGTGAGCTCGACCGGGTTCGTTGCAACAGACCTGCGCTGCGCGCGAGGGAGCCAAGGCGAGGCTGACCGCCAGGGTCCACACGCCAGCGAGCGGAAAAGGAACGAGCGCGGGGAAGACCGACTGGCCACTGGGGCCCACATGTAAGCGCCTGGATTTAAAAAAAAGGAAAGGAAAGGAGATGGGCTGCGCAGGGGAAGGAAAGCCGAGTTGGGCCAGAAGTGAAGCCGCCGGCCCAGGTAAGCTCTTATTCTTTTTCTTTTATATGTTTTCTGTTTTTGTTTTCAAATCCAATTTTAAGTATTCAAACCAAATTCAAATTTTATTTTGAATTTCAGATTCCTAAAATCAAACATAATCCCGAAGGAAATTTAGACTTTATTGTTTGGATTATTTATTTATTTTTAATAAGTATATATTCTTGCCTTCCCATTCATTTTCTATTCCTTATTCCAAATTCAAATTTATACTTCTACTTTAGTTTTCAGATTTTTCAAATGTATCAATTGAAACCCCTAGGTGAATGTAAACCATACTATTGTAATATTACTAAGTTAAGTTTATTCTCCTTGTTATTTATTTCATGGGATGTATGAATGGTTTCCTTTAAAAGAAAAAAATTCTTTTCTCATCATTTTCTTATTCCCTAATTTCCAAAGCATTATGATATTTTATTTATATTTATTTTTTCCCTCTACTAATTTTGGGTCTTACAAATTGTGTCCATCCAAGGCACATGGAGCTACTAACTATCCATTGTACCTCCTAGTTAAGGTAGTTGAATCAATAAGAAGGTAAGGCATATACCCATTTTGAAGCTATCTATGCATATTTGCAATGCATGAAACAACTTGTCAAAGTGAACATTATATCAATTGGACAGTATGGATCTTCATAATTGATCTATGATACTTTGCAAGGTGTTATGCTCTAAAATTAAATAAGGACTAAAAATTATCATCCCGACTTACATAAATCTTATCCAAAGCTTTTGGTCTAACTACCCATGCAGTCCCATAAGTAACCTCAAGACTATAAACTTCACTGAGTTTGTTCTACATATCCTCAAACCAATGTTATCAAATATCAAAATCCACCAATTTTAATTTTTTTATTCTTTCGAATGGTTATCTATGTTGGTTTTCGTCCAAAATAGGAAGTATTTGGATTATGGAGTTAGGGGGAGGTTTAAGTCCATAATCTCACATTATGGGAACATTCATGCATCCTAGAAAGTATATTGCATATTTATATCAAGTATTTGTTATATTTGATTGCTTTGGTTGTGTTGTCATCAATCACCAAAAGTGGATATTGTAATGAAAATGGACCCCGACCCATTAACTAAATGATTTTGGTGTTTGATGATTAACATAACATGTGGACTAATGTGTTTGCTAGTGTTTGTGTTTGTAGTTCACAAGATGCAAAAGTGACTTGGACTGAGGCACTAAGGAACCAACATCTCAAAGAATACATTATAAGACCCAGAGAAGACACTACGAACTCGTATTGAAGGCACTTTATACATGCTAATAGTCCAACACACCAAGAAGTAGAAGTGGGATAGAAAGCCACAAAACAAAAGTGAAGTTGACAAAGTTGACAGAAGGGATGACTGAAGAGCAAGTGTTTCACTATTTCAAATCTAATTAAGATGATATGGCTTCAACTCTAAGATGTAGAGAATTTTATAAGTTTTCCAAAAAGTTCAAGATCATCAAAATCGGAGTTTGGAGCTAAAATTTATGCTCACAATACAAAGTTGGAAGTGCTGAAAAAACTGCAGTGGCACATGAGTTTTGTTTGCACTGGAAAATCCGGTGTGCCAAATTTACTCAAAATGATATGGCTTCAACTCTGAGTTATAAATGATTTTATAATATTTCCAAAAAGTACAAGATCATTGAAATTGGAGTCCGAAGCTAAAAATTATGGCCAAAATACGACAAGCATCTTGTTCCGCGTTGGCTGTCCTGTGCAAACCGCATTGTCATGTGCGCAATGTCC
Source organism: Zea luxurians (assembly GCA_029449295.1). Lineage (NCBI taxonomy): Eukaryota > Viridiplantae > Streptophyta > Magnoliopsida > Poales > Poaceae > Zea > Zea luxurians. The sequence goes on along the minus strand of JAOPSE010000051.1, from coordinate 11,783,645 downwards.
GATGTGCCATCTTCAGAAGCTCCAACGACTTCCTCTAACGGCAAGTACACGTGGTATGTCTGGTGCACCACCGGACAGTCCGGTGCACATGTTTGGTGCGCCGTAGAAAGCTGCAAAACTACTTTCCAACGACTATAGTCGAGTTGGAGCTTATATATACTTTACCCAACCGGCCATTTGAAGGTGTGGGAGTCCAAGCAACATATAAAGCAATGTTATACACATTTTCATGTGTTGAAACACCCAAGTGCTTAATAGAATCACTTGGTGATTAGTGTAGATGCTTTGTGAAGTGTTTAGATTAGTTAGACCAATTAAGCGCTTACTCTAGGTTGTTTATAGTTAGTTGAGTGACTTTAGAAAAAACCCACAAAACCAGTCGGCTCTTGTGCTAGCCGTTGTAATATTGTATCGAGTGGGGCGAAAGTCTCGCAAGACCGTGTCAACCACGTTTGTGACACGGCCGCCACCATGTACCGGAGTGAACGAAGACCATGACGTTTCAGCCAGAAGCTCGATAGTGGAGACGACGGGGAGCATTCGAGAGGAGCCGGAAGCAAGGCACCACTTGCGCGTGGAGAAGGTCAGCGGCTCTCTACGGAGTTACTCGACCGTGGTGCTTGGCCCTCGCATGAGCTACTCTTTGCGTAAGAGCACCTACGAGGATTAGTCAGGATCTTGCGTGGTTCCGAATACCTCGTTAAAATACCGGCGTCGTCCACGAGAGTTTGCTTTCTCTACTAGCTCTTTAATCTTCCATATTTACTCTCTCTACTTAAGTTGCAATCTTTACTATTCTTAGTTTAGATTATATAAGGTTGGTACTTAGGTTGCATAACTTGTTTTGCTGTAGAGATAGCAACACATAGACAAATCCTAGTTTGCACAATCTAATTAAGTTATTTGCATAGGTTTTGTTCTAGAGATTTATTTGTGGTCTTGTTTAGAGATAGTTATTTAGAAGTCCTAATTCACCCCCTTTAGGGGTCACCATTTACTACAATTAGCTTACTAAACTCAGAAATGTACATAAGTCTAGAAATCTAAGCTTTTTATCTTCCCACATAATCTCAACTTTTATGAGTTTTTGGATTACTAGAAGCTAAACAAAAAGCTAGCTATTTGTTTGAACTTGTGACTTTTCACGCTAAGTTGCCTAGAAATTCAAATAATTAAACATGATCTTATTAGTTGACTTGGATCGCATTGTCCTTTGTTACACTATACTTACCATAACATTATGTTAACCAAGTTATTGTGTGCATGTGTATTAATGGCCTTTTTAAAGCCAAAGATGTGTCTATTGGTAGGCCAGGGGGGGCTCTAGACATGTGCAAGTTGTTCATAGAATATGGTGTAAGTATACGTACTCCCTCCAGTGCAGTAAAGGTAGTCGTTTAGGACATGATTGTGCATACCAAGGAGTGATTAATTATCATAGAGTTTTCCCTGTTTGCCCCTATTAAATAGGGATATGGGTGCATTAACGTCACTAAAACAATCAGGCTTGATTGGTTGCTGCAGCAACTCCAAGGCATTCTAGACTGGAGGTTTCAAGTTCGATTCCTCTTAAATGCATCTTTTTTTGTGCAATTACTAGGGGTAACAACGTCCAAATCCCAGACCCACGCGCGCTATGACTTCTTTTTGTGCACGCTCGGTCACGCGCAGGATGACTTCTTTTACTGCACCGGAGGGAGTATATAGACGCCAAAAAATGCATATTAGAAAAATGAGTCTTCATAGGGTATATATGACCAAACTAACATATCTAAAATAGTGTGCTAGCCGGCAACCTGCCACACTAATTTCAGTCTACTACCTACTGTACTTTTTTAGTGGATATACTATTACTACAACTAGGCGCGTCTAAACCATTCATTGCATGTCTCTGGTGCCCAATCAATTCGATTATTTAAGCCCAATGGATCAATTTGTATTACTTCCTCCACGAGCTCGACAGAGAGAGAAAGTAAATACAGGTTATTATCTACCGTACTAGCTTTGGCTGTAGTTGCTAAGCACATGCGTCATCGGCGCGCGCGTCACTGCATAGGCTCAGGCTGCACAGGTTAAAGAAACGCCAAAAATGTCAGTCAGACCTCGGCAAACCCGATTTATTACAGCAGGTTATGGCATTTGATTTGGCTCTTTTTATTATATAATTAAGGTCCCAGTCATCAAACTAACAATATGCGTGTGTGGACTGGTATGCATGTTTGGTCCTACGCACAGCACAGCTTCTGTTTTTGTCAGTCTTTTGAGACGACGAATGGAGTTTTTAACTGATTTGAAAAGAACACTCGACATTAATTAGTTGCCGGTTTTACGATCGAGATTCAATAGTCAAATATTAAAAATCTAGTTAAGAGAATTTATAACATTAGAGAATCTCTAACGGATTAACCGTCCTCCAAAAAATTAGTGTTATAACTCTCCTCACCTGTGGACAATGTTCACATAACTCTATAAAATATATTTTTAGTTCATTTTACGCTACTCAATTGAGTTGATTTAATTTGGCCCTTAACAAAATTTGTCTTTTCTTATTTTTTATGTACAAAATGAGTTTTTGGTTCAAATTTTGTTTGTTGGTAGCTAATAGCATAATTTAGCCTAAAAATATATTATGATTTTTAAAACTATTTTGATAGGTTATGAATCAGATAAGATAATAACTTTAATTTTATAAAACTAAAAATAAAATAATGATAAAAAATACTTAACATAATTTTCTAACATAAGGTATGATGTCATCAATCATCTCAAAAAATATAAATTTAAAATTAAACTTGTACGGGGAGAAACAAAGAAGACAAATCTTCCCCTAATACAATTTGTCTTTTTCGTTTCTCCAAGTACAATTGAATTTTAAGTTGATATTTTCTACAGGCTATGAGGACATCATAACTTATCTTAGAAAATATGTTAAGAATTTTTATCATTATTTTATTTTTATTTTTGTATCATTAAAGTTATTATGTTATTTGATCAATAACCTATCAAAAAAATTTTAAAAAATCACAATATAGATTTTCAGGCTAAATTATGAAATTAGATACTAAGCAACAAAATTTGAGCTAAAACTCATTTTATACTTAAAGAAATAAAAAAGTCATTTTTGTTATGGTGTAAATTGAACCAACTCAAAGGAGCTGAGGGATAAAATAAACTAAAAAAAATACTCTATGGGGTTATGTGAATATTGTCCTTAGGTGAGGTGAGTTATTTGTACTTTTTTATTTTCAATAAATATTCAAAATAGCCACCCAATAGTATCTAGTAATTTAATTAAAAAAATAAAAAAGCATGCTATAGTTGTTGCACATACACCACCGACTGTTAAATTTAATATCTACATGACTCGTATTTTATCCAACTAAATTAAATTAAGACTAAACACATATTAAATACATCCGGGGACCCATGGTTCTTAGGAAGTTTGGGACGCCCTAAGTCCATTTGGACAGTCAGGGGCTCTTTGTGGCTCTAGGAACCACTAGGATCCTCTGTCTCCTCGAACAACTGAGGGCCCCTAATGGCTCTTACGATGTTCGGGGCCATGTGTCTCTTGTGACGATCGAGGGGGTCCATGGCTCTCAGGAAGCCCAGACCCCCATGCCCCTCAAGACGTCCCGCCTCTTGGCCCTTGAGATATCAAGGCCCTTGGAACGTCCGGGGGAGCTATGGCGATTGGGTGGTTAGGGGCCCTTCGGACATTTTGGGTCATTGTAGACACAAGGGCTCTCGGAACGTCAAAGGCCCTTTGGACCTCTAGACCCTCTAGGGCCCTCAGGGGCCATCCAGAGCTATCATGGTCATCTAGGGCCAATGTAGCTATTGTGGTATTATTGTCCACGATCGTGGTTGTGTGGGTGGGCTAGTTTTATAGCATGGATAGGTTAATGGAGGAGTTAATAGCTAGATTGATAGAGGTATAATGGACCTATAACAAATAAAGTAATTGGTGTGTGTTACAGTGATTGCTCTATCTTTTAATCTTGTTGTAACTCTAGTTACAATATCTATATCTCATAGCACAATGAGGATGGTATAAGAACAATAACACAATGCTATCTTTCGCTTCTTAGTTGTGTTATGTTTGAATCTCCCTGTCTCTACACTTTAGAAGCATGTAGAGTTGGGAGAGCATGCTTCTGGAACCATTGGCTGCTAAATGCATATGCTCGAGTGTGTGGGTGATTAAGTTTTTAGGGAGCATTTTTGTGACTGCTCGTTGAAGATCTCAATCCTTGTGGACATTCGAGGCACACCACTGTGAATATCTACCTGCACTGACTATGTTCCATGACTTCAAGCAACGTATAATGTCAACTCATGTGAATAGAGTCACTAATGCCTTGAGCATTGGTCCCTCTACTAGGTACACTCTGATCATTAAATCTGTAAAATTTAGTATAGTTTATTCTATGATCGGTATGGCATGACAAGTTTATGGATGGCGGTATTATTCATAGAGTTGCCATCTTCTTATAGGTATTTTGCTACCTCTCTAAGGTATAAGAGATAAGAGTTCTATGTGGCTGACCTTATTGGGTCTCTTGATGTTGGTAAAAGGGTGAAAGAAAAAAACAATCATGGAAAAAAGGTTCAGTCTTCTAGTGCCAATATAGCACAGAAGAAAAACACTAATGCACCTCGTAATCGAAATAAGAAGAACAAGTAGGAGAACAACTTAAAGCCTAAGCAATCAATTATGTTTACGAAAAAAGAACAAATAAGTTGATTTCTTTGTTTACAGGAGAATGAGTAACATGCAAGAGAGTGCCTAGTAAATTTTAAGCAAGACAAAAAAATTGCAAACGTGGTAATTAGCAAGACTAAAGTAGGACATTCGGGTATGGTACCTCTTTGCCTAATATTCTTTCAGTCTATCATTCACTAGAGTGGTGGATGGATAATAAGTCTAATATTCATGTGTGTGTGGATGCTTCTTTTTTCTTCTTATAAGGTCAATGGGACTTGAGCCTCAATGATGGGGAGTAGATCTCATGTTTGAGTCTTTGGATTGCTATGTTATTATGAAGTTTACTTCAAAAAGATAGTGTCATTGAAGAACATGTAACATATTTCATTCATAAAAAAGAATCTAGTTATTGGCTCTCTATTGTGTAGAGATGGTTATAAAATAGTTTTAGTGACCAATAAATGTATAATGTTGAAGTACGGAATGTTTTTCTAGCTATGAATGTGGAATCTTGTTCCGCTTAACTTTGCATACTAATGTATACATTAAAATTATGCAAAATGTGATTTTTCTAGATGAGTCAGATATTTGACATTCATGGATTTGCCATGTTAATTTTGCTATCTAACATGGCTAACAAATCTAAAGTTAATCTCAAATTTAATTTAGTCAAAGGTTCTATGTGTCATGTGTGTGCAATCTAAAAGAAACCATGTAAGCCTCACAAGACTGTGGAGGGCAGAAACTAGGCACCTCACAAGACTAGTTCATTCTGATTTGTGCAAGATGAATGGAGAATTGACTAAAAATGGTAGAAGATACTTAATAACTTTTATAGATGATTGTGCTAAATATTGGTACATATATCTATTAAAATCAAAAGATGAAGCATTGAAAGGGAAATGTACCCTCGAGCCATTTCTAGTTGTTTTGGTGATTAAATGCCCAACACACCACTTTGAACTAACTATATTGATAAGAGCATGACCATAGGTGTAAAGAAAGAAAATTGAGGATATCAAAAGTTCAAAAGAGCGCAGACATGGACCCAAGTGAGCAAGTTGATGTAAAATGGTAGAAGTGTGAGATTTACAATTTAAATATGTTGATACGTCCATTACAATGTTTCTAGTACTTGTGTTCGGGCTCTAACTTATATTGTAGAGAAAAGCACTTTTGGGGCTTAAGTTCACACATATTGCAAATCCTTTTGCAAAGAAGTGAAAGAGGTATGGTTCTAACACTTGGTCAATCTTTTTATGTGCTAACAATGATTATCTAAGTGCTAGGGAACCCCTCAATAAAGGTCGAAAAAGTTTGGAGAATTTAGGCTAAATCAGGGTTGGTGGAACTCAAGAAGCAGATAGACGAGTTGTTGGAGAAGGGCTACATCAGACTCAGCACCTCGCCTTGGGGCACTCTAGTGTTGTTTGTAGAGAAGAAGGATGGTATGAAGAGGATGTGCATAGACTATAGAGCTCTAAGTGAAGTCACCATCAAGAACAAGTATCCTGGCTTGTCCTAGGTTCCCTTTGAGAGGGGCGCTTTGTGTGCATCTTTCACTCGTCTGCCACACTCGTGCGAGGTGAGACCCTGAGTCTCTGCTCGATGCATAGATCCATCTAGGGGTGTCTTCCTGTCTTTTCCGTTTACTCTCCTTCGTGCATCCCCTCCACAGGGATGAGGGGAAGTGAGTCGTACCACACTTTCCTTGATAGGCTAGCAATGGCGCTCGGTGAGCTACAAACAGGTAATCCGAGTGAGGCCCTGGTTCCTTTTGTAGGATCCAAGCATGGGTTCTACTGGGGATCGTCCTCATACTCCTAGGCACCAACTCATATAGTTGCCAATTCTGTTTGACTAGAATCGACAGCTCGTTTCCTTCTTCACTATAAACCATGAGTTAGACCTTCCTAGGACTCAAACATGAGCTATGACACTCTTAATGCTTCACGTGTCAGGGTCCTTGCCAGTAGTGTGCCCGTCAGTGGCTGCCCCTTGCTCTGTTTTTCGCTGGAGCAGCCGCGAGCCCTCCTTGGATCGACCTTTGAACTCCAGGATTCGCAATTGGTTTGTCATGGATTTTTTCGATCCCTGCCATGGAAACAATCAAGTTTTGGAGGTCTAACCGAAGAGTGGCCATCGGTGCTCACTCCATTTCCTGGGCAAGGGTGGATCGAAGGGTGGCCTAGTACGGCGTGTTGGTTTTAGACAGTTCTCGTTCCTTTCGATTGTTCTGAGCGTGGGAGGGTGGCCTTGCGTTGATCGAGCAAACAAAAGAGGAGAGATGTTAGCGTGGTAATGCCTACTGAAAGGATGTAGATGTTTTGACAAGAGGCAAGCTATTGATTTCTCCTCAGCCCTCGCTGTTCATGACCCCTATGACTGTCATCTTAGGGTTGGGGATAGTTCTTCGGGTCGATCACGGATGCGGAGGCTTCGCTTAGGGTAGAATCATCACAACTACTCAATGTTATACTCATTGGCGAGCGTCTTATCTTCCTCATCCTTCAAGTTGTAGGTGCCCAGCCATAGTACTTCTCCAATTATGAATGGCCCCTCCAAGGTTGGAGACAACTTGTGATGATCTTTGTTGCTTTGTACCTATCAAAGCACAAGGTTTCCCACCTCCAGAGTCCTTTCTCGTACATGTCGGATGTGATACCTTCATAGTGTATGTTGGTATCATGCCAACCATGGAGCGCTACATCACAGGCTTCGTCAAGTTGATCTAGCGCATCTTGGAGGCTCGGTTCGTTCCTTTCATCGGTGTACTCCTTCACCCTTGGGGCACCGTACTTGAGATCGGTGGGGAGGATCACCTTAGCTCCATAAGCCATGAAGATAGGCATGTACTCGGTCGAATGGTTTGGGTAGTCCTCAGGCTCTAGAGGACAACGGTTAGCTCCTAGGGCCTTTATTGGTCAAGTCTCTTAAGGTAGGTGAAAACACAAGGCTTAATGTCCTTCAGTATCATGTCGTTAGCTCGTTCCACCTATCCATTCGCATGGGGATGGGCCACGATGGCCCAGTCAACACGAATGTGGTATTTGTCACAAAATTTTAGGAATATACTTCCAGTGAACTCCATGCCATTATCCGCGATGATTGAGTTTGGTACCTCAAAGCGATGGATGATGTTAGTGATCAACTTGATGTCTTGATCAGTGGTGATCATTATGATAGGCCAAGCTTCGATCCACTTGGTGAACATGCCGACAACGACTAGGACGTGCGTGTAGCCCCATGGCACCTTTCTGAGAGTTCCAACCAGATCGAGCCCCAAGACCACGAATGACCAAGTGATTGGGATCATATGCAGTTCTTGCGCTGGTAGGTGGGTTTGTTGTGCATAGTATTGGCAACCTTCACAGGTACGCACCACCTAGTTTGTGTGCAGACACTGTGGTGGGCCAATAAAACCCTTGCTAGAAGGCATTTCTTAAAAGGCTTGTGGAGTGGCATGATGCGCATAGGTCCCAATGTGAATATCCTCCAAAAGTTGTATCCCCTACTCGATGGGGATGCATCATAGCTTAATTCCTATGTGCCCTTTTTGTATAAGTCCTTGCTAATGAGAACAAAGGACTTGACCCATCAATGAAGCCTTCATGCCTCCATCTTGTCCTCAAGGAGCATGCATTGGTCAGGTAGTTGTGGTACAATGTCCTCCAATCACCTGCGGGGTATGCCAGGTCATTTTTGCCTTCAATGATAGGGATGGGTTCATGGGTCGGTGGGTCTATGTTCAAAGACTGTCCGTCCTCACAGCGGGATTGATTGTAATGAGTGGTCAGCTCAAAGAGGTTGGTAGAGAAAACCCCTAGAGAAACTGTTGCCTATCCGGATGCCATCTTTACGAGGTTGTCTGTTGCTTCTTTATCCCACTGGATAATGTGGTTTACATCGAGGCCATCAAATTTGTCTTCGAGCTGCCATACCTCTCAACAGTACACTGCCATCTTGGGGTCATGGCATTCCGAGTCCTTCATCACCTGCCCCGCAACATGCTAGGAATCTTGCCAAACGTCGAGACATCGGACGCCTAGATCTATGGCAATACATAGTCCGTTTATGAGATCCTCGTATTCCGCCATGTTGTTTTAGGCTTGGAAGTGGAGTCAGATGATGTACCGCAATTGTTCTCCCGAGGGAGAGATGAAAACTAGGCCGCCGTCGGCTCCCTCTTTCATTAGTGAGCCATCAAAGTACATAAACCAATATTTGCTGCTCATGGGTGTTGACTCCATTTGGGGCTCGGTTAGCTCCACAACGAAGTCAGCGAGTACTTGTGACTTCATCACCGTTCACGGAGAATTGGAAATTCCATATCCCATTTGGCGATCCTATCGGTAGCCTCTGGGTTATGGATCACCTCCCCCATGGGAAACACCGTTACTATGGTGATAGCATGCAATTTGAAGTAATGCTCGACTTTCGCTTAGTAATAAGGACAACGTACATGAGCTTTTGTACGTGGGGGTAGCGGGGTTTTGCGCCTGTTATGACCTCACTTATGAAGTAGACAGGGTGCTGGAGTAAGTGTGCACATCCTTCCCCTTGTCTCTCGATGACGAGCACTAAACTGACCACCTAGGTGGTCGCCGCTATGTAGAGCAAGAGCGGCTCTCCATCCTCCGGCAACGGGATGAGAATGGGGGCCCTGGATAAGATGTCTTTGAGGCTATCGAGGGCCTTATAAGCCTCTGTCATCCATTTGAAACAGTAGACCTTCCACAACAGCTTGCAGAGTGGTAGTACACACTCTCCAAGGCATGAAATAAAGCGACTAAGGGAGGCCAGGCACCCCATGATCCAATGTATCCATTTAATGTCTTCTATTGGTCCCATGTTTGAGATGGTGGCGACCTTCTCTGGGTTTTCCTCGATCCCCCATTCGGAGACCAAGAAGCCTAGCAGCATGCCCCTGGAACACCAAAGACACATTTTTCAGGATTTAATTTGATGTCGTTTGCCTTTAGCCTGTCAAATGTCAACCTGAGATTGGATACAAGGCCTTTAAACCGCATGGTCTTGACCATGTTGTCATCGACATATGCTTCTATGACCCTCCCGATGAGGTTGCCAAACCATTTAATCATGCACCACTAGTACGTTGCTTCCACGTTCTTCAGCCTGAATGACATTGTCACGTAACATATGAGCTAAAAGGGGTGATGAACGAAGTAGCCAGTTGGTTGGATTCCTTTATCGGGATCTGGTGATAGCCTAAGTAGGCATCGAGGAAGCTTAGTACCTCACACCTAGAGGTAGAGTCGACAACCCAGTCGATGCATGGGATGGGGAAACAAATCTTTCGAGCAGGCTTTTGTTTAGGCTGGTGTAATTGACACACACCCTCCATTTTCTGCTCTTTTTCTGAACCAATACTAGGTTGGTCAATCACTCAGGGTGGTGTATGTCTCCAATCAACCTAACCGTGAGGAGCTTGCCGACCTCTTCCTCAATAGCCCTACGCTTTTCCTTGTCGAAGCGGTGTAGTCGCTGCTTTATGGGTTTGGACCCAGGTTTGACCCCATAGAGATTGCTCGGTGACTTCCCTCGGGATGCCCCTCATGTCAGAGGTTTCCTTGTGAAGATGTTGTTCTGTACTCAGAGAAAGTCGACGAGCGCATCTCCTATTCGGGGAGAGCTTGGCCCCGATGCGTAGTGTTTGCTCGTCGACACGTGCGGGATCCAAGGGTACCTTCTTAGTGTCATCAGCCGGCTTGAAGGTCATGCCCATCCACTTCCCATAGGACGTATGCTCGTCGATGGCCTGAAGTATCTCCAAAAGCTCCTAGGTGGTGGTGGCTCCTTCGGCCAAGTCGCAGCATTCGACTTCGCATTCGTATGTGTGTTGCGCCGTGGTGCCAACGATGATAGTACCTGTGGGACCTAGCATTTTGAGATTTAGGTAGGTGTAATTGGGTACGACCATGAATGTTTTGTAGCATGGTCTTCCAAGGATGGCGTGCTAGGTTCCTCGGAACCCAACTATGTCGACTGTCAGCATCTCTGCCCTAAAGTTGGACAGTGTCCAAAAGGTAACATGCAAGTCGACTTGCCAAAGCGGCATCGATTGTCATCCTGATACACCACCATGGAACCCCCATCGGTCAGAGGCAGCCCCAACCAACGGCCATGGCATCAAACATGGTAGAGTAGAGAATATTGAGTCCGCTTCTTCTAACTATCAATAGCCGCACCAATCCGACGATGGGATTCACGATAATCGGGTATCACCTAGGCCATGGGACATGCTCGAGATGGTCGGAGTGATAGAAGGTGATGGCATGGTTGAATCAGTCGAGGAAAGTTGGGATCGTCTATCTGACTTGGAATACTTCACGTCGTTCGAGCTTTCGGTGCCTCCATGACACGTAGTAGTCAAACCCTCCAAAGATCAACAAACACCCAGTTTCGTTAGGAAAACATGGTCTTATCTTTCCTGCTAGCTACCGGGCTCAGGGCTCCTCCCAGACGACACATCTTTGCTTAGCAACTTCTTCAGAAGCCCATAGTCTTTGTAGGCGTGCGGGACGGGGTAGCGGTGGTTTGTACATGGGGCATCGAGCATCTTCTTGAAATGGTCGATGGCCTCCTCGGTCGAGAAATTCCTCCCTTTCTGAACCGCTGCGGCAACTAGCATATCGGCGTGACGTCGCTTACCCTTCTTCTTTCTCTTATCGAGACGTCCCCCGATGCCTCCATTGGGCTCTTTGTCGTGCTTAACCTTCTGCTTGTGATGATAAAAAATCGCCCCCATCGCATCTTCCCCCGACGCATGGCTAGTCACGATGTCGAGGTGTTCCTTTGTGGTTCATAGGATTTTCTGTCCCAACTTGTGCACTAGAGTTTTACTCATGGTTCCAGGTGAAAGTGCTAAAAACATTAGCATCGACGAGGCTGACTAGCTCGTTGCACTACCATGAGATGTGTCGGATGTAATCCCTCAAGGTTTCATCTGGCTTCTGTCGGCAGTTCTTAAGGTCCCACGGGTTGCCTAGGCGCACGTACGTGCTGTGAAAATTTCCAACAAAAACTTCCACGAGGTTGGCCTAGCTCTAGATACATCTGTGCTTCAGGTTTTCTAGCCATGCTCGTGCCAAATCTACCAAATATAGGGGGAGGTTCCAGATTAAAAAATAATCATGGTCTGCCCATCCTGCCTGATACGCCAATAGGTAGTCTCCTAGTCAAAGGCTTGGGTTTGAATCTCTCGAGTACTTTTGCGATGTTGGTGGGTGCCCTGACCACTGTGGCACCGGTTCCTAGAGGATGTGGTGACCGAAGGCCTACGGTCCCGATGGAGGGGGCTCAAGCTTTAGTCCTCGTCGAGATCAAAGCATCCTCTATGACGCTGATTGTACATATGACCGATGTCTGGCTCCTCTCGCCCTTTTTCCTAGGGCCCAGGGTCGAGTACGCTCTGTGTGTTTCTGCATGTCCACGAACGCCGACGAGATGGGACATATGTTGTGCCTCCCCCCCTCATACTCGAACACTTATCCCGATGAAGCGTGGTTTTCCGATGGTGTGGACATGGTATGCTAGCCAAACCCAGGCTCCTAGTGCGATGACATGGAACTCTTAGCCTGCTATTGCACGACAAGGTAAAGAAGACCCTAGATTTTGAGGTCTGCCCTCCGTTCGCTCGGAGTCTCAGCTTCGGGAAGCTTGTCAAGGAGTGTCGCGGTGGCCACAACGTTCTGGCTTGCCCGTGGAATCGTGGGGGTCCACTTCCATCATGGATTATGCGGTGGCGGACATTTGCCGTCTCAACATGTGTTTGTCCTACCTCTCATCGCGATTGCTATCGTGGTGCTCCTCGCCTTCTAGTCAGGGGGCACTAGTGGCTTTAGGAAGGACTCGGTCCAGTCGACGACTTTTGGAAAGATAGGTTGAGCCACGGTGGAGCGAATACCACTGCGCGTATCATTACGCCAGTGGGGGTTCCCTTAGGGCTTCTTGCGAGTAGGGAACGATCTTCCGGGGTGCCGACCGTGATGCACTCCTAAGTCGGGTCACGACTTGCCCCTCTCGATGGGGATCTATGTCCATTTGCTGATCTCGACAAGAGGAGGTTGTGTAATGAATCCCTAACGAGGTCCATCATTCCCATGAACTTGACATGAGTCAGTCCTATCACGCATCGCCGTCCGTCGCTCCCTTGATGGGAGCTGAGCTGGAGGCCTCTGAGGCCCCTAGCAATGTCAATGAAGACTTCCATCAAGGGTGATTGGGATTTTGGGGCCCTGATCATCATTCCCTCGTTGTTGACAATGAAGTCGAGGCTCTCGAAATGAATGGTCATTCTAAGGGCCCAAACTATACCGTGGTCGGCCATCCGGAGCCTAGAAAGATTATTGAGAACACGATGGCCCCCTACCTGGTGCACCAACTATCGGTGTTTCAAACCTATGCTCCGACAAGTAAATTTGAATGTGCTCGTTCCATGGTTCGGATGGTGTGGTCTATGGGCGCAAGATTTATACTGGTTCGGGCAGAACGTCCCTACATCCAGTCTTTGGCGACTTGCGCTACCGACACCTTTGTTGCTCAAAGATCGTGGTAGGGGTTACAAGCGGGCAAGAGAGGGAGGAGCTCCCAGGTCTCTTATGCATGGGTGGACCTAAAGACTACGCGACTGGAGTTCTAAGCTAAGGCTTGGACATCGCGCTGGCTCGCACCTTGGCTACGACTTCTAGGTCTTTTGGTCTCGTCGAGTGTGTATGTTCGTTGCCTCATATGCATATCTTCCCCTTGTTCTGACTGACCTCCACCATTTTATAGGCAAAGGTGTTGGTCGTCTATCAGTAGCTTCCCTATGAAGGAGCTACTGTGCCGTGGTAAAATGTGGCGTTCTACCTTAGTAAAGTTGTGTTTGTTCATTTGTGCCTTGGTCATCTGGGCTTCCCTGGTCACGCTCTTTATGGCGAGCGACGTGGGCTGCGAAGAGTCCTGACGCCATCATTGTCGTCTTTGTGCCACACCGACCCCTAGCCACCATAGCCTAGGTCTCGATGCGCCTCGTCGTGTTGTGGGGCCTATAGGTGACCAGCGCGCTCAGGCATAGGCTCGATAGGTCATGAGTGGGCCACAAGCCTAGGAGGCCGTAGGTCATGAGTGAAAAGTGGACCGACTCCCTCTGTGTGGCTCGGCGCAAGGCGTAGTTAATGCGGTATGGCGGGTCAGTCCGGGTCAGGTGTGGAATCCACTCGAATGGTTTCCCCTCGATCCATCCGTCCGACCCACTTGCGGCTCCGCCTCTCCCGTCCCTTGGCTCGGTGCCTCAGGTTTATCAAGGGGTGGGTCCTTCCTGGGTGGACCTTTCTGAGCCCCTCTACTGATAGAGGGCCCTAGGGGGCCAGAGATCATTTCACAACTAAGAAGTGAGATCATTTATATGTGTCCTAGTATTTAGTGGGGATTGTTAGATTTAATATCGATATATTTTATAATTTATCTAACTAAAATAGATTAGATTAATCGTAAGCATATGTTTAATACATCTAGGGGCATGTGGATCTCTGGATGTTCGAGGGCCCTCATGGTTCTTGGGATGTTAGCCCCCTGTGACTCCTAGTAAGTTAGGGGATTCATGTCCCTCAAGACATTTGGGCCCCCTGTGACCACTCGGAGGTTGGTGGCCCTTTAGGATCCTTGGGACGTGCTGGGGACGGGGCATAACCATTGGGACGTATAGGGGTTTCATGTGGACGTTGGGTGGATAGAGGCCATCTGAGGCCTTAAGACGTTTCAGGGGCCACATGGTTGTTGGGACCTCGACCCTTTAGGTCTCTCGTCGGTGACCATTCGGACCTCTGAGGCTCTTTGGTGCTATCTAGAGCTATCATAATCATTTAGTCATACGGAAACAATGTGAGACATACCATGGTATAGTCTATTACCATACTGTATTGATGGGATTGTTTTGTCACTTGGGCAGGTTAATGAAGGTGTTAATGGTTGAATTGATAGAAGTGTAATGAACCTATAACGTATGAAGTAACATGCCTATGTTACGATGGTTACTCTATCTTTTAATCTTCCTAAAATTCATGCTACTATATGTAGCTCTCATAGCATGAGTAGGATGGTACAAGAACAACAACATAAAGATACGTCTCACTTCTTAGTTGAGTTACGTCTGAATCTTCCGGTCCTGATCCTCTGCGTGTGCATGGAAAGTTGGGAGAGTAGACCTCTGAACCATTGATCTCTGAAGGCACCTGCTCGGGTATGTGGACAATAAAATATTTAGAGTGTTTTTGTTACTGCTCATTAAAGATCTTAATCATAGTAGACGTTCGAGGATAGCACTACGGATATGTACCTGTATCGACTGTGGTCCACGACTTAAAACAACAGAACATACTAGCACGTGTGAATAGAACCACTAGAACCACTAGTGCCTTGAGCAGTATTCCCTCAGCTGGGTATTTTCTTATTGCTGAATTTGTGAAAATCAATTTAATTTTTGCTATGATTAATATGGTATTCATATTTGTATCTGTTACTGTTGCGAGCAGTAATAGTACATACATGCATTTTGCAATATTATTTCTAAATTAAAGTAAACATGAAATTCCTAGATTTTTTAATATCGACGTCATTGACTCCGTAGGCACAGCGAGGCCGACATATAACACACGCCTGTAACTTTCAAAATAGAATATATAATTCCTTGCTCTATATTCCGATATTCTCAAATCGAAAAGTGTTGGTCGGAGATCCAATTTTGGTGAATATCTCAGGGTAAGTGACGGGCGAACCCTTGCTTCCATGGCCAACCATGTGGTAGGAAATCACAGCGCCCTAACCAGAATTTACAAAACGTAATCTCTATTGCCTGCTCTACTTCTTAGATATTCTGATATCAGAAAAAGTGTACGGAGATTCAATTCAGAAGAACCCTCAAGCAGTGGGGTAGTGGCGGCGGTAGTCTTAGCAATGGAGTGTTGAAAAAAGAAATCAGCACCTTGTTTATCTTTCCGCGACTCCGTTTGGATACCTCCATTTTTATCAAGAACCAATAGATTCGGAGTTAGAATAGTTGTTGGAGTAAGTTTTTTATCCTATAAAAAAATCAAAATTGAGAGTGACTTTCAAAATGTTTGAGATGCTCTTAAAGTTATATGTATCTCCGTATTTCCGGTGTCGATATATCCGTTCCCTATATGCCACTCATCATGTGAGGAGCCCCTCGTATTGCATGAAGTTTAAAATTTTGGACCGGTTCTGGTTAGAAACTTCTCAGGAAGGAACACTAAACACATTAAAGAAATCAATGGTAATTAAATTATGCTGTTAAGGTCTTAATCTGTCCAAAATATTATTTCTCTTCTTACTACACACACACCTGCCCGCCGTGCCCAACATCTACGGGTACACATGGGTGTAAATAATGATACATACGTAACGTCTGACGTCGTCGCCGTGCTCGCAGTTCGCCTATTTAAACGGTGCTCCGAAGTTACCAACAGCCCACCACCCAGAGCTTCATTCTTCTGAACGGAGAAGCCAAGTGTATAAGGTTGAAGAAGCCCAGATCAAGCTAGGTGTCCATGGAGCAAGGCGGCAAGATGGCCCATGGGTGGGCTGCCAGGGATGCCTCCGGCCTCCTCTCCCCTTACAGCTTCTCAAGAAGGTCGGTCTATTGATGTCTCTCACACAAACCCACATAGACTTGCGTTGCGTCCCTTTCCACGACTAAACTTGCTATGTACGTACGGAGGAGAATTGTACGACACTGCTCGAAGTAGATAGTGATAACTAGCCATGCAGCATGCGCATCATATAAACCCATAGCCCCATATAGAAAGAAACATTCCATGACATTCGTGCTCTGCTTGGCATCGATTTCAGGGTTCAGGGGGACGACGACGTGACGATCAAGGTGCTCTTCTGCGGCATCTGCCACACCGACCTCCACATCATCAAGAACGAGTGGGGCAATGCCATGTACCCTGTCGTCCCCGGGTACCACACTGCACATACTTCTCATAGCCTAATCATCTAACGCCTAGATCGATTTCTAATCTTCTTACGGCGCCGTACGTGTCAACGCAGGCACGAGGTCGTCGGCGTCGTCACGGACGTCGGCCATGGCGTCAGCAAGTTCAAGGCCGGGGACACGGTGGGCGTGGGCTACTTCGTCGACTCCTGCCGCTCCTGCGAGAGCTGCAGCACGGGGCACGAGAACTACTGCCCCGACCTCGTGCTCTCCTCCAACGGCGTGGACCACCACCACCACGACGGCGGCGCGAGCGCGAGCGCGACCACCAAGGGGGGCTTCTCCGACGTGCTGGTCGTCAGCCAGGACTTCGTGGTCCGGGTGCCAGAGAGCCTGCCTCCGGACGGCGCCGCGCCGCTGCTCTGCGCCGGAGTCACGGTGTACAGCCCGATGGTGCAGTACGCGCTCAACGGGCCGGGCAAGCACCTCGGCGTCGTCGGCCTCGGGGGACTAGGCCATCTGGCCGTCAAGTTTGGGAAGGCGTTCGGCATGACGGTCACCGTCATCAGCTCGTCGCCTGCCAAGCGCGAGGAGGCGCTCGGACGCCTTGGCGCCGACGCGTTCTTGGTGAGCCACGACGCCTCGCAGATGAAGGTAACTAAACACACACAGCTAGCTAGCCCGCCCCAAGGCCACATCCTCCTGTGAAGTGTGAACCAAACCTGGTACCTGATGCCATAGTGTCTTTGTTTGGACGCAGGCTGCAGCCGCCACGATGGACGGCATCATCGACACGGTCTCGGCGGGGCACCAGATCGTGCCGCTGCTGGCGCTGCTGAAGCCCATGGGGCAGATGGTGGTGGTCGGCGCGCCGAGCACGCCGCTGGAGCTGCCGGCGTACGCCATCATCACGGGCGGGAAGCGGGTGGCCGGGAACGGCGTCGGGAGTGTCGCGGACTGCCAGGCGATGCTCGACTTCGCGGCGGAGCATGGCGTCACCGCTGACACCGAGGTCGTGCCGATGGACTACGTCAACACCGCGATCGAGCGGCTGGAGAAGAACGATGTCAGGTACCGCTTCGTCGTCGACGTCGCGGGCAGCCAGATGGATACCGTTGCTTAGAAGCCTGGATGCGTAGTTCGATCGAGTCATGTAGCAGCCGTCGTTGTGCCTGGTGTGAAATTGTTTGCTCGTGTCGTCTATTTGTTGGTGGGTCAATAAACTAGGCAGAACAATTGGGCCGTATGCATGGTCTGCACTCCCTGCCATTGGTTCAATGCTTATGTACCTTTGAATTTTAAATTTGACTGAGAAAGTGGATGCTGAAAACATCGTAGGTGTATACATTTGTTTATACGAGCGCTTCCGACAATCTAAGCCTTTTGAGATTGATCAAATCATTGTACATGTCACACTGTCTTTATACGCTCTGCACGCCTTCGGGAAAGATTCAAATGTCGGATCATATTGACTGGCTTGTGCTTGGAGACTTCAATCTATACCGTACTTCACACGATAGAAACAGAGCTGGTGCTGACTTTTTCAGAGATGTTTATATTCAATGTTGCTACCTTTTAAAAGGTAAACGTTTTACTTGGACAATCAAGAAGTAGCCGCCTTTGTTGGAGAGACTATTGGTTTTTTACCTCAACCAGTGGCAGTTGGACTCCGCACCATCGTCGCGTGTCACCACTTCCTGCTCACCACATTTAAATGGTAAAAAGCTAAAATTATTCACAAATAAGGATTCAAACAATGATTTGCCTCTAAATCCACAATCACACCCACCTATCAAACAGAACATGTATGTCTTTGTCTTTTATGCTCTATACTTAAATGAGCATAAATGAAAATCATATCAACATTGGGGCACCTAACTAGTATCAATACAGATGTCACTACTCTCACGATGGAAATGTCAGATCATGTCCCATGTCTGAGTAACATCTCTACTCATATTCCAAAGAGACACATTTTCATCTTTGAAAACTATTGGTTGAAACGTGAGGACTTCATGCAGCATGTCAATTTGGGCTGGCATATTGGAAGACAACACCCAGACGCTACTAAAAACCTTCCTGCAGATAAAGTTTAAAAACTTGAGAAGAGTACTAAAAGAATGGAAGAAAACCCTTTCAAATTTGAAAGAGAATTTTGCCAATATTAAGCTCATTCTATCTCTATTGAATTTCCTACAAGAGTTCGGAGATTTCACTCTGGTTGAGTGAAATTTTAGATCTTTAGTGAAGAATTAGCTTGTTTCACTTCTTCAGGAGCACAAAATTTATTGGAAACAAAGATGAGCACTTAAATGGGTTAAGTCTCGGTGATACCAACACCAAAAGTTTTCATGCTCAGGCAAAATACAGAAGAAATCTAGTAATCCAATTGCTTGGTGTCACACTCGGGCTTTAAGAAACAAAGCCGGGTGCATCTCATATATACGCCAGAGAAGACAACACATATAATAACAGAGCGCATAGAGATAAATGTCATAAATGTACTTATTACATAGCGAAAGTCTTACAAAAATAAATGATAAAATAAAGCGAACTAAATAATATTCCCTGGCGCCACGAAGCTGACTGGGAGACGCCACCTAAATCAAGTCGAAAGCCTCAGTGTTAGGCGGCTCCTCTTCGACCACCTGTTCTTCTCCTATGCGGGGGGTGAGACAGCAAGAGTGAGCTCACACATGTTCATCGCTCAACAAGTTGTGGGGAATAATGTGCATGAACTCACCAAAGGTGGGAGTTCATGTGATGTGTAAGGCAGATCAATGAAATAAAGGCTGAAGCTGAGCATTGCTTTTATAAGTTGGTCAAAATTTTATTAGCAGTTACTAAGTGCAAGTAAATACCAAACATAGTAATAATAAGTAAAAGTAATAATAAAATAATCCCAAATGCAATAAAATGACAAATTGAATTTAATTTCATAAGTTAATCATGTGAGTGTCCGAGCCACTCATGACCGTGAGCACGGCTAGTATACCAGTTTTACACTCTGCAGAGGTTGCGCATCTTTACCCACACGTCGTGTTACCCATTTGCCACGGAGTTGATCAGACCCATACACCTCTACCAAGGAAGCGAGACAGGGTACCACTACGAGGCCTTTACAAAGTTCCACTAGTTTCAGAAAACCCGCTACAGTTTATAGGAAGCTCAAGTGCAGGAATCCCTCGCCTGACCGCCATCGCAGCAAAATCAACCCAAGGACCTCCCTACACTGACCACTCCCCTACTGCCCTTGCCCCATTCGGGTAAGGTAGTCATCCACTTGCTTGCCTAGTTAATCAGCCAAGGGCGTCCCATTAAACCCTTGTGGTAGCACTGTTTTCACAGGTGGTTCTCCATGTTCCCATTAACATAATGATATTATCATGAATAGTAAATAATAAACAGGTAATAAAAAGTGTAATCATGAGTAGTGAATATCTCTATATCCAAAACCATAAAAAGCAATAGCATGTACTACCCAAAAAATTAGTAGTAAAACCAGTAGTGAAACAAGGTATATAGAGAGTCAAAATCTAGGGTAACCTATTGGGTCCCAGCAAAATTAACCTATGCAGATCATTATGAATAATAAGAACATGAATGAGTAAAAGGAAGTGATCAAGGGCACAACTTGCCTTCGATGAGCTCCTACTCAGCAGTCTCTACCAGCTGAACCTCAAGATCCTCAGTAGCTTGCTTGTCTACTCGCATCAACGCAATACATACATAGTATAGCAAAAATTAACATCACACCAAACATATAAATAAAATACACCATAATAATCTAGACATTAAAATAAGAACTGAAATCATTAAATTTAGAGTTATAGATTTTAAGTTATGAATTTCTAAAGGTTTTTTTGTATTTAATACAAGATTAAGCACTAGATAAATTTTAATTTGTCTTTTATGCCAAAACTGAGGCATAAATGGTTAGACAATAATATTACAAAAATTTAGGAACTAGTTTGGATCAATTTGGAATTCATATGAATTTTCTACAAATTAAACAAGTTCTAACATTTATTTATGCATTAAAATTAATTTCTGATATTAATTTCTGATTTTCAATACTCTCTGGATTGGGCCTCAAATACCGAGAAGTGCAGGGGCTCTTCTAGGAAAACTCCCCAGACTCAATCAGCCACCAGGATGGAGCGCAGGTTGATTACATAATAACAGAGGGGTTCTTTTACAAAACTTGTGGCCGAGGGGGTACGGTGAACTACTGGCCGTCAGATCTATTTTCGACGCCCAGGATTAGATCAGGGTTAACATGAATCGGTATCGCGCAGGAGCCCTAGGATGGAATACAGATGGCTCAGATCTTATGGTGGCCAACACATCGTGGATCGCCCGATCGGTCATCGACGGGTACGATTTAACTGAATGAAGGGGTATCTCCGATCTAATCAGAACCATTCGGCAGTAGATCAATGGCCACGGGCGCATCTTCTCCACCGATGGCCACCCACGGTGGTGCTCCCCGAGCCGCGGCGACGCCCATGACCGATGGACTCATATGCCCGCATTCCCGACCCTGTTTTCCGATTCGGCGCAGCAACACAATGCAGAAGGCATAGAGATGACAGGGATGGGCTTATTACCGGCTATGGCGACATGGAGGAGCCGTGCCACGACGAGAGGTGGAAGAATTCGACGGGGAACGCTCCGTTGAGAAATTCGTCGCACGCCAAACACCGATTCCGCACGCGGAGGCTTCAATTCCACTCGCCGCACCACGACGAGGCCCCACAGTCACGCTACCGTGAGCCAAAGCGTCAATGGGTAGGAGCGACGACTACACCACAGTGATGTCCCGCACGGCACACACGGCGCGGTCGATTAAGCCCCCAACTGCGCAGACGGCGACGAATTTGGGACCAGTAGTTACTCGGGAAGACCCGTAAGGGTTTGTTTTATACGCGAATTTGGCTGGATTCAACGGATTCCGAAATCGCCGCCCGCCTGAGCTCCCACTCCCTCCGTGGACATCGGCGGTCAATGAACAACCCGATGACGAGCAGGCCCCACATGACAGTGGCATCCCCGCGCGTATGTGGCGAGTTTGATGACCCCCGACTGAATGGGCCTATGAGCCAGCGGGCAGTCCACAAGCGAAGGAAGCGAGGTTGACACAGGCGCGTGGAGGAGAGACTGTGAGGGGGACCCCAGGTGTCGGCGCCCCACTGAAGCTGGGCGCGCGGTTGGAATTCGGGGGTGGGCCAAAATGGGGTGCTGAGGCCCAGTTAGGTCTTTTCCCTTTTCTTTTTGTATTTTCTTTTCTCTTTCTTTATTTCCAGATTCCAATTTAAATTCAGATTTAAATTCAAATCCTGTGCCAAATTATCCTCACATTATATTGTGAAATTAGAAGTACCAATTTTTAGAAATATAATTACATACATATTATTTATTTATTTTCATATCATTTCTCTTTTTCTCCTTTTTCCTCAAATCTTCTTCTCACTATATTTTATTTCTATTCATACTATTATTGTTTTAAATGCACAAACAAAGATCCAATGTGATGCATATTCCATTTTCTTATCATTTGTTTTAATTACTTACTCTTAATTATATGTATGCTCTTTTTATGATGAAAATATGGCACATAAAATGAGAAGACTTCTCTATATTCCTTGTATAAAATTTTGAGTGTTACAAATCCTACCCCCCTTAACAAGAATCTCGTCCTCGAGATTTAGGAAGAACTATGGAAAAGATGGGGAAAATCTATGCGAAGCTCTTCTTCTCTCTCCCAAGTAGCTTCATCTTCACCATGGTGACTCCATTGTGCTTTGCACATCTTTATCACCTTATTTCTTGTAACTCGAGTCAAAGTGTCAAGAATCTTGATAGGATATTCCGCATATGTCAGATCATCTTGAACACTAAGGTCCTCCATTGGTAGCTGCTCCTCAGGTACCCTTAGGCACTTCTTTAGTTGGGATACATGGAATACATCATGTACATCTGCCAGGTGATCGAGTAGTTCTAGCTGATATGCAACTTCTCCCACTCGCTTTAAGATCAAGAAAGGTCCAATGAAGCGAGGGGACAACTTTCCTATAACTTTAAATCTCCTCATACCCCGGATTGGTGACACCTTCAGATACACATGATCACCCTCCTTAAACTCTAGTAGTCTTCTCCAGGTATCAGCATAGCTCTTCTGCCTTGATTGTGCAATTCTCAAATTCTCTCTTATCATTCGCACTTGCTCTTCTGCCTCTTGAATAAGTTCAGGTCCAAAGAATGTCTTTCTCCAGCCTGATCCCAATATAGAGGAGTCCAGCATTTTCTGCCATATAAAGCCTCAAATGGTGACATCTTCATACTGGCCTGGTAACTATTATTATAAAAGAACTCTGCATATGGTAAGCTCTTATCCCAACTTCCACCATGTTTAAGAGCACAAACTCTTAACATATCCTCCAGCACTTGGTTAGTCCTCTCGGTCTGCCCATCAGTCTGAGGATGGTAGGCCAAACTGAAATTCAACTGCGTATCCAAGCTCTCATGCAACTTCTTCCAAAACCGAGAAGTAAACTGTGACCCTCGATCAGACACGATCTTCTTAGGCACCCATGTAGACAAACTATCTGAGCCATATACAATTCTGCTAGCTTGGCTCTCGTGTAATTAGTCCTCACCGGTATGAAATGAGCCACTTTTGTCAATCTATCCACAATTACCCAAATAGAGTCATACCCAGCAGGAGTGCAGGGTAGTCCAATAAAAAAATCCATACCAATTTCTTCCCATTTCCACTCGGGTATCTTAAGCGGGTGCAATAATCTAGCTGGTCTTTGATGTTCGGCCTTGACCCTTTGACACACATCACACTTAGCCACATGTGCAGCAACATCTCTTTTCAGTCCATACCACTAGTATTTCTGCTTCAAATCCTGATACATCTTAGTGCTACCAGGGTGGATAGAGTAATTAGAATCATGGGCTTCTTTCAATATAGTCTCACGAAGGCTATCAATCTCTGGAACACATATCCGATCCTTGAACCATATAGTACCTTGCTCATCCTCCGTGAATTCTGGACCTCTACCTTCCGTAATCAGATCCTTAATCTCTTGAATTTTTGCATCACCCACTTGACCTTTACGAATTTCTTGCTCCAAGGTAGGTTCCAGTTCAATGGTAACTCCTTCCGTATGAGTAACAATTCCCAGGTTGAGTCTCTCAAAATCTTTTGCTAATTCATCGGGTAGCTAGACAACAATAGCGGAGTGAACGTGTAACACCCTGAATTTGGGGGTAGAATTTTTTCTTCTTTTCTCTCACCAAATTCAGGCGTTACTCTTTTCTTTTCTCGTTCTCTCGCTAAACCTTGACCTTTTCCAAAGTTTTAGCGGAGTTCGGTTTGGAATTCCCGTGTAAAGAAAAACCCTAAATTACTTTATGTTGTTTGATGCACCATGCCGAACTATGCGTTCTTCGATTGCTTAGAAATGTAAGTGCATTCATCTAGGGAGATTGGATTTCGAAAAGGAGAAAAACCTTTTCTTTCTTTTTCTTTTTCTTTCTCTCCCTCCTCCTTTTTCTCTCTCCCGCGTCGTGGGCCGCCCCGGCCGGCCCAGCCGCCCCCCCCCGCGCGCCCCCTTTGGGCCCAAGTGGCCCAGCCGCCCCCTCCTTTTTCCCCCGAACCCCTCTCTCTCTCCCTCCCCCTCCCCCATTCCCTCTAGCCGCCGCCGCCCCCCCTGCCCTAGCTCGGCCGCCCCCCTGCCGCCGGTTCGGCCGTCGCCCATCGCCGCTCGGCCGCCCCATCCCCGGTGAGCTCTCCCCTCCCTCTCCCCTCCCCTCTCCCCTCCTCTCTCCCTATCGCTCGGCCGCCCCCTTGGCCGGCCCAGCCGCCGTTCGGCCGCCCCCAGCCGCGCCCCCTGCGCGCCCCAGCTCGGCCGCCCCTGGCCGGCTCGGCTGCCCCTGCGCGCCCTGCCCCGCCCCCTGGCCGGCTCGGCCGCCCCCTGCCCCGCGACCGCGCCCAGCTCGGCCGCCCCTGCGCGCCCTGCCCAGCCGCCCCTGCCCCAGGCCGGTTCAACCGCCCCCCCTTTTTTTATTTTATTTTATTTTATTTTATTTTATTTTACTTTACTTTCTGTTATCATTGTTATTTATTTTATTTTAGGCAGGTTAATCATTGTTCATGTTATTGAAATAGGAAACTTAGTTTAGAATTCTGTTACGCTAGTTGATTCATATAATCAATTGTTTATCCAGTTCAATGTTGATCAACTAAAAATGACTAGGTTTCTATTAGTGCATATAACTAAATTCTTTTGTTAGAACCAATTGTAACTAATCATTAGTGCATAAGCTTTAACCCCCCCCCACGAGACCCTTTCCCGTTTCTTTCTAACCATAATGAATGCGATATCGAATGTCATACTTGATGCATATTTACTTTATTTGTTCCCTTGTATGATGTACTGTTTGTTTCCCAATTTGAATGGATGAATGTATGTATGCTTGCAATCGCATAGAGAACGATCCGGTCGAAAAGCCCAAGGAACTCGCAGGAGAAGCCCCTGAGCAGCAGTCGGTTGGTGGAGGCAAGTGTCCTTTGACCTATCTCTGTCCTATTCATTCTTTAATTCACCTCCCGCATTACACATTTATACCTAAGGATTGACTAGCTTTTGTTATCCATGTCCTTGTTTACCTATTTGGGTCGGTTTATTATTGTTTAGCTTCATGCTATTGCTCAAACTCTAATCAATGAACATGATGAGATTATATATGATACGCTGTTTTCCCCTCTCTTATTATGATGTTATACTTGTGGTTTTCAAGGGGGCTCGAGCGGTTTCTCGAGTGCCTCTCCGTAAGGACCTGTTCTATGGATGACCGCCCGGGAAAACAGTGCAACCATGAGGGTGGAATGGGACGCCCTTAGCTGAATAATTAGAGGAACCGGGGTGTAGTTCGCTTAGCCGTCGTGCCGTCAATGGGGCTCGGTGTATGCGGCTCGCTCTGCCAAGGTTGATTCGTCCCTTGGGGAGGAGTGCGGTACATTTAGGAAACCTAACGGGCGACTACAGTCCCGGGGAATCTTTGTAAAGGCTACGTAGTGATGCCCTGCTGGGTCACCTTGGTAGTGATCAATGGAGAGTCATGATCTCCGGGCAGAAAGGGAATCACGGCTTGTGGGTAAAGTGCACAACCTCTGCAGAGTGTTTGAAAACTGATATATCAGCCGTGCTCGCGGTTATGAGCGGCCAAGGGAGCTCCAATGATTAGTGGTACTTGATCAGAGACATTTTGGTTTACAGGTGGCAATGAGGATGGTTACGATTATGCTTATGGTAATGGTAAGTGGTATTCTTTCCGCTTGGAAAGGGTACTTTGGGTTAATAACTTGGGTTAATGCTAAAACCTGGCTTTCTACTAGTAAATAACAAACTGACCAACTAAAAGCAACGGCTTGACTTACCCCCACATAAAGCCAGTCCACTACAGCCAAACGGGATACTTGCTGAGTATGTTGATGTGTACTCACTCTTGCTCTACACACCAAACCCCCCCAGGTTGTCAGCATTGCAACCACTGCTCAGGAGAAGATGAAGCTGTGGAAGGAGACTTCTAGGAGTTCCAAGACTACGACGAGTTCTAGGTGTGGGTTAGCGGCAACCCCCAGTCGGCTGCCTGTGAAGGCCGCGGTTATCTACGTTTCTTTTCCGCACTTTGATTTATTGTAAGGACTATATGGACGTCTCAGACGTATGATGTAATCGACTATTATTTCCCCTTTTAATACTATTTGAGCACTGTGTGATGATGTCCATGTTATGTAACTGCTGTGTATGTGAATAACTGATCCTGGCACGTACATGGTTCGCATTCGGTTTACCTTCTAAAAACCGGGTGTGACATAAGTGGTATCAAAGCCGTGCTGACTGTAGGACCGCTAACCTAGAGTAGAATGGTCGTTCTAAGGATTATAGACCTCTGTCACTGCCTTGACTTTGATATCCCTTCAAAAGTTGGTCATACCGACCAAACCTTTGTTCTACTATATATTATACCTTGCTGAAAATTATGTTTTATTCTGATCCTTCATTTATTTATGATTCATTATTTGCTGGTCATATTAATTCTGTTCTCACCCTTTTGCTTGCGATGTCTTTTGTAGATGGCTCGACTTAGACACACTGCACGAAAGTCCGTCATCCCCTTCTTACCCTCCCGCCTTGCTGAGCGTCCGCTTCGCCGTCCCGTGGCCGGACAGTCCAGCCACTTGGAGAGACTGCACCACCGCCTGCATGAGGAGCAGGAACGTCGACGACAGGAGAAGCAGGGCTCTTCCTTCTCGCTCCAGCAGGAGATAGAGTCTGTGAGGAGCTGCTCTCCTGTGCTTCCCCTGGAGGCGCCCCCTGCACCACCACTAGGCGCCCCAGCCTCTGGAGTAGCTGCTGGAGGAGACCCAGACGACGGAGATGGCGATGACAGCCCGAGCCACGACACCGACCTCCCTGCTGACCATGAGCCGGAAGGATGGGTTGCTCGACCCATCACTCGCGACGCTGCTCGCGGGTGTCACTTCCACGACGCGCTCGACACCCTGCTACGTCGGGCACTTGACCGGCGTACTTGGTCCATCGAGTATCGCTGTGTGGTCTACAAGCATAGTCGCGGGGTCTACCCGGACCGCTGGGAGGCGACCTGCTTGGTGCGCCGTCCGGAGAACAGTCTCCAGGGCGCGGAGGCTTGCTCAGAGCACTATTCTATCTCTGAGCGGGACTCAGTTGAGGCAGCCATGCAGGATGCTGCACGGCGTGCGCTTTCGCACTACTGCTCGGTTCTCGGTGGGGTAGCTGACGGTCTCGACCTGAAGTATTACCCTCGCCGTCCATCTGGCAGCACAGGAGGCGTGATTGTTTCACCTGCTGGTGAGGACAATCCTAGGTTGAGCAGCACAGTCAACCTAGCCGCCGTGCTAAACACGGAGCTGGACCATGCATTAGATGAGCTGAGTAGGGCTCGTGCTGAGATCGTCCTGCTGCGGGCTGAGCGCGCGGAACGTCGTCACTTGGATGATGGTTCCCCCGCTCCCGTTGGGACTCAGCACCCATACCGCTCACCTCGGCGTGGACACCAGTCTTATGGCAATCCCGACTGCAAGACCAAGATAAATCTAGAACCATAGCTCGTTAGAGTTGGATCTTGTAATTAATACGAAATATATATACATAGAAGCTTCAGTCTTAGCGTTAGTCTCGGTTTTAGTTAGTCTTAGTTAGACAGGGTAGTTTGCTATATCCTATGCATTTATGTTTGTCATGATGAACTATGTTTGGTTTGGATCTTTGTAATGACTGTCACCAGAGTGTGGGTATCCCCTGCATTTTGGCTTACCCATTATGTTAATGGAGTTAGTTATATAGTTGGGAAAACCCTTTATTCTACTTTCCTCTTTATCTGAGAAGCTGTGTGGTCTGCGATGGAGATTAGTGAAGATGCTCATCTGTTCAGTGCTGTTGGAGAATTCTATACTCTTTCCTTATGCTGCAAGATTTGCCAGATCAGTTCTGATGTGTGGTTGCATTCTGCAGATGTCAGAGAACAGGCGCAGAGGAGGAAGGCGTGCTCAGCAGGAGCGAGCCGCTCCGCAGGATGAGGTGCCTCAGCAGCAGCACCTGCCACCCCCGCCCCCGATGTCGATCGAGCAGATGTTTCTGATGCAGACTCAGGCAGTTCAGGCCATCGGTCAGACTCTGGCCGCCATTCAGCAGCAGCAGCAGTAGCAACAGCAGCAAGCACCACCCCAGCCTCAGATGCCTCAGATGCCCAGAGACAAGCGTGCTGAATTCATGAGAGGTCATCCCCCAACGTTTGCTCACTCTTCTGACCCCATGGATGCTGAAGATTGGCTGCGCACTGTGGAGCGGGAGTTGCATACCGCTCAGTGTGACGACAGGGAGAAAGTCTTGTATGGTCCCCGTCTGTTGAGAGGAGCAGCCCAATCATGGTGGGAGTCTTACCTCGCCACCCATGCCAACCCCAATGCCATCGCCTGGGAAGAGTTCAGAGGTAGCTTTCGTCAGTACCATGTGCCTGCAGGTCTGATGACAGTGAAGAAGGAGGAGTTCCTGGCCCTTAAGCAAGGGTCATCATCTGTCAGTGAGTACCGAGACAGGTTTCTGCAGCTGTCTCGCTATGCTCCTGAGGATGTCAACACCGACGCCAAGCGACAATACCGTTTCTTGAGAGGCTTGGTTGACCCTCTTCAGTACCAACTGATGAATCATACCTTCCCGACATTCCAGCACCTGATTGACAGAGCAATCATGACAGAAAGGAAGCGTAAGGAGATGGAGGATCGTAAGCGCAAGATCAGTGGACCCCAGCCTGGAAGCAGCAGCCGTCCTCGTTTCTCAGGCAATCAACCTCAGCAGTTCAGGCAGAACCAGCGTCCACCTCAGCAGCATCAGCAGTTCCAAAGGCAGTATCCTCAGCATCAGTACCAGAACCGTCAGAGCAATCAGTCAGGAGGCCAGTTTCAGAGGCAGAATCAGCAGGCACCCCGTCTTCCTGCCCCAGCAAACCAGCAGAACAGTCAGGCAGCACCAGCTCAGGTTGGAAACAGGGCATGTTTCCACTGTGGAGAGCAAGGCCACTGGGTGATGCAATGTTCGAAGAAGGCAGCCCAGCAGCAGTCAGGCCCCAATGCCCCGGCAAAGCAGAATGTGTCTCAGCCTGGAGCAGGCAATCGCCCTCAGCCGCGCTATAATCATGGGAGACTGAACCACTTGGAGGCTGAAGTAGTTCAGGAGACTCCCGGCATGATAGTAGGTATGTTCCCAGTCGACTCCCATATTGCAGAAGTGTTATTTGATACTGGAGCAACGCATTCTTTCATTACTGCATCATGGGTAGAAGCACATAATCTTCCAATTACTACCATGTCAACCCCCATTCAAATTGACTCAGCCGGTGGTAGAATTCGAGCTGATAGCATCTGTTTGAATGTAAGCGTGGAAATAAGGGGGATAGCGTTTCCCGCTAACCTTATAGTAATGGGTACTCAGGGAATAGATGTCATCCTAGGGATGAATTGGCTAGATAAGTATCAGGCAGTTATCAGTTGTGATAAAAGGACAATCAAGTTGGTGTCCCCACTAGGAGAGGAAGTGGTGACCGAGTTAGTCCCGCCTGAGCCGAAGAGAGGAAGTTGTTATCAGATGGCTGTCGATAGCAGTGAAGCAGGCCCAATTGAGAGTATCAAGGTTGTGTCTGAATTTGCAGATGTGTTTCCAAAGGATTTACCGGGTATGCCACCAGAGCGGAAAGTTGAGTTTGCCATAGAGCTTCTTCCTGGAACCGCCCCCATCTTTAAGAGAGCTTACAGAATATCCGGACCAGAGTTGGTTGAGCTTAAGAAGCAGATTGATGAGCTGTCAGAGAAAGGTTACATCTGGCCAAGCACCTCGCCTTGGGCCGCCCCTGTCTTGTTTGTGGAAAAGAAAGATGGCACCAAAAGGATGTGTATCGATTATCGAGCTTTGAATGAAGTCACGATCAAGAACAAGTACCCTTTGCCCAGAATAGAAGATCTGTTCGACCAGTTGAGAGGAGCCAGTGTGTTCTCCAAGATTGATCTGAGGTCAGGTTATCATCAGCTCAGGATCCGACCTTCGGACATTCCGAAGACAACATTCATTACCAAGTATGGGTTATATGAGTTCATAGTGATGTCTTTTGGTTTGACCAATGCACCAGCGTTCTTCATGAACTTGATGAACAGTGTATTCATGGATTATCTTGATAAGTTTGTGGTGGTATTCATTGATGACATTCTGGTTTATTCTCAAAGCGAAGAAGAACATGCAGATCATTTGAGGATGGTATTGCAGAGATTGTGAGAGCACCAGTTGTATGCAAAGTTGAGCAAGTGTGAGTTCTGGATCAGTGAAGTCCTGTTCTTGGGTCACATAATCAACAAAGAAGGATTGGCTGTGGATCCGAAGAAAGTGGCAGACATTCTGAACTGGAAAGCGCCAACGGATGGTCGAGGAATCAAGAGCTTCATTGGAATGGCCGGATATTATCGGCGATTCATTGAAGGGTTTTTGAAGATTGCGAAACCAATGACAGCGTTGCTAGGCAACAAGGTTGAGTTCAAGTGGACCCAGAAATGTCAAGAGGCCTTCGAAGCGCTGAAAGGGAAGTTGACTACAGCGCCTGTCCTAGTCTTGCCTGATGTGCACAAGCCCTTCTCGGTGTATTGCGATGCTTGTTACACAGGTTTGGGATGCGTGTTGATGCAAGAGGGAAGAGTTGTGGCTTACTCGTCCCGACAGCTGAAGGTTCATGAGAAGAACTACCCAATCCATGACCTAGAGTTGGCAGCAGTGGTTCATGCGCTAAAGACATGGAGGCACTATCTGTATGGACAGAAATGCGATGTTTACATAGACCACAAGAGTCTGAAGTACATATTCACTCAGTCAGAATTGAATATGAGACAACGAAGATGGTTAGAGTTGATCAAAGACTATGAGTTGGAGATCCATTACCATCCAGGCAAAGCGAACGTAGTGGCAGATGCTTTGAGCAGAAAGAGTCAAGTCAATCTGATGGTCGCTCGTCCGATGCCTTATGAGTTGGCCAAAGAGTTTGACAGGTTGAGTCTCGGGTTTCTGAACAATTCGCGAGGAGTCACAGTTGAGTTGGAACCTACCTTAGAGCGCGAAATCAAAGAAGCGCAGAAGAATGATGAGAAGATCAGTGAGATCCGGCGACTGATTCTAGATGGCAGAGGCAAAGATTTTCGTAAAGATGCAGAAGGTGTGATATGGTTCAAAGACCACTTATGTGTTCCCAATGTCCAGTCCATTCGGGAGTTGATTCTTAAGGAAGCTCATGAGACAGCTTATTCGATTCACCCTAGCAGTGAGAAGATGTATCAGGATCTGAAGAAGAAATTCTGGTGGTACGGAATGAAGAGGGAAATCGCAGAGCATGTGGCTATGTGCGATAGTTGCCGAAGAATTAAGGCAGAGCACCAGAGACCAGCTGTATTGTTGCAACCGTTGCAGATCCCTCAGTGGAAATGGGATGAAATCGGTATGGATTTCATAGTCGGATTGCCTCGCACTCGAGAAGGCTACGATTCCATTTGGGTAGTAGTGGACCGTTTGACCAAGTCAGCCCACTTCATACCAGTCAAGACCAACTACAGCAGTGCCGTATTGGCAGAGTTGTATATGTCTCGGATCGTTTGTCTTCATGGTGTGCCAAAGAAGATAGTGTCAGACAGAGGAACGCAGTTCACCTCTCATTTCTGGCAGCAGTTGCATGAAGCCTTGGGCACACATCTGAATTTCAGTTCAGCTTATCATCCGCAGACAGATGGTCAGACTGAAAGAACCAATCAAATTCTTGAAGATATGTTGAGAGCCTGTGCGTTGCAAGATCAGTCCGGATGGGATAAGAGATTGCCCTATGCAGAGTTTTCCTATAACAACAGTTACCAGGCCAGTTTGAAGATGTCACCGTTTCAGGCGCTCTACGGAAGGAGTTGCAGAACCCCGTTGCAATGGGATCAGCCTGGAGAAAAGCAGGTGTTTGGGCCAGACATTCTGCTTGAAGCCGAAGAGAACATCAAGATGGTCCGAGAGAATTTGAAGATAGCGCAATCAAGGCAGCGAAGCTATGCGGACACAAGAAGAAGAGAGCAGAGTTTCGAAGTCGGAGACTTTGTCTATCTGAAAGTGTCACCGATCAGAGGAGTCAGAAGATTCGGAGTGAAAGGCAAGCTAGCACCCCGCTACATTGGTCCGTACCAGATCCTCTCAAAGCGTGGAGAAGTGGCCTATCAGCTCAGTCTGCCAGAGAATTTGTCAGCTGTGCATGATGTCTTTCATGTGTCTCAGTTGAAGAAGTGCTTGCGTGTGCCAGAAGAGCAGTTGCCAGTGGAAGGTCTTGAAGTCCAAGAGGACTTGACCTACACAGAGAAGCCAGCGCAAATCCTTGAGGTTGCAGATAGAGTCACCCGAAGGAAGACCACCAGAATGTGCAAAGTCAGATGGAATCACCACTCTGAGGAAGAAGCAACCTGGGAGCGTGAAGATGATCTGATGGCCAAGTACCCAGAGCTCTTTGCTAGCCAGCCTTGAATCTCGAGGGCGAGATTCTTTTAAGGGGGATAGGTTTGTAACGCCCTGAATTTGGGGGTAGAATTTTTTCTTCTTTTCTCTCACCAAATTCAGGCGTTACTCTTTTCTTTTCTCGTTCTCTCGCTAAACCTTGACCTTTTCCAAAGTTTTAGCGGAGTTCGGTTTGGAATTCCCGTGTAAAGAAAAACCCTAAATTACTTTATGTTGTTTGATGCACCATGCCGAACTATGCGTTCTTTGATTGCTTAGAAATGTAAGTGCATTCATCTAGGGAGATCGGATTTCGAAAAGGAGAAAAACCTTTTCTTTCTTTTTCTTTTTCTTTCTCTCCCTCCTCCTTTTTCTCTCTCCCGCGTCGTGGGCCGCCCCGGCCGGCCCAGCCGCCCCCCCCGCGCGCCCCCTTTGGGCCCAAGTGGCCCAGCCGCCCCCTCCTTTTCCCCCCAACCCCTCTCTCTCTCCCTCCCCCTCCCCCATTCCCTCTAGCCGCCGCCGCCCCCCTGCCCTAGCTTGGCCGCCCCCTGCCGCCGGTTTGGCCGCCGCCCGTCGCCGCTCGGCCGCCCCATCCCCGGTGAGCTCTCCCCTCCCTCTCCCCTCCCCTCTCCCCTCCTCTCTCCCTGTCGCTCGGCCGCCCCCTTGGCCGGCCCAGCCGCCGTTCGGCCGCCCCCAGCCGCGCCCCCTGCGCGCCCCAGCTCGGCCGCCCCTGCGCGCCCAGCTCGGCCGCCCCTGGCCGGCTCGGCTGCCCCTGCGCGCCCTGCCCCGCCCCCTGGCCGGCTCGGCCGCCCCCTGCCCCACGCCCAGCTCGGCCGCCCCTGGCCGGCTCGGCCGCCCCTGCGCGCCCTGCCCAGCCGCCCCTGCCCCAGGCCGGTTCAACCGCCCCCGGGCCGGTTCAACCGCCCCCCCTTTGTTTATTTTATTTTATTTTATTTTATTTTACTTTCTGTTATCATTGTTATTTATTTTATTTTAGGCAGGTTAATCATTGTTCATGTTATTGAAATAGGAAACTTAGTTTAGAATTCTGTTACGCTAGTTGATTCATATAATCAATTGTTTATCTAGTTCAATGTTGATCAACTAAAAATGACTAGGTTTCCATTAGTGTATATAACTAAATTCTTTTGTTAGAACCAATTGTAACTAATCATTAGTGCATAAGCTTTAACCCCCCCCCCCCACGAGACCCTTTCTCGTTTCTTTCTAACCATAATGAATGCGATATCGAATGTCATACTTGATGCATATTTACTTTATTTGTTCCCTTGTATGATGTACTGTTTGTTTCCCAATTTGAATGGATGAATGTATGTATGCTTGCAATCGCATAGAGAACGATCCGGTCGAAAAGCCCGAGGAACTCGCAGGAGAAGCCCCTGAGCAGCAGTCGGTTGGTGGAGGCAAGTGTCCTTTGACCTATCTCTGTCCTATTCATTCTTTAATTCACCTCCCGCATTACACATTTATACCTAAGGATTGACTAGCTTTTGGTATCCATGTCCTTGTTTACCTATTTGGGTCGGTTTATTATTGTTTAGCTTCATGCTATTGCTCAAACTCTAATCAATGAACATGATGAGATTATATATGATACGCTGTTTTCCCCTCTCTTATTATGATGTTATACTTGTGGTTTTCAAGGGGGCTCGAGCGGTTTCTCGAATGCCTCTCCGTAAGGACCTGTTCTATGGATGACCGCCCGGGAAAACAGTGCAACCATGAGGGTGGAATGGGACGCCCTTAGCTGAATAATTAGAGGAACCGGGGTGTAGTTCGCTTAGCCGTCGTGCCGTCAATGGGGCTCGGTGTATGCGGCTCGCTCTGCCAAGGTTGATTCGTCCCTTGGGGAGGAGTGCGGTACATTTAGGAAACCTAACGGGCGACTACAGTCCCGGGGAATCTTTGTAAAGGCTACGTAGTGATGCCCTGCTGGGTCACCTTGGTAGTGATCAATGGAGAGTCATGATCTCCGGGCAGAAAGGGAATCACGGCTTGTGGGTAAAGTGCACAACCTCTGCAGAGTGTTTGAAAACTGATATATCAGCCGTGCTCGCGGTTATGAGCGGCCAAGGGAGCTCCAATGATTAGTGGTACTTGATCAGAGACATTTTGGTTTACAGGTGGCAATGAGGATGGTTACGATTATGCTTATGGTAATGGTAAGTGGTATTCTTTTCGCTTGGAAAGGGTACTTTGGGTTAATAACTTGGGTTAATGCTAAAACCTGGCTTTCTACTAGTAAATAACTAACTGACTAACTAAAAGCAACGGCTTGACTTACCCCCACATAAAGCCAGTCCACTACAGCCAAACGGGATACTTGCTGAGTATGTTGATGTGTACTCACTCTTGCTCTACACACCAAACCCCCCCAGGTTGTCAGCATTGCAACCACTGCTAGGAGAAGATGAAGCTGTGGAAGGAGACTTCCAGGAGTTCCAAGACTACGACGAGTTCTAGGTGTGGGTTAGCGGCAACCCCCAGTCGGCTGCCTGTGAAGGCCGCAGTTATCTACGTTTCTTTTCCGCACTTTGATTTATTGTAAGGACTATATGGACGTCTCAGACGTATGATGTAATCGACTATTATTTCCCCTTTTAATACTATTTGAGCACTGTGTGATGATGTCCATGTTATGTAACTGCTGTGTACGTGAATAACTGATCCTGGCACGTACATGGTTCGCATTCGGTTTACCTTCTAAAAACCGGGTGTGACAGAACGTGCTCCTTCCGACTCAAGGCATCTGCAACCAAATTCGCCTTGCCCGGGTGATAGTGAATCTCCAAATCATAATCCTTAATGAGCTCCAACTAACGGTGTTGCCTAAGGTTGAGATCCTTCTGAGTAAATATGTACTTCAAACTCTTATGATCCATGTATACTTGGCACTTAGTTCCCATAATGTAATGTCTCCATATCTTAAGTGCATGCACAACGGCTACCAGTTCTAAATCATGAGTGGGGTAGTTCAACTCATGTTTCCGCAACTGACGAGACGCGTAGGCGATCACATGTCCTTGCATGAGCACACATCCCAATCCTTAGCCACATGCATCACAATAAATGTCAAATCCTTTCTGTAGATCTGGCATAACCAACACTAGGGGCGACATCAATCTCTTCGTTAGTTGATTGTTGGAACTTGCACTCCTGGGCAAGTTGATCCAACGAGGGAGCAAAAGCAGTGTAAACAGTGTTTCAACTCGAGATGACAATAGCTCTGTTAATCTAGCCTCTCAAGGGCACTGTGCGGGGGTATTTATAGGTACCTGAGTGCCTAGCATCCTAAGTTAAGGACGCATGTACCCTCAGGCGCCTAGGTTATCCCCGGAATATTCCCATAAAGCAGGGTTACAGACTGTAATTACAGGGAAACCTTTACAAATTAGTCCCGTAATGCGCAGCGGCCACACAGGGCCTATTACAATGGGCCGGATCACACGTGGGCCTCCATGTTGGGCGAGGCCACGGGATGGGACGACCTTGTTGTAGGCCTTCGTCCAGCGACGCGTGGGACGAAGGGTAAGTCGGCCAGTCGTCTTGTCTTCGTTGGTGTAGCGAGGCTAGCGAAGGCATCGAGCGAAGGGTGGCGTCTTCGCCTTTGCCCCAACACTTGCCCTCCGAGGGACCAGTTCGACTAAGTCATCTGGTGCCGAAGGCGTCGCTAGATGGTGGAGACGCTGCCCTCGCTCGAAGTGGTTCCGCGGGGGTTTTTGACATGACCGTTGATTGACGCTGCACTGTTGGACTGCAGGCTTCCCGAAGCGTCACACCCTGTGTATATAAAGGGGCGGGGCGGCGCGGATTGAAATTTACCTTTCTGCGCGCCGCGAAAACCCTAGCCTCCCTTTCAAACTGCTCGCTTGCACGTCTGCCCTCCTTGCTCCTGTTCGTCGGAGAACTGGCCCGCGTGAAGCAGGCCACGGGCCGCCGTCGACGGTACGTAGCCATGCCGTCTTCCTCCTCGTCTGCTTCGACCACGCCGACGGCCGAGGCATCTTCTGAAGGTCTCTCGGACACTATGGCGGCGGCGGAATTACGACCGGGCGATACAGTGGAATTCGGTGTTTCGTGGATGTCATTGGTCCGCGTGCAAGATATGCAACTGTTGGGGTATTTTGGAGGCGGGGTTGGCCGGGTCCTAGGGGCAGAGGAGGTCCCCGAGCCCGAGGGCGAATTGGTTGTTTTTGAGGCATTTTTCATCGCCGGCCTTCGCCTGCCTGCGCATCGTTTTGTGTCGGAGGTTCTGCGGAAGTTCAAAGTCCAGGTTCATCAGCTGACATAGAACGCCGTGGTGGCGTTGGCGAAGTATGTCTGGGCAGCGATGTCGTATGGCGGTCAGCCTTCAGTGGAGGTCTTCGCCAAGCAATACTGTCTACACTGACAGAAGAGAAAAATTGGACATAAGATTGCGCAATTCGGATCGTGCACTTTCACGCCGAAGTCTGGGAAGACTTCGATGGAAGTTGTGGAGTTGGTCCCCTGTGCCCGAAATAAGTGGGGCAACTGGTGGGACTACTGGTTTTATGTTTCGGAGGCCGAAGTCGAAGATCACCCAGGGCTCCCTGCCGCCATTATGTGTTCTCATTATTATGTGGCGTACCCGCCATTTGAAGTGGCAAAGGATGATGAAAATGAGAGGGCCCTTCGGATTGCTGCCCACACGAGTAGTGGGCGCGATCTAGTTGAGGAATTTATAGGGTATGGGGTGTGGCCCTAGGCGCATGGATGGGCGCTGGGCGAAGTATGCCCTCGTGAGATGCCCTCCCTGGGTGGACGGAAGGTGTGAAGTCCGCTTTTTGCTTTAGATGTGCGAGGGCGGGATCCTGCCGCGGTTGTGCGTGAGGCAGAGGATGGGGTGGTGAGAATTGTTGGGCGCTATGTGCCAAAGACGGAGGCCCAGCGGAGTTGGGATATACGTGGATCCAACGACCGCCTGAATAGGGTCTTCGAGTTGAATTGCTTGCCGTATGGCGGTTATCCCGGGGAGGACATCGTCGACCGCCGCGGGAAAAAGCCAGCGGCCGTGACTGAGGACGACCCCGCGCCGGAGGCTGCCCCAGCCACTAAAAAGAGGAAGCTAGGTACTACGGTGGGAGAATTGGGGGTCTCCGATAGCTTTGCTATGGAGTTGATGGGGACATGCGCGGCCCCCGGGGGAAGGATGTCTTCGCCCGAACTCTAGGAGTCTTCAGCGCGGATGCTGGAGGTTACCGGGGGTCGATGGCCTAGGAACGTTCCTATCCCCCGCGCGACTGGCAAAGACTTTTTTACGTCTCGCATGGCTCGTGACTTGAGAGTGTTTCCTTACGGACGGAATATTGCTGCTGTTGTGTCGGCAGTGATGAACAAGGATCGCCATGATGCTGCGCAGAAGCGCCGGGCGGTCATCAGGCTCCCCGAAGCTAGGCCGAAGAGGGCGCAGGGGACTGCGAAGGCTACCGTCCCCGGCGGTAGCCAGCCGACGCTGGCGGCGAAGCTGACCGCCCCTGGGTCCAGCAAGGTGCCGGAGAGCGCGAAGGCGGTCGGTGCCGGCGGAACCAAGTCTGCCCCAGACGGAGCTGCGAAGGTCCGCGAACCGCCTTCGCCGGGGAAACGCGTTGCCGACTTCGGCACAAATATTAGTGTGGACGACTATCTCATTGGTAAGATTTTTTTTGACCGGTGATACGTTGCAGGGTCGGGCGAGGGGCAACTTGTTGTCGTCCCACCTGTGGTGGCGACCATGGCGTCTGCTGCGGTGCTTGGGGTGAAGGGTGGCGCTTTCAGCGCTGGCGACGAGATTTCGGCGGCCACTGTCGTCAAGGACGAAGCGTGCACTGTGTCCCACCGGCTGAGGGAGGCGTCGCTACAGCTGGCGCAGCAGCTGAGTCAAGTAAGTTGAGCTGGGATTCGGTGTGTGCCGCTTTCATGGTGATTGTGGTCTCATGTGTGTCTGTTAGACGACCGACTTCGCCGACCGCGTGGCGTCGGGTGCCCTTACTGTAGACGTGGCTGCCGAAGTCGAGAGACTTCGGGCGCAGCACGCAGACGCCGTCCGGGAGAAGTCGGCTGCGAAGAGCAAAAGCCGCAGGCTGGCGGAGAAGGTGGCCGCCCTGGAGGGCGAGAGGACAGACCTCCGGCGCCAGCTGGTGGAGGAAAGGAGGGAGGCCAACCAGGGCATCACCAAGGCGCAGGCGGCGCAGGCGGAGGCCAAATAGGCGCGGGCGGAGGAGAGTCTCGCCAGCCAGCGCGCCGAGGAATGGGAGGCGTGGTTCAACGCTCTGCAGGCCCGCATGGAGAGGGCCGAGGCCTCTACGCGCTCGGAAGTTGAGCGGACGCGTAAACAGCTCGTGGACTCATACCGCGAGCTGGGTGCGTGGACTGCTAACTTGGAGGTGCCCGACCGAAAGGCGGGCCTTCGCTTCCTCGAGTGGCTGCAAGAGGAATTGCTGGCGTTCCCGACCATCGTGGAGGGCTTCATGTCCTTTGCCTCCCTCATCACCTGCGAGGGGGCCATGAATGCGCTGTCCCACGAGGGGTGCAGTCACTATGAAGGCTTCGACCGATCCGATGAAGACTTTTGGCGCGAGATTTTTAAGGTCGAAGACCCTGTGATGAAGGACTCTGCGGGGGCCCTCTTCGACCAGATGTGGGGCCCCCACGGCCGGGAGGCGGTTAGGGAGCGGTCTGACCGGGCGAGGGATCAGGTAAAGTCTGTTTTTTGTTTTGTGTTGTTGAATGTGGGTATACGTGGGTTTGCTGAATCGGTGTGCTGTGTTGTAGATGGCGCGTGCCGAGGATGTGGAGGACTTCGGACATCTGAACCGCGTGCTGCCCGAAGCGGAGGTCAACCCGGTGGTGGCCGAGGCAGAGGTCGACCCGGCACCGCCCCCGGAAACTGGTGAAGGCTCCCTCGCTGCCCCTGCGTCTACTGTGTCTGGTGGAGGCTCGCCGCCAGCCACTGTGCCGATGGCAGAGGATCCCCCGAAGGCGGCGACGGAGCCGGCAGCGGAGGATCCCATGGCGGCGGCTGGGTCTTCGCTGGTGGCTTAGTGGGTGTGGGGTAGTTAGGGAATTTTGTCTGTGTTACTGAACCTTGGTTGCTGCGCAGGTTCAGGATTTTGGGCCTGCGCACGCAACCTCTACTGCTAATTTTGTGGCGGCTTCGACCGTGGTCGCTGGAAATGAATCAGATGAGTCTACGTCTAAGTTTTATGAGTTTGATGACTCTGGGAGTTCGGTTGTGTGGACGGAAGAGTCTTCAGATGAGGACTTGGATTACTTTGCGGTCTTGGATGTGGCTGCGACAGAGGCTTCTCCGCGTGTTATGGATGCTGACGTTTTGCCTGGTCCGAGTGCTGGGCGTAGGCGGTGAAGGGCGGTGGCGAAGCGTAGAGTGAGTGAAGTGGATGGTGGTCGGCTTCATGTGGGCAGGGCTGGCAAGCGGGAATTGTTGTCCTCGCCGGTTGGGGCGAGTATAGGTGAGGGGGAGTTGCGAAGTCTTTTTGAGGGTGAGGAGCTGAGGATAATGCTATTTAACTATAGGGAGATGGGCATCATTCCAAAGGTTGAACCAATGTAAAGTGTGATGCCCTCGCTGTACATGTGTAACTATAGTTTGTATGATGAGGCTGTGTGCCTTCGCGCATCCGGCTATGTTCATAGGGGCGTTGCGCACTTGGTCTAGCATGTTTATTATGTCGGTCCGGCTGCGCCTGTAGTTGGTCTTAGCGTGGACAGTTTCTCGATGTAGACTTTTGCACTGATGTAATGCGCCTTCGATTTTGCGCACTCGTTGTGCTAGTCCGGCTGCACCCTTAGGCGACTTTTGCACGGACGGCTTTTTGAAGAAGACTCCGATTTTGCGCACTTGTTGTGCTAGTCCGGCTGCACCCTTAGGCGACTTTTGCACGGATAGTCTTTTGAAGAAGACTTCGATTTTGCGCACTTGTTGTGCTAGTCCGGCTGCACCCTTAGGCGACTTTTGCACGGATAGTCTTTTGAAGAAGACTTCGATTTTGCGCACTTGTTGTGCTAGTCCGGCTGCACCCTTAGGCGACTTTTGCACGGATAGTCTTTTGAAGAAGACTTCGATTTTGCGCACTTGTTGTGCTAGTCCGCTGCACCCTTAGGCAACTTTTGCAGAGTGTCGCACGCGAGGGTAGCTAGCGCTGCCCCTCGCGGTGACTTTGTATTGGTCGAATGCCGAAGACCGTCGATGCGGTCTTTTTTCGACGTAGATTTTGCGGGGGATTTTTCGCGTGTATATTACATGGCGCCGCCTCATTAAAAACCTCACCCCCCGGGAGGAAAAGAGTGCGGGCCGGAATAAAATTGTTTTGTGAATTACAAGGGCGAGCTGGCCCTGAGGAGTCAAACAAAAAATTTGTGGAGATTATCAATGTTCCAAGAATGCTCTAAGTCTTCGTCGGATGGCGTTGTGAGCCTGTACGCACTGGGGGACGCCTTCGTCTTGACGATGAAAGGGCCCTCCCACTTGGGCTCCAACTTGCCCCGGGACTCTGTCCGTGCTGTCCGGACGAGTACGAGGTCTCCTTCGCTAAACTCCCTCGGGATGACTGTGTGGTCGCACCATGCTTTTGTTTGAGCTTGGTATTTGTTTAGAGGCTGTAGGGCGAAGACACGGTCTCCGTCGATGAGGTCCTTCGAAGTAGGTTCGTCCACATCGGGGACGGCTGACGGGACTGTCCGTGGTGACCCATGTTTTATTTCTTGCGGGGTCATGGCCTCCGATCCGTATAGAAGGCGGAAAGGGGTGAACCCAGTCGCCCTGCACTCAGTCGTGTTCAGTGCCCAGACCGCTTCAGGTAACAGGTCGGCCCACTTGCCCTTTTTGTCGTCGAGGAGCATCTTCTTGACGGCTGTGAAAATTTTGCCATTTGCGCGTTCCACAACTCCGTTGGATTGTGGGTGGTACACTGAGGCGAAGGCAAGCTTGGTGCCAATGGAGAAGCAGAAATCCTTGAAGTCCTGGCTGTCAAATTGCTTGCCATTGTCAACTGTGAGTTCGGACGGGACTCCGAAGCGGCAAACAATGTTTTGTCAGAAGAATTTCTGGGCAGTCTTCGATGTTATTGTAGATATAGCCCTCGCCTCGATCCATTTGGTAAAATACTCAACAACGACGAACGTGAACTTGAGGTTCCCCTGGGCCGTGGGCAGGGGCCCGACAATGTCTAGGCCCCAGCGCTGAAGAGGCCACGTGTGGGCGATTAGCTTCGTGAATTGCGAAGGGCTTCCCGAGCGTGGAGAAAATTTCTGGCAGGCTTCGCAGGACTTTGTGACCCGATTTGCGGCGCAAATCATGGCGGGCCAGTAGAAACCTTGACGGATCACCTTTGCAGCTAGGGCCCTAGGCCCTACGTGAGAGCCGCAAGTCCCGTTGTGGACCTCGCGTAGAATTTGGATGCCTTCGGTCTCGGTGACACACTTAAGCATGGGTTGGCTGACCCCCTTCTTGTAAAGTTGGCCTTCGATCAATGCGAAGTCCCGGCTTCGATGTTTGAGGCGCTTGTCCTCATTGATGTCAGTTGGATGATAGTATCCCTGCAGGAACAGGGTTATTGGTGCCCGCCAGTCTTCGGTCATGATAAGGTTGACTATGCGGTGGCCCTCGCTGTCATTGGTTATTTGGAGCCCCTCTAGGCTGCGGACGACTGGCGTGCCGATGACATGGTAGAATACGTCGGAGGGCAGGGCCTCGCCCCTGGTGGCTGCCTTGGCCAATGCATCGGCCTCCTCATTCTTGGCTCGGTCCACATGCTGCAACGTAAAACCTTTGAATTGTCTTTCGAGGCTACGGATGGCCGCGAGGTACTGCATGAGTGCGGGGTCCTTCGCTGCATAGTCTTTCTCGACCTGGCCAGCGACTACCTTGGAGTCTGTTCTGATGATGCAGGTGGTGACACCGAGTGCCCTTAGCTTGCGAAGGCCGAGGACGACGGCCTCGTATTCTGCTATGTTGTTAGTGCATCTATCAGACTCCAAAGCAAAGCTGAGGCGTGCTGCGTATCTGTGCTTGACCCCGGTGGGTGAAGTAATGACTGCAGCGGCGCCTGCCCCCGCATGGCACCATGCGCCGTCGCAATGGATTGTCCACACTTTCTCTGTGGACGGGTCCGGCTGTGTTATTGGACCAGTCCAGTCGACGACGAAGTCTGCCAGGACTTGTGACTTGATGGCTGTCCTGGGTTCAAATGTGATGTGGTAGCCGGAGAGTTTGGCTGCCCATTTGGCAATCCAGACTAATGCCTCCGGATTTCTAAACAATTCGCCGAGTCCTCTATCTGAGGTGACCCAGACCTTGAATGCCTCGAAATAATGGCGCAATTTGCGCGAGGCCATAACGACTACATAGGCGATCTTTTCCAGTTCCGTAATCTTACATTTTGATGTTGTGAGCACTTCAGAGACGTAATAAACTGGACATTGCCTGACCGTGTCCTCTCTGGTCTGCTCTTGAACCAGTGCTGCGCTGACCGCATGTGGCGAAGCCGCGACATAGAGCAACAGGGGTAGCGAGGGGTCGGGGCTTGTAAGAATCACCAATTTCGACAAGTACTGCTTCAATGAAGCGAAGGCCGCCGCCTGCTCTGGTCCCCATGCGAAGTCTTTTGCGCCGCGGAGTGTTTTGAGGAAAGGGAGGCTTCGCTCTGCGGATTTGGAGATGAATCTGTTGAGGGCGGCCAATCTGCCTGTCAGTCGTTGTACATCTCTGGCTGATTGCGGGGGCGTCATATTGATGATTGCCTAGATTTTGGTTGGATTGACCTCAATTCCGCGGTGTGACACCAGGTAGCCCAAGATTTTCCCCTGGCGAACGCCGAAGACGCACTTTTCGGGGTTCAGGCGAAGCCGTGCGTCCCGCATGTTCGCAAACGTTTCGGCGAGGTCAGCCAGGTGGTCTTCCTTGCTTCTGCTGGCGACGACGATGTCATCCACATATGTGAATATATTTCTGCCGACTTGGCTCTCGAGCACCATTTTGGTGAGCCGAGAGAAAGTGGACCCGGCGTTCTTAAGTCCCTCCGGCATTTTGATGAAGCAATACGTGCCGAAGGGTGTTATGAAGATGGTGCTTGCCTTGTCCTCCTCCTTCATATATATTTTGTTGGGGCTATGCTTCGTCGCGCCGAAGGTCTTGTAGGAAGAAGCAGATTCGGCTGAAGCTGTCCGCAGAAGATGACCGAAGGTCCCTCTTCATGAAGCTTCGGTATTACAAACCGACTTAAAGATAGAATGACCTTTTAGTCCATAAAGGTCTGAGTCGATGTTGTAAACTTTTATGAGGGGCATAATTGTAATTCTTCACAGGCTGTGTCCTGTGTCTATAAATAGATGAACAGTACCCCCGTACTATTCACGCGGATTTGTACTCGCTCGTGCGTCACGCTTGTATTTTTGCCTTCTATCAAGCCGAAGGTACAAATGTAATTCAATGTTGCTCTTATTCTTCCATGATTATATAATAAGGACATGTAATAATGCTATGTGATTATTCATGTTATTCTCTCATGTTTCATATGCTTCTCCTTTTATCAATATAAACTGTAATGATGAAGGTATGTCCTTCATGACCTTCGTCTGAAAACCGTTATATCCTAAGGGAAATAACGCTTCGAAGGACGAAGGGT
Organism: Zea luxurians; assembly: GCA_029449295.1. Classification (NCBI taxonomy): domain Eukaryota; kingdom Viridiplantae; phylum Streptophyta; class Magnoliopsida; order Poales; family Poaceae; genus Zea; species Zea luxurians. The sequence goes on along the minus strand of JAOPSE010000051.1, from coordinate 11,739,209 downwards.
ATTTACCACTAACTTCTTTCTGTGTTGCCTTGTTCTTAATTCATAGCATTTGAGAACAAGTCCCCAACATTGGCGCCCACCTCCGGTGAACTTACTTCCACTTTTTTGAGCTGATGGCTTCGTTCAACAATCAAGCTGGAGCTGCTTCGGCTCCGAAGCTGCTACTCCCGATAACAGGCGGTTCATGTTCAGAGCCAGCCAACAAGAGGCAGAAGAAGGAAGCACAGAGAAGGGTACAACATGTTGGGGTGCAAGGACCCTTCATCAAGTCGAGATGGTCTCACATTCCTATTACCTTCTCCCAAGAGGACCTTCAACTCAAGGATTACCCACACTACGATGCCATGGTTATCTCTTGTGTTATCAAAGGATTTCTGGTCCATAATGTCTTGGTTGATACAGGCAGTGCAGCTGATATCATATTTGCTAAGGCCTTCAGGCAAATGCAAGAGCCAGAAGACAAGATTCATGATGCTACGCACCCTCTCTGTGGCTTCGGAGGAAGACAGATTGTAGCGCTGGGCAAGATCACCATGTCAGTGACCTTCGGGTTCATCAACAACACCAGAACTGAGCAAGTTGTGTTTGACATTGTTGACATGGAATACCCTTACAATGCAATTATTGGTCGTGGCACCCTCAATGCTTTCGAAGCAATTCTTCATCCTGCCTATCTTTGCATGAAGATACCTTCAGATCAAGGACCCATTGCTATTCATGGAAGTCAGGAAGCTGCCAGAAGGGCCGAAGGAAACTGGACTGACTCAAAAGCAATCCATAACATAGATGGAGCTGAAGCTTGTGAACAGTACAAATTCAGAAGGGAGAAAGCAGCTTCAGCAGATCAGCCGAAGCCCATGCTCTTATGTGAGGACATAGCAGAGCAGAAGGTGCTGTTGGGCTCTCAATTATCCGAAGAGCAGGAGAAAACCTTGATAAGGTTTTTGTTCAACAACAAAGATGTTTTCGCATGGTCAGCCAATGACCTCTGCGGAGTAAATAGGGATGTTATTGAACACTCGCTCAATGTTGACCCATCCTTCAGACCCAGAAAGCAGAGGCTTCGGAAAATGTCTGATGATAAGGCCGAAGGTGCTCGTAATGAAGTAAAAAGACTCCTCAGTGCAGGAGTTATCAGAGAAGTAAAGTACCCAGAATGGCTGGCTAACACTGTTATGGTAAAAAAGGCCAATGGCAAGTGGCGAATGTGTATCGATTTTACAGATCTCAATAAGGCTTGTCCGAAGGACGAATTCCCATTGCCAAGGATAGACTCTTTAGTTGATGCAGCAGCTTCTTCAGAGCTCATGAGTCTGCTAGACTGTTACTCAGGCTATCACCAAATCTGGATGAAGAAGGAAGATGAGCCGAAGACTAGCTTCATAACCCCAAGTGGCACATATTGCTATCTTCGGATGCCTGAGGGGCTCAAAAACGCTGGAGGAAGTTTCAGCAGAATGACTGCGAAGGTTCTCCAGTCTCAGATAGGCAGAAATGTGCTAACTTATGTTGATGACATCATTGTAAAAAGCACGAAACAGGAAAATCATATTGCTGATTTGCAGGAGACCTTCGCCAGTTTCAGACAAGCTGGCTTAAAGTTGAATCCAGAAAAATGTGTCTTCGGAGTAAAGAAGGGGAAATTTCTTGGATGCTTGGTTTCAACAAAGGGAATTGAAGCTAATCCAAGTAAAATTGAAGCTATACTTCGAATGGAGCCACCAACTACAAGAAAGGGGGCCCAAAGATTGACAGGGAGGCTGGCATCTCTCAATAGATTCATATCCAGATCAGTAGAAAGAAATTTACCATTCTTCGAAGTGCTGAAATCAGCCGAAGTCTTTCAATGGGGACCAAGCCAACAAAAAGCCTTTGAAGAACTGAAGCAATATTTGATAGATTTAACAACATTAACTCCACCAGCGCCAGGGGCTCCTTTGTTGTTATACGTGGCAGCTTCGCACTCAGCGGTAAGTGCAGCACTTGTCCAGGAGAAGCTTGATGGCCAAGTCAAGAAGCAGGTTCCAGTGTATTTTGTATCTGAAGTTCTTAGTGTATCAAAGAAAAACTATACAAAATTGGAGAAGGTATTATATGCTGTTTTGATGGCATCCAGGAAGCTTCGGCATTATTTTCAAGCATACAATATTGTTGTTCCTTCTTCGCAGCCGTTGAAGGATATTATGAGAAATAGAGAAGCTACTGGACGGATTGGAAAATGGGCTGCAGAGCTCAATGAATTTTGCATTGATTATGTGCATAGATCCTCGATCCAGTCTCAAGCGTTGGCAGATTTCATTGCCGATTGGACGCCAGGGGCTCAGGATGAAGAAACAAATAAAGATGCCGAAGTGTGGACAGTGTTTTGCGATGGGTCTTGGGGAACCTTCGGAGCAGGAGCAGCCGCTGTGTTGGTCTCACCATCCAAAGTTAAAACTTGTTATGCGGCAAGACTCGATTTTAGCTGTACAAACAATATTACTGAGTACGAAGCCCTGCTTTTGGGCCTTCGGAAATTAAAAGCGATGGGAATCAGAAGGGCCATCCTTAAAACTGATTCCCAGGTTGTTTCGGGTCATATCGACAAGAGTTGCAAGGCTAAAGATCCGAAGCTTTAAAAATATCTAGACACGGTCCGAAGAATCGAAGCTTCCTTCGAAGGATTTTCTGTCAAAAATATCCCTCGAGGACAAAATGAGCATGCTGATTTGCTAGCTAAGTCAGCAGCACAGGGACTGCCTTTACCTTCGGATGTGTTTTTCGAAACAATAAAGGCACCTTCAGTGGAACTCCTTGAAAGAGCAGTCCTCAATATATCTCCTGTTTATAGCGAAGATTGGAGAACTGAGATCATCTCTTACCTTCAGGGTAAATTCCTTTCAGATGACGAAGCTTATAATAGGAGGATAGAGGCAAGAGCTCGTCCATATGTCATGATAGAAGGGGAGTTGTACAAGCATGGAGTTTGCGCTCCGCTACTCAAGTGTTTATCTAGAACCGAAGGTATAGAGTTGATGAAAGAAATACATGCAGGCCTGTGTGGATCTCACATTGGATCTAGGCCGTTACTTGGAAAAGTTTTCCGCCAAGGGTTTTATTGGCCGAAGGCAGCTTCGGATGCAGCGGAATTAGTTCAAAAGTGCGAAGGCTGTCAGAAATGTGCAAGAGATCAAAAACAACCTTCGTCCTTAACACAGCTCATACAACCCATCTGGCCATTGCAAAGGTGGGGCCTTGACTTGTTAGGTCCATTACCACCGGCCCAAGGGAACTTAAGATATGTTGTAGTGGCGGTGGAATATTTTTCTAAATGGATTGAGGCAAAGCCTTTAGCCACAATAACTTCGGCCACTGTCCAAAAGTTTTTCTGGCAGAATATTGTTTGTCGTTTCGGGGTACCAAAGGCCATCACTGTAGATAATGGAACACAATTTGACTCCGAAGCTTTCAGAGATTTCTGTGATCAAATTGGTACGAAGATCCATTTTGCATCAGTCAGGCATCCGGAGTCAAATGGGCTAGTTGAAAGAGCCAATGGCATTATAATGACAGGAATAATGAAGTTAATCTTCAATCAACCCAGGGGAAAGTGGCCAGATCAGTTAACCAAAGTGGTGTGGAGCCACAATACAACAACATCAAGGTCTACAGGCTTTACTCCATTCAAGATATTATTCGGTGACAAAGCAATAACTCCGGAAGAAGCTAAAACTGGATCAATAAGAGTAGTTGCTTCGGCAGAATCAGGTTCTGAAGATGCTTATTCTGTGGAAAAAGATGCTCTAGAAGGGATCAGGCTTCAAGCTGTGGAGAATATCAATAAATATCAAGCCGAAACAATCAAGTGGCGTGATAGAAAGGTTCGGCTGAAGAATATTGAGCCAGGACATTTGGTGCTTCGGAGAGTAGCTAACCCAGATACAGTGGGCAAGTTGTAGTTGAAATGGGAGGGACCTTTCTTAGTAGCATCTTCGTCAAGACCCGGTTCATACATATTGAAGGATATGGACGGCAACGACATTCCTAGATCTTGGAATGCGGATGAGCTTCGGCGATATTATGTGTAACTTGATGTAACTTTTTATGTCTTTTCTTTTTCATGGCACCCTTTTCCTTTCTAAAGGGGGAGAAAGGTTTTTAATGGGGCCATCATATGTAATTTCCTTTTTTAGTTCTATAAGAGCAAAATCCCCCAAGGAGTGTAAATGTAAAAGCTGAGAACGCACCATTGAGTGCCGAAAAGTAAAAGGCGAAGAAGCTCCAAAGTCGTTCCTAAGGGAATGCAGAGCTTACAGCGAAAAGTCAACGCTGATTCCGCCGAAAGTAAAAGGCGAAGAAGCTCCAAAGTCGTTCCTAAGGGAATGCAGAGCTTACAGCGAAAAGTCAACGCTGATTACGCCGAAAGTAAATGGCGAAGAAGCTCCAAAGTCGTTCCTAAGGGAATGCAGAGCTGATGTGTGATTGTTTCTAAGGAAATAATGGCTGAGGGTATGGCTTCGGATATGTGTTTGGACATTCATTCGCACATCACATTACATCATAGCATTTGCATTCATAAACATTCATTCAGGCATATATAGGATAATCATCATCATGGCATAAGTGGTTCCTTCGGCATAAGAGAAGAGCTTCTTCGCGTACAAAAAGAGAGCTTCGGAAGAAAGGGAAATGTTGTTTTCGATGCTTCGCTGTGTACGAAAAGAAGGGAAGGTGTTTTTTCGCCTTCGGCTCAAAAAAAAAAGATAATTTCGTCCACACCAAAGCACTTCACATACATTAATAGAAGGGTAAGAGCATAATACAAGGTATGAACAGAACTCATTAAAGACAAGTTTAGTTACATTTACATAAGTTATCTCAAAAGTTTCCTGAGTCTGTCTACAGTTTACTCCTACTTAATCTTCGAGGGATTTTAGCTTCGGCGTCACTCTTTTTAATCATCGACTTCGGCTTCGTCATCCTACATGAATTAAGTTGTTGTAAGTCAAAATCGAGCTTGAAGAAAGAGGTAAGCACAAGGTATGATTTCTTACTGGTTCAAGATGACTCCGAGCTTCGTCTCCAGCCTTTTCTCGCCCGCCTTTTGTCCATATCATTTTTATAAATCTATTGGAAATACTTCGGGCGAGATCAGGGATGTCATCTAGGATTGATGGTGATAAAGTGAAGTTGGGCCTATTGACAATCTTTCCATGATCGCAGCCAGCTTTTAGGAAAGCTGCAGCAGTGCCCCGAGAAGCTACCCAGGCGCAGAAGTCACTGTGCCCAGCTATAACTTCGTCGAGCTCGTCAATTTCACCCTCAATATGTTCGAAGGTCTTCGGTAAATCTTCAGCTGAGGGGGTGAATTTCTCACTGCTGGCTCCAACTGAGTGAAAAAATTTTCTTAGTCGTTGAATGCATTTGTTGCTAAATTCCAAACATTTTTCTTGAAGGTCCACCAATAGTTTTCTCAAATCTGAATTTTGTTGAGCTTCGGCTTCAAGTTTTGCCTTAAGTTCTTGCTTTTCTTGTTCAAACTGCTTAGATTGGCAGAGAAGCTTCGTGTTCAGTTCTGTTATTTTTGCTTCAGCTTCCGCCAATAAACCTTCAGTTGCCTGGAGGTCAAAGTTTTTCTTCTCAATATCAGCTGATTGCTCCTTTATTTTGTTTTCTAAATTTTCAATTATAGCTTCCTGTTTCTTGTCTTCAAAATCTTGCTGCATTTTCAAGGCCTTGCTCAACAGCATACTCTGCACGAAAACAACCTTCGTTAGACATGTTTTAATTATTAAAAACAATAAAAGTCAAGGGAATAGTAGTTCACCTTGAAATTGGAATAAAATAAACTACCAACGATATGTTGTCGTCGGTAGCGGCTAATGTCCATTTCCAGCTTCGGAAAACCGATACTCTTTGACAGAGTACTGACAACTTTGGCTCCAGTTTGGTTTCGGATACAATCTAATTTTTCATCATCAATACCTCCGAAGAGGAGTGCTCCTGGTTTGTACCCGCAAGATTTGGCATACTCTTTAAGCTCTTCTATTTCGGGTTTTGACAATTTTTCTCCAACTAAATTTTGAAACATGAAGGCTTCGTTCTCTGAAGCTTCGTCAGCAATTTCCTTTTCTTTCCCCAACGCTGCGGCCGCGGCCTCTTCGGCGGCAGTGGTAGCTTCTTCTGTGGCCATGTCTAGCAGTATTTTGTCGATGTGTTCGATTGTGCTTTCCAGGTTCACATCTTCAATTGAGGCAGCTTCGGCAGCCGCGACCTCCGAAGGTGTGATTTCAATATCTGTTCTTTCCTCAGCCGCTGGTGTCTTCTGAGCTGAAGCTCTTGGTGGTGTCTTGTCGATAACCTCTGTCACAGTGATAATTCTTTGTCTCTTTGCTTTAGTCGCCTTCTTCGTTTTTTCGGGCTCCTTTTCCTTCTGAAAAAACTTTGTCAGTTGAGGCCCCAAAGGACTTAGCTTCACAGGCAGGGATTCAGTCATTACCTTCAAAATTTCCTCCACGTCAGTGGCAAAGGGTGATGCCGGGGTTTCTTCTTCGTCAGATATTTTTTGCTTCGGAGAAGACGCTTTCCTCTTCTTCGGAATTCTCTTCTTTGATGGTTCTTTCTCACCTTCATTTAAGGCTTCAGTTGTCCTTTTCCTTTTCTGGCCCCCGACACTTTTGTTCAGATTTTCATAGTCAGGGTATTCAAAACCCAGGGCGTCCAGCACTCGATTCAGTCTTCGCTTCGGACGGGTGCCGAAGGCCGCAGTCATCAATTGATCTTCTTTTTTGGAGTAATTGCCAAGTATTTCATTGCACATTACTTCAATTGTATCCAGCCACTCTTGACAAGGTGTTTTAAAGTATTTCTTAAACTTGAAATAGTAAGGTAAACGCACAAGTTCACCTTCTTTCTTCTCCCCCTCTAGCTTCGGCATTTCCCATTCTTTTAAAGTAGGAAAAACCCTGAAGGCCAAGAACTCCTGAACCAGGTCTCTTGTACTGATATGCTCTGCAATAATTCTGAATTCATCCATTGCCTGTTGTGTTGGACCTTCTGGTGTCATGTTGCAGCGAGGTCGGGTTTCTCCGAAGATCAGTTCGAGTGGACTTTGCACAAGCTTCTCCTTGTCATCATCAACCTTGACATAGAACCATTCTGATTTCCAGCCTGCCGGCCATTTGCTTCGGTAGCTGATTACAGGAAACTTTGTAGTTTTCCGATAAGCAAAATTATAACAACCAAAATTGTCATGCAATCCATCTTTTCTAGCCTTCGTCTGATAGTGCAGTTCGTGAACTCGACAAAAACTGTCTGCAAACGGCTTCACCGCTTGGCTTCGGAGGGCCCAAATATAAACGCTAAGCCTAACGATGGCGTTAGGAGTTAACTGATGAAAGTAGATACCAAACCTCTTCAGTACCTCTGCAATAATCTCATGTAGGGGGAATCTTAATCCAGCCTTTAGAAAGCTCTTGAAAATGACAATTTCATCCTTCTCCGGCTTTGGGGTAGTCTCTTCTCCCCCGAAGCGTAATAGCTTCTTCTGATTCTCGTTGAAAAAGCCCGACTTTACCATTTTGGAGAGATCAGCCTTCGAAACAGTAGACTTTCCGAAGTCCAAGTGGCTGGGCTTACTTGGCATGGCAATACGATAATCATCTTCGGGGTCAGTTTCTTCAACATTCTCTTCTTCTGCTTCGGCAGTTGCTTGTTCTGCTTCAACAGTGGGGATTCCTTCCGAAGTTACCAGTCCGGATCGTTGCATTGCTTCGGAGATGGGAATAGTCTCCGAGCCTTCAGCTTCGCCTCCTTCACGCTCAACCCTAGCGATAGAGCGCACTCTGGCCATTTAATTCTGAATTTGCGGGAACTAAAAACTTTTTCTTCCGAAGTTTTTTCTTCTGACGAAGTAGGCTTCAAGCTGGAGCTTCGTTTGATTCCGAGAGTCAAGCTTCGGCTATGGTTAAAAATTTTGGCAGCAAAACAGTGCAAATAGCAATGAATGCTGTGGTAACTTCACACCTACTTGTCTGTTTATATAGTGCTGCAGGTAAGAAGGCGAAACGCCAGGATTTTTACACCACGCGGACAGCCGCTTGCACTCGCTGCGCGGTGGACCGCAGAGACCAAACAGTAACTCTGCAAGGTGGGACTGCTACGCGCTTGGAAACTGAATCGTTTCTCGACAACGAGCTCAGGGAAGGTGTTTTTTGGACCTTCGGCTTCCCGAAGCTTAAGAGACTTTTTTCACGGATCAAGCTCGTTACGAAAAACGATCTAGCGCCGCGAAAGGGGCTACTGTTGGGGCTATGCTTCGTCGCGCCGAAGGTCTTGTAGGAAGAAGCAGATTCGGCTGAAGCTGTCCGCAGAAGATGACCGAAGGTCCCTCTTCATGAAGCTTCGGTATTACAAACCGACTTAAAGATAGAATGACCTTTTAGTCCATAAAGGTCTGAGTCGATGTTGTAAACTTTTATGAGGGGCATAATTGTAATTCTTCACAGGCTGTGTCCTGTGTCTATAAATAGATGAACAGTACCCCCGTACTATTCACGCGGATTTGTACTCGCTCGTGCGTCACGCTTGTATTTTTGCCTTCTATCAAGCCGAAGGTACAAATGTAATTCAATATTGCTCTTATTCTTCCATGATTATATAATAAGGACATGTAATAATGCTATGTGATTATTCATGTTATTCTCTCATGTTTCATATGCTTCTCCTTTTATCAATATAAACTGTAATGATGAAGGTATGTCCTTCATGACCTTCGTCTGAAAACCGTTATATCCTAAGGGAAATAACGCTTCGAAGGACGAAGGGTATTTACCACTAACTTCTTTCTGTGTTGCCTTGTTCTTAATTCATAGCATTTGAGAACAAGTCCCCAACATATTTGATGGTAGCTGGAGAAGCAATCAAGGAGTGACATGACCTCGCACCCGGCTGCACTATCGATGATTTTGTCGATCCGAGGCAGCGGGAAGTTGTCCTTGGGGCAGGCCTTGTTAAGACTGGTGAAGTCGATGCACATCCGCCATTTGCCGCTCTTCTTCTACACCATCACTACGTTGGCGAGCCATGTAGGGTAGGCAATTGGCTCGATAAATTTGTCCTCAAGCAGGCGATGTACCTCGGCCTTGGTGGCTTTTGTCTTCTCATCAGACATCTTACGCAGCCGTTGTTTCTTTGGCCTCACCGAAGGGTCGATTCCTAAGCTGTGCTCGATGATGGAGTGACTGACTCCGACCAGGTCGAGGGCGGACCAGGCGAAGACGTCCTTATTCTTGGACAGACAGCAGAGGAGTCTCTCCTCGTCATGCGAAGTGAGGTCTTCGCTGATGGTAACCGTCTGCTTGGGCAATGCCTGGTCGAGGGGAACAATCTTGGTCCCGTCGTTGCTCTGCAGCTGTGCTTTGTCATGTTCTTTGGCGGTTGGGCTGGCAGACCCGGGGACCTCGCGCTGGGCCATGAGGCAGTGTATGTTTCTTTGTCCAGGAATGAAGTCTCTTTCTATGTTACGTGCAACCTGCTGGTTGTCGTAGACTGTGATGGCGCCTTGCGGACCTGGGATCTTCATGCACAGGTAAAGTCCGTGGATAGCTACCTCAAACTTGTTGATGGAGCCCCGGCCCATTATGGCGTTGTACGGGTACACCATGTCGACGATGTCGAACGTGACTTGCTCACTTCGGGCATTGGGTGCTACACCGAAGGAGAGAGGTAACTCTATTTTGCCGACAGGAAAGGTGCCCTTGCCGCCGAAGCCGTACAGGGGGTTGTCCGAAGGCTTGAGCAGGCTGTGGCTTATGCCCATGCGATCGAAAGCATGGAGGAAAATGATATCCGCCTGGCTGCCATTCTCGACTAAGACTTTGTGCAGGTCCCAGCCTGCCACGCTGCAGTTGATAACCATGGCGTCGATGTGGGGTGCACTGCGCAGGTCTACGTCTCGGGCGTTGAAGGTTAATGGCACATGGGACCACTTTGTCTGCACGACCGGACCGGTGACGGCGACGTGGTTGATGTTGCGGTAATGGTCCCTCTTCTGCCGCTTTGTGTCGAAGTCGGCGCTGGACCCCCTAGTGATCATGTGAATGACTCCGCGATACGGCTGATCGGCGAAGTCCTCTTGCTTTGGGGCTTGGGGGTGGTTGGGGTGGTGGATGTTTTGCTGTTGATGGTGTGGAGGTGGGCGTGGGGGAGGTACGATTTGTACCTCCTGGTGGTGTTGGTATGCGTGGTGCGGTGGAAGCGGAGCTGGGCCATGGTTGTATGGCTGAGGGGGTTGCTGATATGTGTGCGCGACAACTCTAGGGTTGTCGGCTGGTTGCGCCCGTGCCATCCTGTCTCTGGTGGCCTTCGTCTCTGGGCAGTCTCTTGTAGGATGCGCGCAGTCTTCACTGTGGAACAGGCAATAAAATCTGCGCGGTTGCTGCGCACGCCCCCGACCCTGACCACGAGTTCCATTTCCACGGCCCTGGGGGGATACTCCTGGCGGTGAGGGGCCTCACCAGCGGGGTGCTGGTTGGCGATGTTGTGCACCTACTGCTGATTGCGGCCGTCCCGACCGGAGTCTACCTGCGAGGGCCTCGTCCATGTGCAGCTGGACTGTGGAGGGTCTTTGGGTTTCCTCTGAGACTCGACTTTGCGCTGGTGGAGCTCTTCAGATCTGGCGTATTTTTCGAATAGCTGATACAGCTCCTGGAGGTTCCTGGGCGGATCCCTGATGCAGTGGCTGTAAAGGACGCCGGCCTGAAGGCCACTGATGGCATAGTGGATGGCGATCTGGTCATCGACCGAAGGCAGTTGTGACTTGAGGGTCAGAAACTTGCGGTAGTACTCCCGCAGAGTCTATCTTTCCAGCTGCTTGCAGAGTGAGAGTTCGGCCAAGGCATCGGTGTCTAGGCGCTACCCTTGGAAGTTAAGCAAGAATTTGTCCCGGAGACTTCTCCAGGAGTCGATGGACAATGGGGGCAACCTGGTGTACCAGGTGAGGGCTGGGCCTTCGAGGGCAATGATGAATGACTTGGCCATCATGGTGTCGTCCCCTCCGGATGATGTAACGGCGACCTGATAGCTCATGATGTATTGTGCTGGGTCGGTGCTGCCGTTGTACTTGGGATAGGTCCCTACCCTGAAGTTGGCGGGCCATGGTGTCACTTGCAGATGAGGTTCCAGGGGACTTCGCTCGTCAAGGTAGTTGACGCCTTGGAATGCCGTGGCGTGAGGGATGGCGTGTCCGCGCTGAGGGATGAACAGGTCTTCGATTTGTGCACGCTGTTGGAGGGGTGGGCCGTTTTGCAGGCCGAGTTGGCCTTCGCTCTGCATGAGCGCGATCTCTTGTTTGAGCTCCTGAGCCTTCTGCTCTTCGTCGCGTATCATCTGTCGCACCTTGGCTTGTGCAGACACACGTTGGCGCTTGGCCTCGAGGATCTCTTTTTGCTTCTGGAGGTTGCGGTTCTTGATGCGCAAGGCGTGCAGCTGTAGCTACTCTTCGGCCGAAACGCTCAGGACTTCGCCGTCCTCGGTGGCGTCCGCGCCCTCTGGTGGAGCGAAGCCTGGGGGGAGTTGCGGTTGTCCTCCAGAGCTGCAGGTGCGGAGACTGCCTTTGGTAGTGGGTTGTTCGTTGCACTGCCTCTTGCTATTTGCGTCATCTTCGCAGGCCTCTTGGTGGGTGGTGTCGACAAGGGCCTTGCCCTTTTTCTCGGCCAGTAGTGCTGCCTTCGCAGCCTCATCATCCTTCAAGCTAGCTCTCTTGGGTGCCATCACGGGTGGTTTTTCCATAGCACGGACGGTGGGCACCAAATGTTGGAACTTGCACTCCTGGGCAAGTTGATCCAACGGGGGAGCAAAAGCAGTGTAAACAGGGTTTCAACTCGAGATGGCAATAGCTCTGTTAATCTAGCCTCTCAAGGGCACTGTGCGAGGGTATTTATAGGTACCTGAGTGCCCAGCATCCTGAGTTAAGGACGCATGTGCCCTCAGGCGCCTAGGTTATCCCCGGAATATTCCCATAAAGGAGGGTTACAGACTGTAATTATAGGGAAACCTTTACAAATTAGGCCTGTAATGCGCAGCGGCCATGCAGAGCCTGTTACAATGGGCCGGATCACACGTGGGCCTCCATGTTGGGCGAGGCCGCGGGATGGGACGACCTCGTCGTAGGCCTTCGTCCAGCGACGCGTGGGACGAAGGGTAAGTCGGCCAGTCATCTTGTCTTTGTTGGTGTAGCGAGGCTGGCGAAGGCATCGAGCGAAGGGTGGCATCTTCGCCTTCGCCCCAACATTGATCAAAGCTTTCTTAGCACTTCTCATCCCACTTAAACTCTCGTCCCTTCTCCAGAAGCGAGGTCATAGGCTTAGCGATCTTAGAAAATCCTTCAATAAATCTCTTGTAATATCCTGCAAGTCCCAAGAAACTCCGAATCTCAGTAACTATAGTGGGTATGCTCCACGCCATTATCTCCTTGACTTTAGTAGGATCCACTGCTATTCGTCCATTAGAAATGATATATCCAAGAAATGGCACCTTGTCAATCCCAAACTCGCATTTGCTAAACTTGGCGTAGAGTTGATTATCTCGTAGCTTTTGTAGCACCAATCTCAGATGTTCCTCATGATCACTATCACTCTTAGAATAGATAAGAATATTGTCGATAAACACCATGATGAATCTGTCCAAATACAGTAAGGGACCTCATGATCACTATCACAGTAACATCATTAAGGGACCTCATGATCACTATCTCAGATGTTCCTCATGATCACTATCATAGTAACATCATTAAGGGACCTATAATCCACACATATCCGCTGTGATCCATCCTTCTTCTGTACAAATAGAACCGGTGCTCCCCAAGGTGAGGAACTCGGACGAACGTAACCAGTCTCCTATAACTCAGTTAACTGTTTCTTAAGTTGCTTTAACTCTTCTACAGACATCCTGTATGGCCGTTTAGAAATAGGGGAAGTTCTAGGTAAAAGATCAATTACAAACTCAACTTCCCTATCTGGTGGCATCCCTGGTAACTCATCTGGAAAGACATCCAGAAAATCCCTAAACACACGGATGTTGTCACCAACAAATTCCTCAGCTATAAAGAACATCACCCGTTTGGAAGAGGTGGTTACTGCAATTTGAACTTGAAATCTCTCTACTTTAGGGCTGGTGAGTTCTATAGTACCCCTACCACATGCTATAATGGCCTTTGCCTTTCTTAACCATGACATACCAAGGATCAGATCTATACTGCTTGCCTCTAATATTATAGCAGTAGCTCCAAATTCTCCTCCCATAATTGTTAATGTCAATCTACGTGTCATTTGATTTGCCTCAACAGGCCCTTTAGGTACAATTACTATCATTGGTTTTCTCATATTTAGCAGTGATATCTCATTTGTGTTGGCATATCGAGCAGACATGAATGAATGTGTAGCACCAGAATCAAATAATATGGTTGCAGGAATGGCATTAATGTAAAACATACCAAGTACCATGTCAGCACCATCAGGAGTAGCATCAACACTGACTTGATTAACCCTGGCAATAGAGTATCCCTTGCCAGGAGTCTGTTGCTTGTTCTTAGCTGGTGTACCAGAATTCCCCACCGGACAAGCATTAGAATAGTGCCCAATCTGACTGCACTTGAAGCATGTAGGGCCGGTCTTCTGTCCTATAGGCCTCATCTGGGTGCCAGTGGGGGCAGCCTGACGAGTGGGAGGTGTCCGTGGAGACCCCTGTGGAGCGTATTGAGCTGGGCGTGGTCCTCCTCCTGTACGAGTAGGTGTACCCTGTGGCAGAACATAGCAAGGACGAACACTGCTGCTACCCTGCCCCTGTGAGATAGCCTTCCTCTTCAAGTCTCCCAGTTGAACACGCTTGTGTTCAATAGCAAGAGCCTTATCCAGCAGCCTCTGAAATGATGGAAATGTGTGTGCAACCAGTGCATACTGAAGGGGTCCATTAAGTCATTCAATAAAGTGTTCCTGCTTCCTCTCATCCTCAGCAAATTCATCCGAAGCATATCTAGAAACCTGAATGAACTTATCACGGTACTCACTGACAGACATGTTACCTTGCTTCAATGACAGAAACTCCTTCTTCTTGATCTTCATCAATCCAGCAGGAATGTGGTAGTTTCTGAATTGTGTACTGAACTCTGCCCAAGTAATAGTGTCAGCAGCATCATGGGCAGCAACATAAGAATCCCACCAGTCAGCAGCAGGACCTGTCAGACGACCAGAAGCATAAAGAACTTTCTCCCGGTCAGAGCATTGAGCGATGTTGAGCATCTTCTCAATAGATTTCAGCCAATCATCAGCATCTAGTGGATCTGGCAAACTGGCAAAGGTAGGAGGCTTGTGGCTCATAAACTCCCAGTGTTTGTCACGAGGTGGAACTGACGGTGGTGGTGGAGGTAGTGGTGCTTGTTGCTGTTGTTGTTGCTGTTGCTGCTGCGCCCTTCTCTCCTGGCGTATCTCTTCTCGTTCTTGGCGTAGCTCCCGGCGTATCTCCTCTCTCTCCTGGCGCATCTCCTGGCGTTCCTGCTGCATCTGAGCACGCATATCCGCCATAGTGTCTGCCATCTGTTGCATCATCCTCATCTGAGTTGCAACCATTGGGTCAACTCCGCCTGGTGGAGGCTGTGGTGGAGGATCCATCTCTGCTGGTTGTGGCTGGGGTTGTCTAAATATCCTCTGAGTGTGTCGTCTGGGAGGTAAATCAATTCCACCACCCTTCCTGGTATTGACCATCTGAGTTAGAAACATATAGTAAGAAAGGATAGTAGACAAGGCAAGTAGTTACGAATCATGTTACTTTGGGGGATTTAATAGCTAAGCAGATTGGTAATTTACCTACTAAATCTAATTCATTACCTTATGGTGGTACATGCTAAGATGTCCATATATAATATTTCAATCAATCAAAGAAGCAAATCAGACATTTATCATCAGAACAATCAAACAACATTTTTAAGCAGAGAAAATAGTTTTGATTTTGTCTTAGGCCTCCTATCTCCTAAGAAGGTCATAAATGTAGGATTCCAAGGTGTGAAATCCATCTTGTCTCAGAGTTAAAAAGGTAAGAATGATCAGAGTAGAATAGTAGAAGGTGAGACAAGATCAAGATAAGTATAGAAAGAATCAGAGTAAGGTAAGTAGGTAAGGGTATTGTCCATTTCGATCTAGGTTTTGTCCTACAGTCAACATTTGCTCTGATACCACTTCTGTCACACCCGGGCTTTAAGGAACAAAGCCGGGTGCATCTCATATATGCGCCAGAGAAGACAACACATATAATAACAGAGTGCATAGAGATAAATGTCATAAATATAATAAATGTACTTATCACATAGCGGAAGTCTTACAAAAATAAATGATAAAATAAAGCGAACTAAATAATATTCCCTGGCGCCACAAAGCTGACTGGGAGACGCCACATAGATCAAGTTGAAAGCCTCAATGTTAGGCGGCTCCTCTTCGACCACCTGTTCTTCTCCTGTGGGGGGTGTGAGACAGCAAGAGTGAGCTCACACATGTTCATCGCTCAACAAGTTGTGGGGAATAATGTGCATGAGCTCACCAAAGGTGGGAGTTCATGTGATGTGCAAGGCAGATCAATGAAATAAAGGCTGAAGCTGAGCATTGCTTTTATAAGTTGGTCAAAATTTTATTAGCAGTTACTAAGTGCAAGTAAATACCAAACATAGTAATAATAAGTAAAAGTAATAATAAAATAATCCCAAATGCAATGAAATGACAAATTGAATTTAATTCCATAAGTTAATCATGTGAGTGTCTAGGCCGCTCATGACCGTGAGCACGGCTAGTATACCAGTTTTACACTCTGCAGAGGTTGCGCATCTTTACCCACAAGTCGTGTTACCCATTTGCCACAGAGTTGATCAGACCCCATACACCTCTCCCAAGGAAGCGAGGCAGGGTACCACTACGAGGCCTTTACAAAGTTCCACTAGTTTCAGAAAACCCGCTATAGTTTATAGGAAGCTCTAGTGCAGGAATCCCTCGCCTGACCGCCATCGCAGCAAAATCAACCCAAGGACCTCCCTACACTGACCACTCCCCTACTGCCTTTGCCCCTTTTGGGTAAGGTAGTCATCCACTAGCTTTCCTAGTTAATCAGACAAGGGCGTCCCATTAAACCCTTGTGGTAGCACTGATTCCTCGGGTGGTTCTCCATGTTCCCATTAACATAATGATCTTATCATGAATAGTAAATAATAAATAGGTAATAAAAAGTGTAATCATGAGTAGTGAATATCTCTATACCCAAAACCACATAAAGCAATAGCATGTACTACCCAAAAATTTAGTAGTAAAACCAGTGGTGAAATAAGGTACATAGATAGTCAAAATCTAAGATAACATATTGGGTCCCAATAAAATTAACCTATGCAGATCATTATGAATAATAAGAACATGAATGAGTAAAAGGAAGTGATCAAGGGCACAACTTGCCTTCAATGAGCTCCTGCTCAGCAGTCTCTACCAGCTGAACCTCAGAACCCTCAGTAGCTTGCTCGTCTACTCGCATCAACACAATACATACATAGTATAGCAAAAATTAACATCACACCAAACATGTAAATAAAATACACCATAATAATCTAGACATTAAAATAAGATCATAGGAACTGGAATCATTAATTTTGGAGTTATAGATTTCAAGTTATGAATTTCCAAAGGTTTTTTTTGTATTTAGTACAAGATTAAGCACTAGATAAATTTTAATGTGTCTTTCATGCCAAAACTGAGGCACAAATGGTTATACAATAATATTACAAAAATTTAGAAACTGGAATGGATCAATTTGGAATTCATATGAATTTTCTAAAAATTAAACAAGTTCTAACATTTATTTATGCATTAAAATTAATTTCTGATATTCATTTCTGATTTTCAATACTCTCTGGATTGGGCCTCAAATACCGAGAAGTGTAGGGGCTCTTCTAGGAAAACTCCCCAGACTCAGTCAGCCACCGGGATGGAGCGCGGGTTGATTACATAATAACAGAGGGGTTCTTTTACAAAACTTGTGGCAGAAGGGGTACGGTGAACTACTGGCCATCAGATCTATTTTTGACGCCCAGGATTAGATTAGGGTTAACACGAATCGCTATCGCGCAGGAGCCCTAGGATGGAATACCGATGGCTCAGATCTTATGGTGGCCAACACATCGTGGATCGCCCGATCGGTCATCGACGGGTACGATTCAACTAAACGAAGGGGTATCTCTGATCTAATCAGAACCGTTCAGTAGTAGATCAACGGCCACGGGCGCATCTTCTCCACCGATGGCCACCCACGGTGGTGCTCCCCGAGCCGCGGCGGCGCCCATGACCGGTGGACTCATATGCCCACATTCCCGACCCTGTTTTCTGATTCGGCACAACAACACAATGCAGAAGGCATAGAGATGACAGGGATGGGCTTATTACTGGCTATGGCGATGTGGAGGAGAACGCTCCGGTGAGAAATTCGTCGCACGCCAAACACCAATTCCGCACGCGGAGGCTTCAATTCCACTCGCCGCACCACGACGAGGCCCCACAGTCGTGCTACCGCGAGCCGAAGCGTCAATGGGTAGGAGCAGCGACTACACCACGGTGATGTCCCGCACGGCACACACGGCACGGTCGATTAAGCCCCCAATTGCGCAGATGGCGACGAATTTGGGACCAGTAGTTACTCGGGAAGACCCGTAAGGTTTTGTTTTATATGTGAATTTGGCTGGATTCAATGGATTCCGAAATCGCCGCCCGCCTGAGCTCCCACTCCCTCCGTGGACATCGACGGTCAACGAACAACCCGATGACGAGCAGGCCCCACATGTCAGTGGCACCCCCGCGCATATGTGGCAAGTTTGATGACCCTCGACTGAATGGGCCCACGAGACAGCTGGCGGTCCAGAAGCGAAGGAAGCGAGGTTGACACAGGCGCATGGAGGAGAGACTGTCAGGGGGACCCCAGGTGTCGGCGCCCCACTGAAGCTGGGCCGCGCGGTTGGAATTCGGGGGTGGGGCCAAAATGGGGTGCTGAGGCCTAGTTAGGTCTTTTTCCCTTTTCTTTTTGTATTTTCTTTTCTCTTTCTTTATTTCCAGATTCCAATTTAAATTCAAATCCTGTGCCAAATTATCCTCACATTATATTGTGAAATTAGAAGTACCAATTTTTAGAAATATAGTTACATACATATTATTTATTTATTTTCATATCATTTCTCTTTTTCTCCTTTTTTCTCAAATCTTCTTCTCACTATACTTTATTTCTATTCATATTATTATTGCTTTAAATGCACAAACAAAGATCCAATGTGATGCATATTCCATTTTCTTATCATTTGTTTTAATTACTCACTCTTAATTATATGTATGCTCTTTTTATGATGAAAATATGGCACATAAAATGAGAAGACTTCTCTATATTCCTTGTATACAATTTTGAGTGTTACACTTGGTGACCAAGAAAATACAGTAGATACATGTAATGAAAAGGAAAAGTTGATTTGGCTTTCTTTCAGTAAGAGATTGGGTACAAACACCTTTTCAGGCCTAAACTTTGACATGAATTTGTTTCTCAATGATCAAGTTGACCTCTCTAGCTTACTCGAGAGTTATAAAAAGACAAAGATTGATGTAATTATCAAAACTTTGCCTTCCAACAAAGTCCCTGGTCCTAATGGTTTTAATACTGATTCTATAAAACAAATGTTGGCCAATTATTTGTGAGGATGTTTATAGGTTATGTGAATCTTTCTACTCTGAACATGGTTGGATCCCACATCACCTCGTAGCCAAAAAAAAGAAGAGTAAAATACAGTAGTGATCCTCGAACTTGGCACGCTATGTGTAAGACACCGGCTAGAGGGGGTGAATAGACGGTTGAAAGGGAAATGTGCCCTTGGGCCATTCCTATAAATATTTTGGTGATTAGATGCCCAACACATAGTTTAAGTTAATATGTGCTAAGTGATTGAGAAGTGAAAAATCAAGAACCAAGGTATGTTTCTGGACTTATTAAATTGGTTTTTGGATACTAACACATTTCTCTAAGTGCTAGGAACATAACCAAGAAAACTGGAATCGAACAGGAGAAGTTTTGGCTAAGTTAAACCAAACCAGCACCAGCCTGTGGTGCACCGAACAGTGTCCGGTGCCCAGGCTGGCCCAGTGATGAACTCTTCGCTCTCGGGAAAAAGCGAAGGCGCCGCGGCTAAAATTCACCAGATTGTCCGGTGTGCACCGGACTGTCCGGTGAGCCAACGGCGCCCGCGACCAACGGTCGGCTGCATGATCATCGGGTGACACGTGGCCGAGCCTACGGTCGGTTGGTCACACCGGACTGTCTGGTGCACCAACGGCACCGAAGACCCAATGGTCGGCTTCGCCCGATAAGGAAGAAGATCGGGCACGGACAACTACTGTTCATGTCCGGTGCGTGTAACACCCCTGATGTTACGACAACTAAAACTCTGACATGTCATAATAAACAATTGCATTAACCTGCTTGTTACACCTAGAATGCATTTACTAGGTTAAAATTTTCTTTTCAAAAGTGTGATGTCGTGTGTTGAGTATAGGACTTAGGTTGAAAACCTTGCTTGGAATTGTGGATAAACAAAACAACTCCTAAACCAAGGACACTTTTGACATAAGCTTCATATACTAGAGTTGGATTTGAGATTAATGAGTCACTTGTCTTTTAGGAGTGTGGATTGAGTTGGTAAATCAATAGATGAGAAGGAGTCACATTTGAAACCCTAAACTAGCCCAAAAGTGGAATTTAAAATCTATAAAGGACGGGTTAAAGTTCATATACCAAAGTTGTAGAGCTTGGAAAAGTGAATAACTTTCTTATTTGGAGATTCCCAAGTTGTGTGGAATATTTTGGAGTTAAGTACAAAAATTCAGTTTTGGGTTCATTTTAGAATTGCTGAAAATAATATAAACTAGTCAAATTTGAACCCTTGTAACTTCTGATCTATAAGCATTTTGAAGATGGTCCTTATAACAAAGTTATAGAGCAATATGAGGAGTATAAGTTTTGTTAAGTAACCTAGCCCTAAAGCTATTTGGAACTTGGAGAAAAACTAGTCCAAAGTAGAGCTGTCAGAAATTGTAGATTTCAGACTTAGTGAAATTCAGATTCTGAATTTCAGCAATTGGAGCAAACTTTGGGCTATTGTAGTTTGGAATCCAAGAGGTTTTGGTTAATGGTTACTATATCAAACTTGTAGAGGAACTATAGGAGTATAAACTTTATTAAGCAACTTGCCCCTATAAACATTTGGAACCTAGGAAAAAGAGTGGTTCCAAGTGGTACTGCTGTATTTCTGAATTTTCAGATTGGAAACAGTAACTGAAACTGAATTTCAGTGTTTTGATAGCAGTTTTGAAGCCTATTTGTGGCTTATCTAGTAGGTTAGGTTTTTGGATATGGTGTTTGTAGAAGAAATAAAGACCATATAATGGAGAACAACTTTCTTAAAGGGGGATGGACATGATCCCACACAAAAAGTGGAGTAAACCTTGCTTAAAGTTGGACTGCCTAGTGACTAAAACTGAATTTTTTCAGTTCACTGAAAAAACTGAAAATTAGTGTTTAGTGCCCAGTTTAAAGTCTTTTTGGGACTAAATAATGGGGTTTTGGACTAAGAATTATATAGCAAAGTTGGAGTCCATAGTACAGAGAATAAGTTTTATCAAGAGGGTTGGACTTGATTCTACACAAATATTTGATTAAAGGTTACTCAAATTTGGACTGTCACGCTGGCCATAATTGAATTTTTATTCAGTTCTGAGAACTGAATTGCAGCAGGATTGCTTAGTTTGGAGCTCATTTGTGGCTAATCCATTTGGTTGTGGGCTAAATTTTCTGTAGTAAATCTGAATACCATAGTACACTGAACAAGTTTTATATAGTGATGTGGACTTGGTTCCACATAAACCTAGGAGAAAAAGCTGTTCCAAGTTGTGCTGTCAGACTAGTGAATTCTAACTGTCGACCAGAGTGGCTAACTCTGAATTTCTGTCTATTGAGTCAACTTTGGGGCCTTACAGAAACTATCCTATGTGATTAGGAACCAAATTGGTGTAAGCAAAGTTGGAGAGCTAGTATTCATGAGCAAGTTTTATTATGAGGGCCTCGCTTGCTGTCACATAAATTTAGGAGATAATGGTGCTCAAACTGCCTCTGTCAAAAGGAGAAATCAGATGGGGACTGTTGACTGGAATTCGAAGTTCGGACCAGAAAAAAACCACCAGTGTAATATAGTTGATTTTTGGGCACCATAACTTTGGATTTATGAAGTTTGAGTCTAAGAACCCTATAGTAACTTTGAAGATCTTTGATTAGTGAACAAGTTCTGTTAACAGAGACTAAGTTGTTCTTAACAAATATAGAGAGAAACAAGTGGCTGAACAGGGGGGGTCAGTTGAGTACAGTAGATCCGGATGAACAGAAATATCTGCCACTGATCTTTTCCCTTGATGTGCTCCACTGATGTAAAAGATTGAGATAGAGATGAGGGAATTGCAGGGATATTCAGAACCTTGGCCATCACCGAAATATCTAAAGTTTGGACTGAAAAATATCTGCTTCAGTGAACCTTATCTGCTCTATTCCCTATTTGAGTAATTGGACAAGTTGATATTTTGGGCTTAAAGTGCTGACTAGGTTCAGTGTTATGGGTGTGTCTGTGCATCTATGAGGAACTTGGGCATGAAAGACACGTAGGGTATGTCCATGTACTACTGGCACCCTAGGAATACATTTGCACTGAATTTGTGCAAGTCCAGGGACACCTGGCCCACTTTAGCTGCCATAAAAGACATGGTTCAGTGAACTTCTTACCCTGAGTTCCTTGCAGCAGGTGGTCCCTGTGCCTTCAGGTTCGTGTAGCTTCTCCTTTCCCCAGCCATCAGTGTGCTCTGTCCAGGGCTGCACACGCCAAACTCCTATGAGTTGTGACCACGCCTACCAATTTGTCACCTCACCGTGGCCAGGCTAGCTCAGGCAAGTATTGGTCTGTGTTGTGCTTGTTCCATATCCCCCTTAGATCAGTGAAGCTCACCGAGCTATTATCCCTAACGATACAGTCATGTTTTGGCCGGAACAAGAGCGCACCGCCATAGACTGACACCGTGAATAGCTCCGCCATCGCCCGACCAACTTGCTTCATCTCCGACCAGTTTTTCGCGAGCATAGGAATCTAGGTATGTCACTGATGCTACCCATGGTGTTTGGTTAAACTTTACTGTAGAAGTGGCTCAAGTATGGGCTCGCCGGACTTAGCTCGCTGTCATGGCCGTGGGCGGCATAGGTCCAGTGCAGTAGTGCTGGTCCTCGCTGAGAAACTCACCGGCGACGGAATCAGGTGAGCACGGCTAGGTGTTTAGTCTGTGCTAGCCGTCAGAGTGGAGTCGTGGCCGAGACCTTGTGAATAGAACAAAACTGAGGGATTTAAGTGTGGTAGTCAGTGACTCTCGTGAGCAGTGGGGAAAGCTTGGATTGATTTTACTAGAGCGCGAGGTCTTTTGTGCAAAAGTGCGGGCACGCGGGCTCCCCAGCCACGAGCCAGATCTACCCGACGTTGGGCCACGTGGGCTGATTTCAGCCCATAATTAATTGTTTCCCTTTATTCATTTACCCAACAACTTGGAATGATGCCATAAATTGTAAAAAAATCCAAAAATAGCAAGACAAATTTTGTTGGATATCTAAATTCATGAGCTCTCTGGTAAAGTTAGATTTAGGATTTTTAGGGCAATTATAAAATATTAAGTGAATTAAAGGTGCTCTCGGAAGGACTATTAGAGTTTTAGAAATAAGAATTGAGCATCAAAAATCATGAAATTTGTTCAGAGAAGCTTGCTATCAGAAGTTGAACCCTTGGGCAAAGTTTGGAACTAATTAGGTATGATTTGGTTAGCAAACTAATTATTGCCCAAAAAACAAAAGGATTTCACCTATGAAATAAGGACACCTAGTAGGTTAGTGAAGTGAGGGACTTGCTTAAGAAATTTTATGCTTTGGATGAGATATAAGTTGGATTAGTTCCCTGGTTTACCTAAGTGAATTCAAATTGGTCACTTTTATTAAGTTCTAGGTTGTGTAGAAGTATGTGTATACTTGTAATGTACTTATTTAGGAGTATTTATGTTTTCCACCTCTCCTTGTGAGAGTTTGCATTTTATATCATAACATAAGCATACATGTATTTGTAATTGACTTGTAGAGCACCTAGAAGAAGTGGTGTTTAAATGAGGAGTCAACTCTAGTGGTTGCTGATCAAGTGGAGGAGCCATCTAACTGGGTATTGGATAGTGGGATCTAGAACCTCTTCACTGCAACAAAGGCAAGCCCCAGTGCATGCAACCCCTTCCTTGTGTTTTTAAATAATTTTTACACACTTTAAGTCTAGCGAAATGTGCATTAGGTTTATAGGAGTTGCTTAGAAACCCTTTGATGCATTGCCTGCCTTGATATCCATATCTTTATAGATACTTCTAATGAAGTATCAAAATATGATTTACAAAAATGCTTAGCCCTGCTTAGATCTTGTGGATAGAGGTTGTCTTTTGCATTAAGGCCTAGCTCAGGGGTTATCCTGAGGAAGGATGACTTCTACCTGCAAGAATATTTTTCTTAGGAGCATGGTGGGATCTTACTGCAAAGTTCCCTATAATGCTCTTTTCATCCTAAGGAACACAAAACAATCCTAAGGATGGAAGTACTTAAATCAATACTTGGGCTAGGAACAGGTGATGCTCCACCCAGGTTAATTAAGGATTGGATGCGTATGTAGGCCTGTATGATCAAGGACTATCTTAACTGGCCACATGCCCTGGATATGGGATAGGGTATGCTTGAACCCGGCTATTCCATACGTGAAAAGACAACCGCGCACTGGGCGTGGGAGATGGTGGGAGTAGCGTGTACCCTCCTGGCTAGAGGCTGGACAGAGGAGTACTATGCTCCCGAGTAGTGTGGACCGGTTCACGTTGTGGAGGATCTGTGGGAATGGTTGACATATGCAAGGGTTAAGTGCTACATATGTCGTGTGGTTAGAGATCCTCAACTGAGTAAATCGATTCGGATCGCCATTATATCCCCGGACAGTGGAGACTTGATCTCTGACCTGTAACCTAAGTCAGGATGTAAACAATATGAATAAAGATGATGTTGTATTGATGAAGTGGTGAAATTAGACTAGATGCAACTAGAGTCTATTAATATTTAATTTGGCGTTAAAGTATTGAAAGTAAGGACTCACTTTAGTAAGCTGTTTCTGCAAAAGTATCTAAGTTGATTCTTGCTAAAGCCTTTTCCTTGATTCCTATTTAACCAGCATATCCTTGAGAGTCATTTTTCCTTAGTCGGGTAAGACTTGCGAAAAAACACTCCGTACTCAGGGTTTTCGAACCCATGTTGTAGGTGATGAGGAGTACTCTAAGTGTTCCTGTGGCTGGAGGGCGTTTCTAGTTTTGGAGGAGGACTAGCTAGGTTTATGTATGAGCTTTGGAGGGTTCCTACCTTCCTGCTATTATTGTAAGTCATGCACTTGAGTATATCAAGACTTGTAATAAATGTAACTCTTCCGATGTAATAAACTTCAATTTTAGAAATGAAAATAATGTTTTATAAAGTCTTCCGCTCTTATCTCCGAAGTGTGTGTGTATCAAATGTGATTACTGCAATATGCATGTATGGTGGGAAATCCTTGGGATGATGAGTTCAAGTTGGTGAACTTGATAGCCTTGTTAAGTTACCCGATACACGTGCATAGCCATCTGAGGCCGTTCAAGGCAAGTATTGGTGCACGTGGGCCCAGTAACTTGGGAGGGCTGCCACAGTGCGCCACTCGGCAGAAGGCAAGAATTGCCTTCCAATTGGATCTCCAACGGCTCCTAGCTGCCTTAGGGCTATAAAAGGAACCCCTAGGCGCATGGAGCAGTACACCAAGCATTCTCTGAACATTCTAAGATGCCTAGACTCCGCCGCCACGCATTCGGATTGTTGTGTTAGAGATTTGAGCACCATATGAGTTGTGAACCCTCTGCGCCATGTTTTGTGCTCACATCTTGGCTTGTGTGCGTGTGATTGCTGCGATTTGAGTCTTGTGTGCGTTGTTTTCCCTCCCTTACTCTTGTGCCTTTCTTGTGATCAAACATTGTAAGGGCGAGAGGCTCCAACTTGTGGAGATTCCTCGCAAACGGGAAAAGACTACCAAGGAAGAAAACCATGGTACTCAAAGTTGATCATTGGATCACTTGAGAGGGATTGAGTGCAATCCTTGACTGAAGAAGGTCACCACAACGTGGAGTAGGCATTGGCCGAACCACGGGATAAAACACCGTGTCTCTTGTGTTGCTTTTCTCTATGATTGATTTCTTCTCAAGAGCTCGCTCTATAGCAACTTGGTTTAATCTAATTAACATTTTATAAACCAAGTTTGTGCTATTAGTTTTGACTTTTGTAGGATCACCTATTCACCCCCCTCTAGGTGCTCTCAATTGGTATCAGAGCCGTACTCTTCATCGAAGGGACTAACCGCCTGAAGAGATGGATCCTAAGGGCAAGGGGCTGGTGATCAACGACAAGGAAAAGGAGTCCCTCCTCAACGAGCCAAGAGAGGACAAGCCCACTGACTCAGGCTCGAGTCACAAGAAGAAGGACGAGAAGAAGAAGAGGCGCATCAAGAAGATTATCTACTACGACAGCGACGCTTCCTCTTCTTCACCAAGGGATGACGACGACTCCTCGTCTAAAAGGAAAACTGTTAATCAAAACTACTCCTTTGATTATTCCCGCATTCCGTACAATTCAAATGCCCATTTACTTTCTATTCCATTTGGAAAACCTCCACACTTCGATGTAGAGGATTACTCATTTTGGAGCCATAAAATGCGTAGTCACCTATTTTCCCTCCATCCTAGCATTTGCAAAATTGTAGAAAATGGAATGCACTTTGATAGTACTGATAACCCTGTGGTTATCAGTGAACAAATTCATAAAAATGCCCAAGTCACTACTGTTTTGCTAGCATCTCTATGCAGGGATGAATATAACAAGGTCAGCGGCTCAGATAACACCAAACAGATTTGGGACACCCTCAAAATATCTCACGAGGGTAATGACGCCACCATGATTGCCAAGATGGAATTGGTGGAAGGCGAGCTGGGAAGGTTCGCGATGATTAGGGGAGAGGAGACAACACAGACCTACAACAGGCTCAAGACCCTGGTCAATAAAATCCGAAGCTACGAGAGTACAAGATGGATGGATCATTACGTCGTCCGACACATGCTTAGGTCATTTACAGTTATTGACCCCCATCTTGTAAATCTTATTCGTGAGAACCCCAGGTACACCAAGATGACGCCTGAGGAAATCCTCGTAAAATTCGTAAGCAGGCGTATGATGGTGAAAGAAGCATGATACGTGGACGATGCTTTGAACGGTCCACTACCTGTCTACGAGTCGCAGCCCGTTGCCCTCAAAGCAACCAGTAGCAAGGAGACGCTACCTAGCAAGGTAGCACAAGTGGAGGCTGCCGTGCTTAATGAGGATGAGATGGCCCTCATTATCAAACGCTTCAAGACCGCACTGAAAGGACGCAAGGAGTACCCCAACAAGAACAAGTCAAGGGGAAAATGCTCCTGCTTCAAATGCGGTAAGACTAGTCATTTTATAGCTCAATGCCTCGATAATGATAATGACCAGGCACAAGAAAAACATGGGAAGAGGGAAAAGAAAAAGAACTACTGGAAGGCCAAGGGCGAGGCACACATCGGGAAGGAATGGGACTCCGACTGTTCCTCATCTGACTCCGAAGATGAAGGACTAGTTGCCTCGGCCTTCAACAAGTTTTCGCTCTTCCCCAACGAAAGACACACGTGCCTTATGGCTAAGGAGAAGAAGGTACGTATTCGAGATACTCCTAAGTATTCTTCTTCTAGTGATGAGGAATCCAGTGACGATGAAGTAGATTACACTGATTTGCTTAAAGGTCTAGATAGAGCTAAAGTAGAGAAAATAAATGAATTAATTGATGCTCTTAATGAAAAGGATAGACTGCTAGAAAAGAAAGAAGATATTTTATATGAGGAACATGATAAATTCATTAGTGTTCAAAAATCTCTTGCACTAGAAGTTAAGAAAAATGAAATACTGTCATCTGAATTGTCTTCTTGTCATGAATCAATTTCTAGCTTAAAGAATTTAAATGATGATTTGAATACTAAGCTAGAGGAAGTAAATACGACTAGTTCATGTGTAGAGCATGTTGTTATTTGCAATAGATGTAAAGACTTTGATGTTGATGCTTGTAACGAACATGCCTCCATTATTGCCAAGTTAAACAATGAGGTTGCAAGTCTTAATGCTCAACTTAAGACTTGCATGGATAATTATGAGAAACTTAAATTTGCTAGGGATGCCTACACTATTGGTAGACACCCCTCATTTAAGGATGGACTTGGTTTTCGAAAGGAAACCAAGAACTTAACAAGCCAAAGGACTTTCGGTCTCAACAAGGAGAAAGGGAAGGCCCTATCGGTGTTTTGGGTTCGACCGCGCACCTGGGGTTGCCCCTCAAGGTGCTTTTTGGTGTAGGATGGTGTTACTGACTGTAGCTCGATGGTTCGTGCCAGATGCATGAGAGACAGTGGACAATTTTATACAGGTTCGGGCCTCTTAGAGAGGCGTAACACCTTACTTCCTGGTGTGGATCTTTTATGTGGTGGGTTACAGGGGGGTTCTCTAGTATGAGGGATACTAGAGAGCTAAGTAGACGGCTAATGAGTGAGTTGTTGTTTGATGGGGTGCCCCCTAGGCCTTATATATTCGACCGTGGGGCATTACATGCGGATATGATAACAACGTGCACCTAAGTAATAGTGAACCAACTGAGCTTATCTTCCTATAATCCTGCCGACTTATCATCATTCAGTTCCGACGTCTGAGGGCGCTGCACGGGAGAATTAGATCACTGCTGTGGATAACATTTGAATTCAATGAGCCGCACGGGCTCGAGTCGATCCGTTCTTGTGCCGATCCATTCTGCCAGACACTCCTCCCCTGGTCCACGAAGGGATGGCCTTGCGAAATAATGGGCCTAAGGCCTTTCGCGAGGCCTTCTTGCCTTCTAGTGGACCCGTGGGATATCTGTCCCCCACAAGCCCTCGATCTTTGAGTTGATTTTGAAATAATCGGCCCAAAGATTCTAGGTCTAGCTTGCAGTTTTTGATTTTGGTAAGGAACGCTTTGAAAATACGCCTATCGAGTTGTTGCTTCTAAACTCTGAATAACTCGGTAAAAATGATCTTCTGTTTATCCTCTCCTATCATTATTCATCGGTCTTTGCTTTATTTTTTAGAAATTGGTGCTCTGTCTCTGGCTTATGCTTTGGAGATTAGCATTCTGCTCTCTGGGGTTCAGGATTCATTGGGTGCACCGGAGGTGCACCCAATGAGTGTAGCCCCCGAGCTTTTTGTGGATTACTGAAAATAATCCACTCAAAGGTCTTCATCTCATGCTTTTTTTAGAAATCACTGTTTTATCTTCATCTCATGCTTTAGAAATTAGTATTTTATCGTCAGTTCAAGCTTTAGAGATCAGCATTCTGTCTTTTGGGGTTAATGATTCATTGGGTGCACCGGAGGTGCACCCAATGGGTGTAGCCCCCGAGCTTTGAGTGGATTACTGAAAATAATCCACTCAAAGGTCTTCATCTCATGCTTTTTAGGAATCATCATTTTATCTTCGTCAAATGCCTTAGAATCCAGCATTATATCATCAACTTTATGCTTTAGAGATCAGCATATGATTTTGCCTTTGAGATTAGCAACGCGGTCTACCCATGTCCTGTTAGGTTCGAAATTTATTTGATCGGCGACAGATTGGACGTCTAGTAGATGGCTCTTGGCTGGTCTTCATTTCGCTTGGTGCTTCAATGTTTCTGTTGATTAGACTTGTACTTCTGCAGCTATTTTTGGCTTTCCTCCGATCTCTATCGATATCTTCCTTCTGTCTTATTCATTGCATATACTGTATGGATGTGACTGCTTGGAAAAATCTATTGAAAATTCCTGGACGCCCCCACCAATGGGTGTAGCCAAGGGACGGCTTAGTGCGCTGAGCATTTAGCAAACTGCCCTTGAGTAGTAACTTAACGTGACCGCGGGGTGTAATCATATCGTCCAAGCAGTTGACTTCAGTCCCAATGGGTGTCGTGTTACGTGAAACGGCGTCTGCCGCCTGACTTGTTTCCAGGCGATTTGAATTGCTTATTGAATATTTGTGAATGTTCAGTGACCGTGGTAGGAGATGAGCGGTTGCCTCCTACCCCTATAAATAGAGCGCTTGCTTCGCTGGTGTCTTCACACATCTTCTGGCCATTTGTTGCTTATTCTCCTCTTTTCTCTTCTCTTCTACTCAACCATGGGCAAGAGCAAGAAGGGTGGAAGTTCATCGCACCACTTTGGCGACAAGCAGAAGCGTGAGCCGAGTCCCCCCTCTGAGGACTTCGGTGACTCCGAGTACTCGGAGGAGGAGTTCTCCTCCGAGTTCGAAGGGTCGCCAGTCTACGCCTCTCCCCCGGTGTCGTCCGATGACTCAGACGATTCCCAGGGGATCGCTGCCGAGGTGTGGACGTACATCCAGGCCGTCGAGCGCTCCAGGCTCGAGGGCTCAGATGAGTCGAAGATCTCCTCGGACGAGGAGGACTCCCTCGACTCGTCTGAGGAGGGGAGCGGTGGTGACGGCGACGACGAGGGCGATGGTGGCGACAAGGGCGACGACAACGGTGGCAAGGGCGATGGCGGCAGCGGCAAGGATGACAGAGGCAGCGGTAGGGCCAGTGGCAAAGCGCCACTGGCTTAAATATTAGTATAGATAAGTAGTAGTAGTTAGTAGTATAGAGTAGTGTAAGTAGTGTAGTGATGTAGTAGTGTAATGTAGCGAAAAAGGGAAGGAAGGCCGGCTCATAATGAGTTGGTCTTTGAGTTTGTGGAAGAACTTCCCTTCTCAATATATTGAAGAAAATTTCAGATTGTTCTGAGTATCTCCTTTTTGCTTTTCCATCGTTCTTTTATAGTTAATCAATAGCTTGTATTCATGCCCAGCGTTACCGTTGTTCTTAGAGATAACACCCGAGTAACGACTGGTAATTGCTGAGTCATATTTGGTTCTGCCGGCGTTTACATGGAGAAAACGACTGAGTTATGCATTGCTGGCGTTTTTTTAGAAATAACTGCCGAGCTGCTCTGGACCATGTCGGCGTTTTAGAAGTAGCAGCCGAGTTATGTTAGGCCACATCGGCGCTTTAGAGGTAACTGCCGAGTTATGCTAGGCCACGTTGGCGCTTTAGACGTAGCTACCGAGTCATGCTGGGCCACGTCGGCGCTTTAGAGGTAGCTGCTGAGTTATGCCAGGACGTCTTGCTTTTTTCGAGTGATGACTTGGCAGTTTTTAGAAATGGTGTCTGACCCAGGAAAACCGCATTTATATCACGTTGCCGCACACCTCTGCGTTCTGAGCCCTAACTTCACCTTTCTGCCTCCAAACATTACTCTGCTTCCCTCTGATTTCGCTTCCTTTCAATCCATCGACGAGGTTGCGATGGTGCCCAAGCGGAAGAACCAAAATTCTGCTGCGGTGGTCATTCCTCCCATCGACCCCAACAGCCAGTTGCCTTTCGCAGGTAACCATATGTCTGTTGTTTCGGAATCGGATCTCCTCCACCTTGTCGATGTTAGAATTCTTCCTCCGAAAGAGCTTTGTTCTTGGCGGATTTTCCGTGGGGTTACTATCCCGACAGAGGATACCCACGAGTCCATTGTTTATGTTCCTTTTCTTATCCACGGCCTTGCTCTTCCCATTTCTCCCTTCTTTCGCGGTCTCCTTGAATTTTATAATCTGAACCTGACTCATCTAAATCCCAATTCCATTTTGCAAATCTCTATCTTTGTTCATTTGTGCGAGGCCTACCTCGGAATTCTTCCCCACTTTGGTTTATGGAAGTATCTGTATCACTGTCGACCTGGGATGGCTGGGGGTCAGCACCAACTCGTGGGTGGTGCGAGTCTGGAGATGTGGCGCGGAAGGAAAATGAAATACCTTGATATTCCGCTGAAGGACAGCATTAAGGGGTGGCGTCTTGAGTGGTTTATTGTGGAAAACCATGGCAAGTCCCTCCCCCCTCGGTCAGGAAGACAGCCAGATGTGCGCACTCCAAGTTGGATTGAGTCTCCTATTGCCTTGGAAGTAATAGAGGCCAGGGTTCTGCTTGCTGAAGTCTGTCTGCTGAAGGAAAGAGGTCTGACTGCCGAAGCTGTGGTCACTGATTTTGTTTTTAAGAACATCCAGCCCCTGATGGACAGAGCATACCCAGGTTACTTGTACAGTGGTGTTACCGACTCAACTCGGGTTACTAATAGGAGAATTCCTTCTAAGGATTTGGTGAGCCGGCTAGACATGATCTTGAGAGGCAAAGTATCAAATGTTGGTGCTCCTGTTGCCTACTCTGCTTGGAATCTGCCACCTCCTAAGTCCTTTTTCAATTTCGTGTCCAATCCTCCTGCTAGTGATAGTGGTCTGGGTCTTAGAGTGCGACCCTCTCCCGAAGATATTGAGGTCTTGGTTGCTTCTCTTTGTGATCTTCCCAATGATGAGAGGCAAGTTCATTTTGAGATGCCAGCGAGTCCAGATGATGCAGAGATGAATGTTGTGCTTGATATGTTGGCTGGAGAATCTTCTAACTTGGCCCCTGCTGAAACAATGGTTGTTGCAGTTATACTAGAGCTTGACAGAATAGTGGACACCCAAAAGCCTGAGGGTACTCGCCCAAAGCGTCTTCGCCAGGTCAGCCGCTCAACTGCGCCTGCTGAAGGGAAGAAGAAGAAAAAGAGACGGCTTCAGCGGTTGTCATGCCTGGACTAGGATGCTGGACCTTCTGCTCCTGTTTGTGAAGAAGTACCGGCAGAGGTCTTTACTAGAGTTGATCCCACTAGTGGTGTACCTCCTGAAGTTGACCCCAATGGGCGTGACTGTGCACCAGCTGACCCCATTGGGTGTAATCCTGTTGCAGCTAAACCCAATGGGTGTAATCCTGTTGAAGCTGACCTTAATGGGTGTGATCCTGCACCATCCTTTGTCCGCATTTTTTATGAGGACGAAGAAGAAGAAGTTCCACTTGTTCGTAAGAATAGCCAATGTTACAGAGGTAGTAGAGGGGACAGTGATATTCCTTCTCCTGCTCTGTCTGCTCTTGTTAGCTTTCAGGATTTATCTATAACAGATTTTGATCAGACCCTTGGGGATGTCATTCCTGAGGATATGCTGTCAGAGCCGACTGATGGTGATATGATGGATGTTTGCTCTGACATTCTAGATGTGGGATTAGAGGTATCTCGGGAAGCATCTCGCGCATCGTCGACCTTGGAAGGCGGTCTTCAGTGTCAAGAGGTTGGTCAAGATTACCCGACTCCCATGGAGGTGACCGAGGATCCTTCAGCCGCAGAGGTGGCTGTTGCAGAAAACCTAGCCCCCAAGGGTGGTAATGGTGATTGCCCAGCCCCCGAGGGTGTCGCCGGTAATGATCCGGCTCAGGTGGGTATCGCAAGCTGCAACCCAGCCCCCGAGGGTGTTGCCGGTAGTGATCCGGCTCCGATGGGCAGTGCGAGCTCTCCTTCCCATACCTCCATGGATGTCCACGTCAGGTCATCTCCACCACGTTCTGATGGAGTGATAGCGATGCATACTTCTTTAGCTTCAAGTGAAGGAGTGGCCTTAGAGGTCGGCGCACCGGATGCCAGAATTTTGATATCTGCTGGTGGAGCTGAATCAACCCCCGACGATGCTCTTCAGATTGTTCTAGTTGATCTTCCTTCGTAGAGTTATAACACAACTTCTCATGACTTGGGATTGCCTTCATTCTTTTCTAATCTTCAGGTAAATTAGCTTTTTTCATTATGTCATTCCTCCTGGTAAATCACTTTCTTCGTACTTATTTGTTTTTAATAACAGGCTTTGGTTGATGGGATGTCTGCTCAATTGAAATCACATGGCGCTACTATCCTAGAAGGAGCTCTGTCTCTGATGTAGTGGAATCCATTGCTGCTTCAGAAACAGATAGCTGATTTGAAAGTGTCAAATGCTGGTTGGTATCTTTGCTTCTTCCTTGATTGATTGATTAATTTGTTTTTGACCGTGTATGTTTCTTCAGTTGCATTTTGTCAGATATGACCTGGCGGTACTCTGAGCTTGAGGAGAAAAGTCTTCAGCATCAAGCCGACTCAACCCGGCGGTACTCTGAGCTTGAGGAGAAGTATTCCCAAGGTCAGATCGACCTGGCCCAGGTTTCTGCTTCTTTAAACGACGCAAATTCTTTGAATTCCTCTCTTAATGCTTAGCTTGACTCTGAAAGAGCGGTTAACGAGGTAAGCTTACTTAATTGGATCTACCGTTCTTTTAATGATTTCTGGATATCTGAGAGCTGATTCTTGTCTGTAGGAGGAGAAACGAGCACTTGCAGCTTCTCGCGACAATCTAGATAGGTTATATCGTGACGCCAGCAATTCTCTAACCATATTGGAGAGGAGCCACCGCTTTACCATGACAGATCTGGATCATCATCGCCATGAACTACAAGTATCCCAGGATGAGATCCTGCGGCCTAGGCAGCTGGTGTCAAGCAAGGACTCTGTCATTCAAGATCTGCGTGCCTCCAAGAGATCAGTCGCCCAGGAGCTGGAGGCCGCTGACTGGCCTCCAAGGTTGCAGAGGACAACTGCGTCGTTCTGAAGGCCTAGTGTGACAAGGCTATGGACAAAGCCATTCGCGCGGGGCGAAACTTGATGAGAAGGCCTGGTGTAGTTGTTCTTTATGACATTGTAGCGGACGTTAAGGCTACACCTGATGCTTCGAGTTGCCCTTCCTCCTCGATTGTTCCTGCAAAAGACATTGCCAAGTAGAGATGTTTTGTTGTGTTTAGAAGATACTGAATGCATTTGTGAACTATATGTGTGTGTGATCAGTGCGCTTGAATATTCGATAGGATATTAGAATGTGTTCTTGGCGCTGAGAACTATAACGCTTTGTTTCTGTTGTTAGAATTCAATAGTTGTCATGAATGATTGTAGAAGTAAGTGCGGTATGCTGGTTTCGGAATCTTTTCCTAATTTATGTTAATTGATCAGCTGGTAAGGCATAGAGATCGCCCTAAGATGAGTGAATGCGAGCATGTTAAACTAAGTCGAGTAAGCGTGAGCATGTTGCACCGTCTTAAGTCATTGCCGACTTAAGCCGATTGCTCCGTTAGTAGGGTATAGTGGTCACCCGAAGTCGAGTAAGCGTGAGCATGTTGCACCATCTTAAGTCACTGCCGACTTAAGCCGATTGCTCCGTTAGTAGGGTATAGTGGTCACCCTAAGTCGAGTAACCGTGAGCATGTTGCACCGTCTTAAGTCACTGCTGGCTTAAGCCGATTGCTCCGTTAGTAGGGTATAGTGGTCACCCTAAGTCGAGTAAGCGTGAGCATGTTGCACCGTCTTAAGTCACTGCCGACTTAAGCCGATTGCTCCGTTAGTAGGGTATAGTGGTCACCCTAAGTCGAGTAAGCGTGAGCATGTTGCACCGTCTTAAGTCACTGCCGACTTAAGCCGATTGCTCCGTTAGTAGGGTATAGTGGCCACCCTAAGTCGAGTAAGCGTGTTGATTGATAATAAACAGTTCGAGTGCCCTTGAGAATGAAATCTTTTTATTGATGATGTATTTTCCAATTACAGAATACAATGCTGCCCCGATAGCTTTTGAAATCTTGCTTAAGGGTAAAACTTCCTGAGGTGCTCTATATTCCATGAATTCCCTTTTTCCGTGCCATCCATTTGAGTAAGCCGATATGATCCTGGCCGAGTGACCTCCGCTACTACAAATGGCCCTTCCCATAGTGGTGACAATTTGTGCCGTCCTTCCCCCGTTAGAATTCGGCGAAGGACCAAGTCTCCCACTACAAAGGATCGATGTTGTATAGCCTTATCATGATAGCGCCTCAGGGTTTGCTGATATCTAGCTGACTGAATTACTGTATTCAATCGCTCTTCCTCCAATACGTCAATATCCTCTAGTCTGGTAGCCTCTGCCTCAGCTATGTTTTTGAAGACCAGCCTTGGTGCCCCAAACCTGAGGTCGGCAGGTAGCACTGCCTCCGAACCATAGACCATGAAGAAAGGGGTATTTCCATGCAGAGCTTGACTAGGTTGAGTTCTTAGGCTCCAAACTACATACGACAACTCTCTGATCCATTTTCCCGTGAACTTTTCATTCTTGTCAAAGACTTTCTTCCTGAGTGCTTCTAGTATCATTCCATTAGCCTTTTCTACCTGACCGTTGGCTCTTGGATGTGCTACTGATGTATATTTGATCTGGATGCTCTGTTGTTCGCAGAAATCAAAGAATTCAGAGCTAGTGAAATTGGATCCCAGGTCAGTTATGATGCTATTCGGTATCCCAAACCTGAATATTATATCTTGTATGAATTCCACTGCCTTGGCTGAAGTTAGAGAAGCAATGGGTTTGTATCCTATCCATTTGGTGAATTTGTCAATGGCGACCAATACGTGAGTGTATCCTCCCTGAGCTTTCTTGAAGGGTCCAATCATGTCCAGTCCCCAGCACGCAAATGGCCATGTTACGGGTATGGTCTGCAGTTGCTGTGCTGGTAAATGCTACTGCTTTGATAAGAATTGGCAAGCTTCACACCTCTGGACTAACTCGGCTACATCACTCTTTGCTCTCGGCCAGTAGAAACCAGACCTGAAGACCTTCCCAACCAGAGTCTTGGATGCTGCGTGTATCCCGCACTGTCCGGTGTGGATCTCATCTAATAGTTGCTTCCTAGTAACCGAAGGAATGCACTTCATGAGGATTCCTGTTGTACCCCTTCTGTACAGTGCATTCCCAATGAGGGTGTAGTGGGCTGACTGTCTTGCGATGCATTCTGCTGCAGCTTTGTCATCCGGTTCCTCTTCATTCTTTATATATCTGATGATGGGCTCCCTCCAGTCATTAGAGTCTGACTCTTGTTGGCTCAAAACATTGCACTCTTCTGCTTGATCTTAGGAAATGCTCAGACGTGGTACCTCCTGGACGAAAACTCTGGGTGGGACCTGAGTTCGACTGGATCCTAGTTTCGACAACGCGTCTGCTGCCGCGTTGCGATCTCTTTCCACATGATGAAATTCTAGCCCTTCAAATTTGTCTTCTAGTTTTCAGACGGCTGTACAATACTAGTCCATAGAATCATTCGAGCAATCCCATTCTTTATTTATCTGACTTATGACCACTAGTGAATCTCTGTATACCATCAACCTCTTAATTCCCAGTGATATGGCAATGTTCAATCCATGGATCAAAGCTTCATATTCCGCTGCATTATTGGATGCTGAGAATAATAACTGAAGAGCATATTTGAGTTGTTCACTTCCAGGGGCAATGAAGAGGATCCCTGCATCTGCTCCCAGCAGCTTCAGCGAGCCATCGAAATACATCTACCATACTTCTAGAGTCTCCGGGTTATCTGGTACTTGTTGCTCAGTCCACTCTGATATGAAATCCACTAGTGCTTGAGTCTTTATTGTCGTACGAGGCTGAAACTCAATGTCGTGAGCTCCTAGCTCATAGGCCCACTTGGCTATTCTTCCAATGGCTTCTTTGTTGCGGAGAATATCCCCTATTGGAAACCCGGTGACTACTATGACTCTATGGTCATCGAAGTAGTGATGGAGCTTGCGTGCAGTTAGAAGTACTGCGTATAATAGATTTTGAACTTGAGGATACTTCTTCTTAGATGGTCCTAGAACTTCGTTGATGAAGTAGACGGGATGCTGTACTGGATATGCATGTCCTTCCTCTGCCCACTCGACTACCAACACGGTGCTCACCACGTGAGTCGTGCAAGAGATGTACAACAGCAGATCTTCTACCGGCTGGTTTGGCATGGCTCGGCGTGGCGGCTTTAGCACTGGTGGTGTGGTTAGGAACTTCTTTAGTGAATCAAGGGCTTCCTGAGCTTCTGAGGTCCACTAGAACTTGTCCACCTTCTTGAGAAATTTGTAGAATGGTAGGCCTTTTTCTCCTAACCTTGATATGAACCTGCTTAAATCTGCCATGCATCTAGTAAGCCTTTGCACTTTCTTCTGTGACCATGGTGCTTCCATCCTCATGATAGCCTTGATCTTTTCTGGGTTAGCTTCAATTACTCGGTGGCTGACAATGAATCCGAGCAATTTTTCTACTAGCACTCCAAAGACACATTTCTCTGGATTGAGCTTCCACCATTATCGCCTCAGACTGTTGAAGACCAACTGCAAATCTTCAATGAAGTTTTCTGAGTTTTCTGTCTTAATCACTACATCATCAACATAAGCTTCTACCCGCTTGGCCCAGTGATCGGCTAAGCATGTTTGAATGGCTCTCTGGTAAGTCGCTCCCACGTTCTTGAGGCTGAACCGCATGGAGGTATAGCAGAAGGCTCCAAACGGGGTAATGAATGCTGTTTTTTCCTCGTCTTCTTTTGCTAAGCTGATTTGATGGTATCCTAAGTAGCAGTCCAAGAATGACAGTATAGAGCATCTAGCGGTTGAATCTACCACCTGATCTATTCTAGGAAGTCCAAAGGGATCCTTCGGACAGTGTTTGTTGAGATCTGTATAGTCGACGCACATACGCCAATCCACTTTATTCTTTTTTAGTACAAGAACAGGATTTGCTAACCACTCAGGATACAATACTTCTCTAATGAACCCTGCCATGACTAAGCGAGCTAGCTCAGCACGGATAGCTTCTCTCTTGTCGGGCATGAAACGATGCAGCTTTTGTCGGATCGGCCTCGCCTGGGGATAGACCTTCAGTTTGTGCTTGGCCAGCTCTCTCGGGACTCCCGGCATATCCGCAGGTTGCCATGCGAATACGTCTCGGTTATCTTGCAGAAACTGGACGAGCATGCCTTCCTATTTGTCATCCAAGATGGAGCTGATGATGGTGGTCTTGCATTCATCAGCGAACCCGAGGTTGATTCTTTTCATTTCCTCAGTCGGCCACATAGAGGTCACGGCTTGAGCTTCATTTGCAGGTACCACGAGGTCCTCCTTAGGCTTTGAGTTCACCTGCGCGGAAGAGGTCGTCGATGATTTGGTGGTGAGGGGCGCCTGAATGGCCACTCGGAAGCATTCCACGGCGCCATGGAAGTCAGCACACACGGTGATGACTCCTTGTGGTCCCGGCATCTTCAATATCATGTATGTATAGTGCGGAATGGCCATGAATTTCGCTAATCCTGGCCTACCGATGATGGCGTTGTATCTGCAGTCGAAGCTTGCTACCTCAAACCTCAAGAACTCGGTTCTATAGTTTTCCGGAGTTCCGAAGGTAACCGGCATGTAGATATGTCTGAGTGGATATTCTCCTTCAGTCGGCACAATGCCGAAGAAAGGAGTGTCTGACTCATGGAGCTCTTTGAGTGTGACTCCCAAGCCTAGGAGTTTCCAACGAAAGGTGACGTTGATGCTGCTTCCCCCATCCACTAACACCTTCTTTACCCTGCTCTCTCGGATCACCGGACCGACAAGGAGTGGGTATTTGCCCGTATGATCGAAGTTGAGCCACTGATCCGCCCGAGTGAAGGTGATCGGGTGTTCAGACCATCGATATGCGGCGGGAGGACTGGTGGCCGCCACCAGTATCTGACAGTCGTTGAGCTTCTGCTGCCTCTTGCTCTCTTGCGACCCGTGTCCGCCGAAGATGACGTTGACTTCTTCGTTGACGCGCGGGAATGCTCTGCCTCCTCCTCCTTCCTGCTACTGGGGTCGTTGAGGTTCTCCGGGTCCTCCTCATGGTGGGGGAGGTGGCAGAGGTTAAAAGGGTCGGCCGTTCCCGACGGAGTGCTTGAAGTCTCTACAGTTCCGGAGGGTGTGGCGCATGTCCTTGTGGTACGGACATTGGGCGTCGAGGATGTCGTCCAATGTTCGTTCGCCTCCACGGGGTGCCCCTCGGGCACGAGAGATGGGTGGTCCGGTGGCGTGGACTTCCTTGCGAGGCCTTTTCTCCCAACACTTGTCGGGTTGTTCGTTCGCGTCGCGTCATGGTGCCGGCGGTGTAGGCTTCGTTCCTTCGATGAGGTCCTGAGCTCGTTCGTCGGCGGTGATGTAGAGGTCCGCTTCCCTGAATAGCTGCTCAGAGGTAGTCGGCGCCTTTTGCAGTATGGCTCGGACGAAGGCCGAGTCATTAGATCCCCGATAGAAGTCCTCGATCACTGCTGCTTCCGCAACCTTGGGGATACGATTTCTCATGGTCAGAAACCTTTTGAGGTATGACCAGAGAGTCTCGTCCCCTCGGCGCCTGATGGATTTGAGGTCCCATGGCTGCGCCGGCTTGTCGGAGAGGGATTGGAAGTTGGTGATAAAATGCCGACTGAAGTCGCTCCAATCGTCGATGCAGTGTTGGGGCAGGTGTCATAGCCATTGTAGAGCATCTTGCCCAAGGACAATGGGCAAATACGTAGTCATCACATCTTCTGTTGCCCCAGTGGCCTAGGCAGCGGTGATATAGATGGCCAACCAGCCTCCCGGGTCTTGCTTAGGCCCGTACTTGTCGACGTTGGAGACCTTGAAGTTAGGGGGCCACTGAATGGCCCTAAGACGTGGAGTGAGCACCGATACTCCACATGTGTCCTCCTGTCGACGATTGTGGTGTCGGTCCCGGGGAGGGGAGTTGTTGATGTGCTGCCTCGACCGTCCCCAGGTCGTGTCAC
This sequence comes from Zea luxurians, assembly GCA_029449295.1. NCBI lineage: Eukaryota > Viridiplantae > Streptophyta > Magnoliopsida > Poales > Poaceae > Zea > Zea luxurians. The sequence goes on along the minus strand of JAOPSE010000051.1, from coordinate 11,699,395 downwards.
CAGTTGAAGTTGTTGCCGATTCAACCCTTGTGGCCTAACTTCGTGCAGGGACACCATGATCCCGATCATACTCTTCCCGACGCTGAATCTCGTTGTCATGTCATAGTTCACACGAAGCATTGATGGAGCTCCGTGCGTCCCGTTGACTATTGATGGCATGTCATAGATCGCTTGGAGGATGAGCGAGAGGCAGAAGATGGTTAGCTTCTCGAGTGAGCAACCGCCGATATCCCTCGATGTCTGGAGTCTGGGGGAGGCCGTCGGCTATCCGAGCCAACACTCCTCTGACCTCACTCGGTGTGTTCATGGCTCGAGCGAAGTTGGGGTTCAGGTTTCATCAGAAGAGAGGATTCTCTCGACACTGTCTCGCCTCCTGCTCGGCTTGCTCTTGAGCTTGCCAACGATCACGTCGGCGGGAATTCCTCCTCTCCCTGAAGACTTGTTCATCTGGAGTTTCTCCTACCTCCGAGATCTCATCTCGTGACACACGCTGCGCCGGGTCTAGTTCTCCGGCTTCATGATGTCGCCGGGCGTTATGGCATCGGTTCCTTTGTTGACGAGCTTCCCGCTGAGGTGGTTCTTCCCCAGGCACAGTTGGTTCATCATCTGAGATGGGGGACGACTCCACTCTTCCTCCGATGAAGAGGACGTTGGGGTAAAATGGAGTGGTCGTGACGACAAGCTTCTTTCTGTTCTCCTTTGAGGGCGGAGGTACCAGAAGGGCAGCTTGACGGGTCTTTGTTTCCTTTTTCCTTGTAATCCGTGTCCATTCTTCTGTGGATGAGGTGGACAACGGGGTTCTCCGGGTGAATGAACTCTCTGCTCCTGGCTTGCAGGAGGTAGTTTTCGTCCGGAGCGCTGGAAGTTGCGATATCTCCTGCTTTGTTCTAGTTTTCCTAGAGATTTTCAAGGAAGGCTTTTTCTCCGGTGGATTCGCTAGACGATGTAGAGTCCCTTCTTCGTCTGCCACGAACGAGATGGTTCCGAAGCAGAACACGGATCCGGGGTGGAGAGCAATCTCGTGCTGAAGAGTGATGGCCATTGAGCTAACTTGGATCAGTGACACACCCCCTACCTGGTGCGCCAGCTGTCAGTGTTTTGGGTCCGACCGCGCACCAAAGGTTGCCCCTCGAGGTGCTTTTTGGTGTAGGACGGTGTTACCGACTGTAGCTCGATGGTTCGTGCCAGATGCATGAGAGATAGTGGACAATTTTATACAGGTTCGGGACGCTTAGAGAGGCGTAACACCCTACTTCCTGGTGTGGATCTTTTATGTGGTCGGTTACAGGGGGGTTCTCTAGTATGAGGGATGCTAGAGAGCTAAGCAGACAACTAATGAGTGAGTTGTTGTTTGATGGGGTGCCCCCTAGGCCTTATATATTCGACTGTGGGGCGTTACATGCGGATATGATAACAACATGCACCTAAGTAATAGTGAACCGACTGAGCTTATCTTCCTATAATCCTCCCGACTTATCATCATTCAGTTCCGATGTCTGAGGGCGCTGCGTGGGAGAATCGGATCACTGCTGTGGATAACATTTGAATTCAGTGAGCCACACAGGCTCGAGTCGATCCGTTCTTGTGCTGATCCATTCTACCGGACACTCCTCCCCTGGTCCATGAAGGGATGGCCTTGCGAAATAATGGGCCCAAGGCCTTTCACGAGGCCTTCTTGCCTTCTAGTGGACCCGGGGGATATCTATCCCCCACAGGCCCCTATGGCTAGTAGCTCGTATTCTTCACATGATCAAAAGAACCATGCTTATCTTTATGCTCATGTCAAGAAAGTTTCTCATCATGATAAATGTTATAATCATGCTGCTTTACCTACTTATCATGATTCACATGCTATGTTTGCATCGAGCTCCACATATGTTCATGATAGGAGTAGGCCTAGGCGCAATCATACTGTTTCTCATGCACTTAGGAAAACTTACATCGGTCCAACTGCTATATATCAAACGTGTAATACTTCTTTTGTACTTTCATGCAAAAATGCCAAAGTAGTTGCTAGAAAATTGGGATCTAAATGCAAGGGAGACAAGACTTGCATTTGGGTTCCAAAAGTTATTATAACTAACCTTGTAGGACCCAACAAGAGTTGGGTACCTAAAACCCAAGATTAATTACCTTGCAGGTTTATGCATCCGAGGGCTCAAGCTAGATTATCGACAATGGATGCACCAACCACATGACGAGGGAGAAGAAAATGTTCACCTCCTACGTCAAGAACAGGAATTCCCAGGATACTATTATCTTTGGAGATGGGAACCAAGGCAAGGTCAAAGGATTGGGCAAGATAGCCATCACGACCGAGCACTCAATATCAAATGTGTTTTTAGTAGAGTCGCTCGGGTATAATTTATTGTCTGTAAGTCAATTGTGTCATATGGGCTACAATTGTTTATTTACAAATATTGATGTATTTGTCTTTAGGAGTGATGGTTCATTAGCTTTTAAGGGTGTACTAGACGGCAAGCTCTATTTAGTTGACTTCTCAAAGGAGAATGCCGATCTAGATGCATGCTTAATCGCTAAGACTAATATGGGCTGGCTTTGGCATCGCTGTCTAGCACATGTTGGGATGAAGAAGTTTCATAAACTTCTAAAGGGAGATCATGTGTTAGGACTAACATATGTCTGTTTTGAGAAAGACAGACCTTGTGCAGCATGCCAACCAGGGAAACAGGTGGGAAGCACTCATCACAGCAAGAATGTGATGATGACATCAAGACCACTGGAACTCCTATACATGGATCTCTTCGGTCCCGTTGCCTATCTCAGGATCAGGAGAAGTAAGTATGGTCTTGTTATAGTTGATGATTTTTCCCGCTTCACTTGAGTATTCTTTTTGCAGGGCAAATCAAAACCCAAGGAACCCTAAAACGCTTCTTAAGAAGAGCTCAAAATGAGTTTGAGCTAAAGGTGAAGAAAATAAGAAGCGACAATGGATCTGAGTTCAAGAATCTACAGGTTGAAGAATATCTTGAGGAGGAAGGAATCAAGCACGAGTTCTCCGCTCCCTACACACCATAGCAAAATGGTGTGGTAGAGAGGAAGAACAGGACACTAATCGACATGGCGAGAACAATGCTTGGAGAGTACAAGACGCCTGAGTGGTTTTGGTCGGAAGCTGTGAACACAGCTTGCCATGCCATAAACCGGCTCTATCTGCACCGTCTCCTCAAGAAGGCCTCGTACGAACTCCTAACTGGTAACAAACCCAATGTTTCTTATTTTCGTGTATTTGGGAGCAAATGCTACATTTTGGTGAAGAAAGGTAGACATTCAAAATTTGCTCCCAAAGCAGTAGAAGGGTTTTTACTAGGATATGACTCAAATACAAAGGCGTATAGGGTCTTCAACAAATCGTCAGGATTAGTTGAAGTCTCTAGCGACGTTGTATTTGATGAGACTAATGGCTCTGCAAGAGAGCAAGTTGATCTTGATGATGTAGATGAAGATGAGATTCCAACGGCCGCCATGCGAACGATGGCAATAGGTGATGTGCGACCACAGGAATTACAGGAACAAGATCAACCCTCTTCTTCCATGATGGTGCATCCCCCAACTCAAGATGATGAACAGGTACCTCAAGAAGAGGGGCAGGATCAAGGGGGAGCACAGGAAGAACAGGTTATGGAGGACGAAGCATCACAGGCTCCTCCAACTCAAGTTCGAGCGACGATCCAAAGATGTGATGGAACCTCCCAAGTCATTAGGCCCATCTACAGTTGTCCTTGTCCAACGAATCTCGGACAACCCTGTAGATGCTTCTAATCACTCGACAGGTTCGGTATCTGAATCATTTCTTTGCCCACGAGTGTTTCACCCGTCACACAGATATTACAACTCATCGGAGGAACAAAAATGCGGAAACAGTTATAACAACTTATTTTATATTAAAATATAGAAAGAGTATTATTATTACAGACCAATACTATGTAAGAGTGCAGGAGTAATATTATTACAAACCCAAGAGGCAAAAACCCCTCCCGTAATAGTAAAAAGTTTTTAAAGGAGGACACTTCCTCCCGAGGCTTCAATCCTGATTTTCTCCCTTTGGCACCACCTTGGAACAAAAGCAACAAAAGTTTGCTGCCTCCTCACCTACAACAACATGGGTTCAAAGACCCTGAGTACGAAGTGTACTTTCGCAAGTCTTACCCGTCAAAATAAAAGACTCTCAAGGATATGCTGGCTTGAAGGAGTCAAGGTAAGGCTTAATCAATAATCAAGACTCTGTTTGGAAAAATACTTACTAATAGTGGATCCTTAAAAATCCAGTTTTATTAGCATGTTAAGTCATTACCTGAATTCTAGAGTTCTTCTACCCTAGTTCAAGCACTTGGCCTATAATAGCCATTTTCTTATCAACCCTTCTTGTTCACTAGAATGCTACGTGTAGGGCAGTGACCAAGTCTTCATGTCCAAGAAGTAACGGCGATCCGAATCGATTAATACTCAGCTGAGGATCTCCAATCACACGACATATGTAGCATTTAACCCTTGCATATGTCAACTCGCCACCTGGGTTCTTAAGACCAGATCAGGTTCACGCCAACCGAGAGCATAGATACACCACCGTCCAGTCTCTTGCCACGGAGGGTACACGCTACTCTCGCCATCTCTCCACTCCCATTGCATGTTATCTTATTCTGGTATTACTCTGCCCAAGGCTAAGCTTACCCATGATGAGGCATGTGACCAGTTAAAAGGTCCTCGATAGCAAGCCTACATCAACAGGGTCCATAATCGACACAGACGGAGACACTACACCGAGACTCCCTTCCCGTGCAAGTCACCCGCCCGGTGTCAGCTTTATCAAATCAACCCAAAGTTTGGTACCTGACAGAGGTACATCTTTTCCGATGTTGAACCCATCATGGCCATGATGGATCCACCATCCAGTTTTACTTTTGAAAATCATCCCTTCCCACTTGAAGCATCATCTTTTGTCAAAACAAAACATTTTGTTTTTCTAGAGCAAGACTAAGCATAAGAAAAACCTTTTCATAAAACAGGGGATCAAGGAAAAGTAGTCAATCTCCCAAGGAAGGAAATGCAGCAAGTGTTTAGCACACGACTCCTATCACCTAATGCATCAAGCAAGTGAGAAAGATTTTAAAATAGCAAGGGGGTGGCAAATGCACCGGGGCTTGCCTTGTGTTATAGGAGAGTCAGGCTCTGCTCCGCAAATATCAAAGTAAAAGCAGTTCCTGGCAGGTGGGTCTTTAGGTGGTGGTGGTGCAACTTCTTCTTCAACTACTATTTCTTCTTCGTTTTCTATATAGAATCATATATAACCATGAATGCTCATCTAATGCTTATGAAAATGCAAAGATAATAAAAGTATATTATCTTAGGTCTTGAATACAATTTTCCTTCATGGGACTCCAGGAAACTAGGGTTTTTGGAATCAGAATTGTAGTTCATAGGGCAGGCATCACTAAAGATTAGGGTTTTGGGGTTTAGGCACCAAATATTGTCCAAATCATACCAAACTTTACCCAAAGCTTCTAAATAACATTTAAAGTTTATCCAAAAGGTTTAGTGATGTTTGGAGTTATTAATTAATTTCTAAAATTCTAGGAGTATAGGTTTTGGCTATTTTAAATACTCCATAATTCATTATTTGGATTAAAAATCATAAAATTATTTTTATTAAATAGTACAGAATTCTAGGAGCCTAGCAAAATTGGTCTTGCATTTTTAGCAATTTTCTACAGTTTTCTATGAATTCTCTAACCCTAGAAGAAAAAGAAAAACATGAATAGTACTGGGCCAAAACTGGCCCAATACAACCCATGCCCAGGCGAAAACATGCGCGCTCGCGCCCGCGGTGCCGACTTTGCACAGAAGACCCTAGCTTTTTAAACAACCCGAAAGAGTCCGCAACACTATTGTTTTGTCTCACTGACATTTGTATCAAGGTCCCTCCCTTTCTATTTCTTTACAACCTGCGGTCCTCGACGGCGAACCGCACCAGGCCGAACTCCGGCGAGCCTGCACTGGCCGGAATACGCAACGACTAGCTCTCCCCTTTGCTGGACACCGAATTCAGCCCTACGCGACCATTTCCCCTCGCTTAATTGCTGAAATTGGGCTCTAAAACACCCTGTCCACGGAGACATCGCGAACCAAGGATGAACACGGGTGTTCCCGATAATCTAGCGTGGTTTAGCTCAATTAAATGGGTCGAGGAGCATCAGGAGGACATATGGGTACTGAAACAGGAAAGCAAAGAGCATGAATGGACCTGGAACGAGCTAGCTACGGCGAGGTCACTTCGCACGGTGTTTCAGACCGATTTGGGGGAAATCACAAATTGGGGCTCTCTGGTGAGTAATTGGAGGCATGAGTGGGTGGATTGGATGCTTGAATACTTAGCGGAGCCGAGGGTGTGCTCAATTTATAGGGCCCTTGAGCGGTGGCCCGTGAATTCGAGATCACACGGTGGCGGTCGGAGAGAAGGGGTGCACTGGCGCAAGCGATTAGTGGCTTTCACCGTGGCGAGCTCACCGTCGACGATCAGGTGGGCTACGATGACTCACTGCGGCACGGTTAAAGCACCAAGGTACGTGGCGCAAGGTCACGAGGTGTCTAACTCTGGTGAGCCTATCCAAAGTGGCCGTGACACAAGCGGGTACGGCGGCCGGAGTTCACCCGCGGTGCGATATTTCTCACCCTTCTGCGCTATCCAACTGCGCCGAGCACGAATCACCATGGCGGGCGCGAATCCGGGCGCACGTTCGCCGGCGGTGAGTTATCTGAACTGGCGATCTGATCTTTACACTGTACCATCGAAGCCCTGATTCAGAGTGCCTAACAGGTTGAATTGCAATGCCTAGATCTCGAATTTTTGTGCAACAACTTGCCAATACATCTATAGCAAACTTGTAGCCCTATGATCCAGCTACAAATCGACTATAGCAACTATCCCTAATCAAGCAATAGATCCCACTCTAATTCAACCTAAAAGTCTGGCCAATGTCACCAGTGACCAAAATTCAGTCATCAGAGTAACTGACAGCACCACTTTGAGCTTATTTTTCTCCAAACTTTGTATGTGATCAAAGCTTAGTTACTTAAGCAAAGTTGTTCTTCTATTATAGCTCTAGACTTTTGATGTGTTGACCCTAGGCAAATTCTTTGTATTTTTAAAACTACAGAGCTCCAAAGTCAGCCCTGTTCACTGATTTTCACACTTAGCCACATGAGAGGTGTAGAGTGGCCTTTTTGCAAATAAGCTCCAAATCTCATCTTTTGACTTGGAAATCCTCTAATGTGTGAACCTTATGCTTTGGGGTACCCTAATTCCTTGGTTTTTGCACTTGGGGTCCAAAAGTGTGCAAAATTTACATATAACCCCCTAGGGTTTCAACTTAGGGTTTTCCAGGGGTCTTTTATGGTTTTTAGCACTTCTAGGGTTTGGGTGCCACTTAAGTCCATTAAATGTGATATCTTATGATTATTTCTCATGGGTTTTGAAGTTTTCTCTCATTTGGGCTTTATTGACACTCCTAAGCCCAGTTTAGGGTTAAGTACCCTACCCTAGGGTTTCACCCATGACCAGCCACATCAATACAACTTGTTTGAAATTTGTCTAGTGAATGCACCCTAAGTGTAACAAACACATGATTATGCTAATGCTCATGATGTTATGCTCAAGATTTAGTAACAGTAACACCAGGGGTGTTACAAAAGAAATCATCCAGTGGATCAGATTCTGGGTGACATCAGCAAGGGACTAATTTTTTTGAGCATTACTCGTTTGTTTCTTCTATTGAGCCTTTTAGGGTAGAAGAAGCCTTACAGGATCCGGACTGGGTGTTGGCCATGCAGGAAGAGCTAAATAACTTCAAAAGAAATAAAGTCTCGAGCCTAGTGCCACGTCCAAAGCAAAATGTTGTGGGAACCAAGTGGGTGTTCCGCAACAAACAAGACGAACCCGGAGTGGTGACAAGGAACAAAGCTTGACTTGTGGCAAAAGGTTATGCCCAAGTCGCAGGTTTGGATTTTGAGGAGACTTTTGCTCCTGTAGCTAGGTTAGAATCAATTCGGATTTTATTAGCCTATGCTGCTCACCATTACTTTAAGTTGTTCCAAATGGACGTGAAGAGCGCTTTCCTAAATGGACCAATCAAGGAGGAGGTATGCGTGGAACAACCTCCTCACTTTTAGGATGATAGGTATCCCGACCATGTGTATAAGCTATCTAAGGCGCTCTATGGACTTAAGTGTAACGCCCCGAATTTGAGAGTTGAATTTTTTTTCTTTCTCCAGCACTCACCAAATTCGGGCGTTACCTTTCCTCTTTATTTTTATTCTCGCTATGCCTTGTTCTTCTTCAAATATTCTAGCGAGATTTAGCTCGAGACCTCGTGTAAGTAAAACCCTAGAGTTAAATCTTTTGGTTGTTGCACCATGCCGATCCATGCATCTATTATGTTCGTTGAGTGAATTTGTGAAAGCATACATTTGAAAATAGATTAAAATGGGAAAATTTAGGAGGAGAATAAAAAAGGGGAAATTCCCTCTCTCCCCCCCTTGGGACTGGCTTCCAGCCGCGGCCCAGCCGGCGCCTCTCTCCTCCCCCCTTCCTTCCCTCTCCCTCGCGCTCATCCCGACGGCGCGGCCCCGTTCGCCTCGGCGTGCGGCCATGGCACGCGGCCCGTCCTCGCCGTCTCGGCGCGCCCGCGGCGCCCTCCCCCGCCCGGCATCCCGTCCCCGCCCCTCGGCGCGCCCGCGGCGCCCTCCCCCGCTCGGCGCGGTGGCGCGCCCGCCCGGCTCCCCCGCCCCAGCGTCCCACTCCTCGCCCCGGCTCGGCCTCCCCCGCCCGGCCCCGTTCCCCGCCCAGGCGTGGCCCCGGCACGTGGCTAGGGCGGCTTGGCTCCCTACGCCCACGACCATGGCGTGCCCGTGGCTCGGCCCCCCTCCCTGTGCGCGGCCCCGCCCCCAGCGTAGCCCCCCTGCCCCGTCTCGGCGCGGCCCCGGCCCGGCGCGGCTTCGGCTCACGTGGCCGCAGTGCCCCTTCATGGCGCGGCCCCGCTGCCTGCTCGTGGCGCGCAGTGCGGCGCGTGCACGGCGCGTGCGCGGCTCGGCCCCGGCGTGTGCGCGACTCGTTCCCGACACGTCAGTGCGGCCTTGCGCGTGCGTGTGCGAGCGTGGTGCGAGTGGTGCCTTGGCGCGGCTCGCCGTGCTCTCGGCGCGACGCGTAGCACCCTGCCACGTTCATGACGTGCCCGTCTACCCCCTAGCCATCCGTCTACCCCCTAGCCATCCGTCTACCCCCCCCCCCCCCCCCCCGCCCCCCGTGTATTTTATGCGCGTTGATCATGTTATTTATATTAATGAAATGGAACTCTACTCAGAAATTGATCACGTTAGTTATCTCATGTAGTTAATCATTAACTCTGTCTAATGTCGACCAATTAGAAATAGTTATAACTCTATTAGTGCATGTGATTAATACTTGTTAGTATGGCTGGGTGGAACTAGATGAAGTAATGATTAATTATACACCTACCTGTAATACGCATTGACTATAGTTTTAACCACTGCGAGACCTTCCTTCTTCTCTTTCTAGCAATTGCGAATGCAAAATTGTATGTGATATTTTATGCACATTTGACTTCTCTGCTCTCTTGTATGGTGTACTGTTTATTTCTTGATTCAAATGGATGGATGAATGTTTGCGCTCGCATAGATAACGGTCTGGTTGAGGAGTCTAAAGAACTCGCAGGAGAAGCCCCTGACCAGCAGCTGGTTGGTGGAGGCAAGTGTCTCTTGACCTATCTATGTCCTATACAGTTCTATAATTCACTTTTCGCATTTACACAGTTTATACTTAAGGATTGACTAGCTTTTGTTATCCATGTCCTTGCTTACCTATTTGGGTTGGATTATTATGGGTTAGCTTTATGCTAGTGCTCAACATTAATTAGTGAACATGATGAGATTTATCTATGATACGTTGTTTTCCTTCTTATTTATGATGATATACTTGTGGCATTTAAGGGGACTCGAGCAGTTTCTCGAGTGCCTCTCTGTAAGGACCTGTTCGTTGGATGACCGCCCAGGAAAACAGTGCAACCATGAGGGTGGAATGGGATGCCCTTAGCTGAATAATTAGATGAACCGAGATGTTGTTCGCTTTGCCGTCGTGCCGTTAATGGGGCTCAGTGTATGCGGCTCGCTCTGCCAAGGTTGGTTTGCCCCTTAGGGAGGAGTGCGCTACATTTAGGAAACCTAACGGGCGGCTACAGCCCCGGGGAATCTTTGTAAAGGCTACGTAGTGATACCTTGCTGGGTCACCTTGGTAGTGATCAATGGAGAGTCATGATCTCCGGGCAGAAAGGGAATCACGGCTTGTGGGTAAAGTGTGCAACCTCTGCAGAGTGTTATGAAAACTGATATATCAGCCGTGCTCGCGGTTATGAGCGGCCAAGGGAGCTCCATTGATTAGTGATACTTGATCAGAGATGTTTGGACTACAGGTGGTGATGAGAATGATGGTTTTGGTATTGACTATGGTAATGGTAAGTGGTATTCTTTCCATTTGGAAAGGGTACTTTTGGGTTAACAACTTGGGTTAATACTAAAATCTGGCTCTCTCTACTAGTAATAATAATCTGACCAACTAAAAGCAACTGCTTGACTTACCCCCACATAAAGCTAGTCCACTATAGCCAAACAGGACACTTGCTGAGTATGTTGATGTGTACTCACCCTTGCTCTACACACCAAACCCCCCCTTCCCCAGGTTGTCCGCGTTGCAACCACTGCTCAAAAGAAGATGAAGCTGCGGTGGGAGACTTCTAGGAGTTCCAAGATTACGACGAGTTCTAGGTGTGGGTTAGCGGCAACCCCCAGTCGGCTGCCTGTGAAGGCCGCGTGTATCTATGTTTCGTTTTCGCACTTTGATTATTGTTAAAGACTATGTGGATGTCTCAGACATATGATGTAATCGACTATACCCTTTTATGTTATTATTTGAGCACTGTGTGATGATGTCCAGTTATGTAACTACTGTGTACGTGAATTGCTGATCCTAGCAAGTACATGGTTCGCATTCGGTTTGCCTTCTAAAACCGGGTGTGACATTAAGCAAGCCCCAAGAGCATGGTATGAATGCCTTGGAGACTTTCTAATCGCTAATGCTTTCAAGGTTGGGAAAGCTGATCCAACTCTTTTCACAAAGACTTGTGATGGTGATCTCTTTGTCTGCCAAATATATGTCGATGACGTTATATTTGGTTCTACTAACCAAAAGTCTCGTGAGGAGTTTAGCAGGGTAATGATGCAGAAATTTGAGATGTCGATGATGGGCGAGTTGAACTACTTCCTTGGATTTCAAGTGAAGCAACTCAAGGAAGGCATCTTCATCTCCCAAACGAAGTACACTCAAGATCTTCTCAAGAGGTTTGGGATGAAGGATGGTAAGCCCACGAAGACACCGATGGGAACTGACAGACATCTAGACCTCAACAAAGGAGGTAAGTCCGTTGATCAAAAAGCATACCAGTCAATGCTAGGTTCATTACTTTATCTTTGTGATAGTAGACCGAACATTATGCTTAGTGTATGCATGTGTGCTAGATTTCAATCCGACCCCAAGGAATGTGACCTTGTGGCTGTTAAGCAAATTCTTAGATATTTAGTCTCTACGCCTTGCTTTGGGATCTGGTATCCAAAGGGGTCTACCTTTGACTTAATCGGATACTCAGATTCCGACTATGCTGGGTGCAAGGTTGATAGGAAGAGCACATCAGGGACGTGCCAGTTTCTAGGAAGGTCCCTGGTGTCTTGGAGCTCTAAGAAACAAACATCCGTTGCCCTATCCACCGCTGAGGCCGCGTACATTGCCGCAGGACAGTGTTGTGCACAACTACTTTGGATGAGGCAAACCCTCCAGGACTTTGGCTACAATCTGAGCAAAGTCCCACTCCTATATTACTATGAGAGTGCAATCCGTTTGGCGGATAATCCTGTTGAACATAGCCACACTAAGCACATAGACATCCGACATCACTTCCTGAGAGACCACCAGCAAAGGGGAGATATCAATATTTACCACATTAGCACCGAGAACTAGCTAGCCGATATCTTCACCAAGCCTTTAGAAGAGAAAAGGTTCTGCAGGTTGCGTAGTGAGCTAAATGTCTTAGATTCGCGTAATTTGGATTGATCCATAACATACATGTGTTCTATGCCTTTGGTCATGTTACTTTAAGCATTCATGTCATTTATTGCTTATACTTGGTCCTCAAGTTGTACAAGTCATCCTCGAACCTCACAAGTCCCTTTGCAAATGATGCACATGTTGTGGGGGAGATGTGTTACAACTTGACTCCTTTGAGACTAACCTGTTTGTTTGAGTGCTCGTGAGATAGTCTCACAGAGATATTGAAAGGAAAATGTGAACTTGGACAACGAAAGAGCTTCCACTGCATTCTGGTAAAATGTATCTTGTCCTATGTTCTTCTAATGTGTTCTCATTGCCTTTTTGCTCTTAATTGACATATTGGTGAGGAAATGAGGTTAAAGGGCCAAAAGTTATCTTGTTTTGGTGCTTAATGCCAAAGGGGGAGAAATTAAGGGCCAAAGCAAATGGATCAGCCAACCACTTGTGAATTTAAAAATTATAGAGATAGAATTTGTATTTCGTCCAAAAACTTTTTATTGCAAAATTGCTCTCTTATGGGGGAGATCTTTGATTATGGGAAAAAGGGGGAGTTTTTGGCACTTGATCAAATTCACTCTTGAAATATTTCTCTATTTGCTCAATCAAGTGTGTTCGACTTAGAAATAGGAAAAAGAATTTGTTTTGTAAAAATAAACCAAGTGGTGGCAAAAGTGATCCAAATATGGCAAATACCGAGTAAGAAAATTTGGTCTTCAAATTTGCACTTCTGAGAATAAAGTTGCACTTTTGGTTGCTTTTTAATGTGTTGGCATAAATCACCAAAAAGGGGGAGATTGAAAGGGAAATGTGCCCTTGGGCCATTTCTATAAATGTTTTGGTGATTAGATGCCCAACACATGGTTTTAAGTTAATATGTGCTAAGTGATTGAGAAGTGCAAAATCAAGAATCAAGGTATGTTTCTGGACTTAGTAAATTGGTTTTAGGATACTAACACATCTCTCTAAGTGCTAGGAACATAGCCAAGAAAACTGGAATCGAACAGGAGAAATTTTGGCTAAGTTCAGCCAAACTAGCACCAGCCTGTGGTGCACCGGACTGTCCGATGGTGCACCGGACAGTGTCAGGTGCCCAGGCTGGCCTGACGATGAACTCTTCGCTCTCAGGAAAAAGCAAATGCATTGCGGCTTAAATTCACCGGACTGTCTGGTGAGCCAACGGCGCCCGTGGCCAACGGTCGGCTGCACGATCATCGGGCGACACGTGGCCGAGCCAACGGTCGGTTGGTCACACCGGACTGTCCGGTTTGCCAACGGGACCGAAGACCCAATGGTCGGCTTCGCCCGATAAGGAAGGAGATCGGGCACCGGACAGCTACTGTTCATGTCCGGTGGTGCACCGGACTATCCGGTGTGCCACTCAGTAGAAGGCAAGAATTGCCTTCCAATTAGATATCCAACGGCTCCTAGCTGCCTTAGGGCTATAAAAGGGACCCCTAGGCGCATGGAGCAATACACCAAGCATTCTCTGAACATTCTAAGATGCCTAGACTCTGCCACCACGCATTCGGATTGTTGTGTTAGAGATTTGTGCACCATCTGAGTTGTGAACTCGCTGCGCCATGTTTTGTGCTCACATCTTGGCTTGTGTGCGTGTGATTGCTGTGATTTGAGTCTTGTGTGCGTTGCTTTCCCTCCCTTACTCTTGTGCCTTTCTTGTGATCAAACATTGCAAGGGCGAGAGGCTCCAACTTGTGGAAATTCCTCACAAACGGGAAAAGACTACCAAGGAAGAAAACTGTGGTACTCGAAGTTGATCATTGGATCACTTGAGAGGGATTGAGTGCAATCCTTGACCAAAGGAGGCCACCACAACGTGGAGTAGGCATTGGCTGAACCACGGGATAAAACACCGTGTCTCTTGTGTTGCTTTTCACAGTGATTGATTTCTTCTCAAGAGCTCGCTCTATAGCAACTTGGTTTAATCTAATTAACATTTTATAAACCAAGTTTGTGCTATTAGTGTTGAATTTTGCAGGATCACCTATTCACCCCCCCTCTAGGTGCTCTCAACGGTTTTGACTAAAATCCCAAACACTAGAGAAATTTAATCAGAATGAAAAGAGATATAAATTCTATAACTTATGTTGAGTTAAGGTAAGTTTGCAACATAGGATGAACAAACAAGTTATTGCAATAAAACAAGTAACAGACAAGAGAGTGACACAGAATTTTTTCCATGGTCTCGGTGATTTGCCGATCACCCCTAGTCCACGTTGAGGTGGATTCCAAGATCTCACTTGCTCGTCTATCAAGACACCGCTTGATCTTTGAGACAAGTGGACAAGGAAACACTCAATACCTTGGTTTTACTAGCGTCACCTTTGTCTCTCTGGCGTGGTAGGCGCGAACCCCTCACAATCTCATATGCGACTTTTTCACAACCTTCAGGAAGAGTTCGATGGATTCACCACTAAGCAGTCTAGAAGATGGCAACCTCCAAGAGTAACTAGTCGATGACGATCACTTGATGTTCCACCTAGTGCTTCAAGATCACTTTGATGATGCAATGCACTAGATTCACTCAATCACTCACTAGAATGCAATCTCAAGCAATGTGGGTGAGTGGGAGTGTTTGGAAACCTCAAGTGTGGTCAATGTATGCTAGGAATGACCAAGAGAGCTCCCATACACGATCACCACTTATATTTACCTATCCACCCAATACTAGCCGTTATGGGCAAGTTGCCCCCTTTTGCGCACTCGCGGATAGTCCATGACCTATGGCCGGACGGTCCGGCGTACAAGTAATGACTAGTTTTTTCGTTGGAGTTAGAACTGTTAGAAAAGGCAGGTGTGGATGGCCCACGACCTGGCAACATTAACTCCCCGAGCTCTGCCCACCTGACTTTAATACAGACGAACGGTCCACCAAACATGGCCGAATAGTCGCACGACCTGGGAGTTAATACTGTCCAAGCTCAAATATCGAACAGTCCGCAATACAATCCACCCAGAGCACTCAGTCCCTACCCAAACTTATCTTAGGCACTTGCGGTCGGTCCACTGGCCCCAGCCAAATGACCCACACAACTATATAGGGACTTGTGCAAATCGACACCCTTACTGGTCAGGACTATGAATGGTTCGACCACTAGGCCTGGACGGTAAGTAAAGAGCTCTTGCTCTTGAGATAAAAAGTTTTTTTCTTAAATCTCAGGGTAATTTACAATTTTCCAAGGCTGCAACAATGCATCATGTAGCTCGTAGATGAACTTCTTGCCAGCTAGGAGCAAGCTCCAAGAATGGAGTTGAGATTGCCACATCCCAGGTTTTCAATACTCAAGATAAGAGAAGAATAGGGAGAGAGTTATTGTTTTTTAATTCTAAGCTTGCTTGAGATGGTTGGGTGGAGTGTGGAAGAAGGTGTGTGTCCAAATGAGACAAGGGGAAGTGATACAGTGTCTCTGCCATATTATGTAGACTGGATACACATCTGGTGACTATTGGGGATACATGAGATAGAATATTCAAGACCCCCATAGTATACGGGTATTTTAAAGTCCGATAGTGCTGCATATGTCAAAGGAACATGAATGAAATTATATTTTGACACAATGTTCCTAGACCTAAATAAGAGTGATTGGTGGTTTTTGAGCATTGGAAGAACTTGAAATACTGACAAACTCAAACCCGACATTTCTACACTGGATAATGAAATAAATGTAATGTGTAGTCCGTATTCATTTGGGGTTGCCACCAGTGTCATATGGATCTTTTCTTTTCTCATTGACTTGTCATGGCAGTCAATAAACACACATTAGTCTCTAATTATGAGTTAATAATCACCAGAACTCAGAAATAGGACTTGATTGCACTTACACATTATTTATGAGAGCGATGATCATTGCGCAAGAGCATGTCTAGAGTGTGAATTTAAGCAAAACAAAAATTCTACAAACATGGCTATTAGACTGATGTAGAATATCTGGTTATGGAACCTCTTTACCTATGGTTCTATTCAATCCATCATTCACTAGAGTGGTGGATGGATACTAGGGACAATGGTAATGTGTATGTGGACACTTCTTTATTTTTTCTCATAAGATCAGTGAGACTAAAGCCTTGCTGAAGGACATGCAACACATTTCTTCCATAAAAAGAATCTAGTTAGTGGCTCTCTACAATGTAGAGGTAGTTAAAATTATTTTTTGAGTCCAATAAATATGTACCATTAAAATATGGAACATTTAAGTATTGAATAGGTGACTGGAAGGGTGAATGGGAGCTAATAAAAACATTTGTGTTTAAGCAATCTTGCTTGATTCCCAATAGTCCAGTCCAACCCTTTGAGACACCAAAACCTTACCAAAGATTCCAAACCCAACAACACCTCAACCAATTGATAGTTGCATGCCTCGAACAAGTTCATGAGAAGAGTATCAAGCTATTAAAAAAATGAAACATAAATTGGTCAATAGGAAGTACTTGAAGAGGAAAACCTAGAACCTTTCTAAATAGAGCATCGATGTCGCTCTTCTAGATAGCAGTGCCAGGGGTTTATAGTGCCATCCACATTGTGAGGTATTGTCGCTTGATCAAAACTTCACAAATTGAGATAAAATTTTATGGACAACTAAATGGAGAGGTTTCAAGAGTGTTATAGAAGTTTGAACTCCAAACGATCAACCTTTCAATAATGGATCATAAATTTCAAACTTGAATTAGAATTTTTCTCAAAGAGGTTCGAATTACTTAAATCTTGAGAACAAGATGAATCGCCCATACCCACTGGTGGAAATGGTTATAGGAGTGTCTCCCATATCTTAAATCAGCCCAAACTTCCCACAAACTCATTCAAGAATTCACTGAAAAATCCAATAAAAGAGCTCCGAGAGAAAGAGAAAACAAATCAAAATATAAAGCAATTAGCTTGCACAAGGATTTATCACAGAGGACATTGCGTGGTTAAGGTCACGCTCTCCGATTTATAAGTACATAGACACAACAATTCCAAAGGATGTAATTGAAAAATAGAGCTAAACAAAAAAGATGCAACATGCATGCAAATAGAGCACCAAATAGGAACAGACATAAACAAACTAAATGGTGGATTAATGGAGACAGTAAAAATATACCTTTCAATGACAAGATGCCATGAACAGAATCCATGTTATATTTTCTCATAAATAAATCCAAAACATGCATCCATTAACATTTTTATTAGATTGATTATTCATTGAAGTTGCTCCCTAATATCTCATATGTTGGGGAATGCCTCTGGCGAAGGTCCTCAAAGTTGACTAAGACTAACCATAACTATGATTTGTTCTAGGAATAGCTAATCTATGCTCGCCGAAGGATATTAATACAAGTCAAATATAAAGAGGAAGAAGCTTCAACTAAGGTGCTCAAACGAAGCACGTTACTAGAGTCGAATCAGGCGACCAGGGGAAGAAGGAGAACCTACAATGCGTGTGTTATTACTTCGGGAAGAAATGACTATGCTACCCCCAATAATGTTTGTAGCTACATGTATAGGGTCTATGATTGTGGTTCTAATTTATTACGGAGTTGTATACTAGGTCGACACAAAAATAGATGAACAATGCCCATGCACATGGCTCAAGGACTCACATTCTCATGTGACAACGGGGTTCCGCATTCGAAGTTGTATTAATCCCTGCCTTTGAACTAATATCTAGACCTCCAAAGTTATATATATATATATTCATCTATAATAAGAAAAATTCAATATAAAGAACACGATAGTAAAGATTTTCCTAGACTACATTTGTCCATTCTATTTCTCGTAGATTTATAATTGTAATGACCTTCTCCCTTCAATTTTTATTTTGATTGGATATAAGTAGAAGGGATGATGGTCTCATATTTTTAATTGTGTTGCCTTGCTTTAATATCCATCAAGAATCAAAGCACGTAACTAACATTGGCACCCACCTCTGGTGAATTCACGACCTCGACGAAGAGCATGGCAACCTTTGGCACTTCGTCATCAACTTCAAAGCTGCTTATCCTCCCCATCATGGGAGGATCCAGCTTCGAGCCCAACAACAAAAAAGAGAAAAAGAGAAGCTCAAAGAAGGGTGCAACATGTTGGGATACAAGGACCCTACATTAGATCAAAATGGTCACATGTGCCAATTACATTCTCCCAAGAAGATCCTTAGCTCAAAGATTATCCACATAATGATCCCATGGTTATGTCTTGTGTCATCAAGGGCTTCATGGTGCACAATGTCCTAGTAGACACAAGCTATGCAGCTGCTATCATATTTACAAAAGTTTTTAGGTAGATGCAAGATCTAGAAGACTGATTGCAAAAATCCATGCACCCATTGTGTGGCTTTGGAGGAAAACAGATAGCAACACTAGGAAAGAAAATCATGCTAATAACCTTTGGTTATGTCTATAATGCTAGAACTGAAGATATTACATTTGATATAGTTGGCATGGAATATCCATACAATGCAAACATTGACAAAGAAATTCTAAATGCCTTTGAGGCAATATTACACATAGCTTATCTATGCATGAAAATACCATCTAATCAAGGTCCAAACTCAGTCTGTGGAAGCAGAGAAGTCGCAAGAAGGGCCAAATAAGCTGGATAGATTAAAATCCATTTTCAATATTGATGAAATCAAAGCTCAGCATCAGGGGAAATAGATCAAGGAGAAGGTCGTCTCAGCAGACCAACTGAAGCAAGTTCTTCTTTGTGAAGATGTAGTTGATCAAAGGGTTTTCTTTGGATCACAACTGAACTTAGAGCAGAAAGAGAACCTTAAAAGATTCATGTTTCATAACAAGGACGTCTACGTCTGGTCAGCCAATGACCTGTGTGGCATTGACAGAAGCATTATAGAGCATGATCTCAATGTCGACCCCAGCATCAAACCAAGAAAGCAAAAGCTTAAGAAGATATCTAAAGAAAAGTTTAAAGGTGCAAAAGCAGAAGTTAAACAACTTCTCAGTGCTGGAGTAATTAGAGAAGTTGCTTACCCATAGTGACTTTAGCAATATAGTCATGGTGAAGAAATCAAATGGTAAATGGAGAATATACATCGATTTCACAGATATCAATAAAGCATGCCCGTAGGATGAATTCTCTCTACCGAGAGTTAACTCCCTTGTCAATGCAGCTGCTACTTTGGAGCTCATGAGTTTGCTAGACTGCTACTCAGGGTATCATTAGATATGGATGAAAAAGGAAGGTGAGCCGAAGACTAGCTTCATTACACCAAGTGGTACCTATTGTTATCTTCGGATGCTAGAGGGGCTAAAGAATGTTGGAGGAAGCTTCAGTAGAGTGACAAACAAAGTGTTAAGCAGCCAAATTGGCAAAAATGTGTTAACATATGTGTTAACATTATTGTAAGGAGCACTAAACATGAAGACCATATTTTAGATTTACAAGAAACATTTGCAAACTTAAGAAAGGCTATACTAAAGCTTAACCCAAAGAAATGTGTATTTGGAATAAAGAAGGGAAAATTCCTTGGGTGCCTAGTTTCAACAAAGAGAATTGAAGCAAATCCTCACAAGATATAAGCCATACTTTAGATGGACCCACCAAAGTCAAGAAATAGAGCTTAGCGCCTGGCTCGCAGGCTTTCATCCTTGAACAGATTCATCTCAAGATCTGCAGAATGAAGCCTACCATTCTTTGAAGTATTGAAGTTATCTGAAGTATTCCAATGGGGGACAACTTAGCAACAAGCTTTTGAAGAGCTTAAACAATATCTAATTTAGCTAACAAATTTGTCTCCACCTTCGCTAGGGGCTCCTTTGCTACTATATGTCTCTGCCTCTCATTCTATAATAAGTGCAGCCCTAGTATAGGAGAAGCTAGAAGATAGGTGCAAAAAACAAAATGCTAATATACTTCATCTCAGAGGTACTTGGGTATCACACCTGGTTTTGGAAGGTAAACCGAATGCGAACCATATACGTGCCAGGATCAGAAACTCACGTACACAGCGATTACATAATTGGACATCATCACCCAATGCTCAAAGTAAATAGCGGAAAAGTACTTTATTACAACAATATGTCCAAGACATTCACTGAGTCTAATACATAGCCATAGTCATTAACATTAATATCAAAGTGCGAAAACACGTAACATAGTAGATAAGGCCTACACAGGCAGCTGACTGGGGGTTTGCCACAAAAATAAACTAGAACTCATCGTAGTCCTGGAACTCCTCAAAATCCTCCATGTTGCCAGCATCTCCTCCTAAGCACTGAGTATAGTGGGACAACCTGGGGTGGGGTGGTTTGTAAAGCAAGGGTGAGTACACATCAACGTACTCAGCAAATGTCCCGTTTGGCTAAAGTGGACTAGCTGTATGTGGAGTTAAGGTTAAGCAGTTGCTTTTAGTTGGTCAAGTATTTATTACTATTAATAGAGCCAAGTTTTAGTAATAAACCCAGTTATTACCCAAATGTACTCCCTCCAAGATGAAATACCAGAGATCATAATTATAACCATCATCATTAAACATCATCATAAGAGTATCCAAAGTTCTTCTAATCAAAGAGGATCCCAAGGCCGCTCTTAACCATGAGCACGACTGATATACTAGTTTCTAACACTCTGTAGAGGTCACACACTTTACCCACAAGTCGTGATTCCTGTTCTGCCCGAGGTTCTAGCCTCCCCATTGACCACTACCAAGGTGACCTAGCAGGGTCTCACTATGTAGCCTTTACAAAGATTCCCTAGAGGTCATAGCAGCCTGTTAGGTTTCTCCAATTTGATAAACACAGTACATCTCCCCAAAGGAAGGGTGACTAACAAAACCAAATCAAGAACCTCTGCAACCAGCCTCGGCAGAGCAAGTACTATGCCCGGACCCCATTGACAGCCCTACGGCGAAGCCAACTGTCAGAGAGAAAATCCTCCGGCCGGGTGGCGGAATGCACCCGCCCTAATCCTAAGATGAGGAGGGGGCCTAAGAGTTTTGCCTGTTAGGTGGATTCAAGATGAACACAAGAACACGCGAGGGTTTATAGTGGTTCAGGCTGCCGGAGCGTAATACCCTACCTCCACTGTATGTAAGTTGTATTGAGTGTGTTGAGCCTGTGTAAGTCTGTGAGCTTGAGAGTCTGTCCCTTGTAACGTTGTGTGCCTTCCCTTTTATAGTTTAAGGGAGACACATACAAGGGTGCTGAGCCCCGACATGTGGGCCTAGGAGCATAATGGTAGGAATACATTATGTGAATAGTAAATGCTGACAGCACACAAAGATCCTCCGCCTTAGTAATGCATGTGTAATTAGTGGGAGTCATGATGACCGCAGTCCATGCAGCATTGATAGGTAGTAACCCTTTTCCTGGTAATGTGCGAGTAATGGTGAGTAACAGCACAGCCCACATATCGTGGACTAAGCATGCCGCCTGTCAGTGGAATGAACAGGCGCACATCTTATCTGTAATGAATGCGAAGGCGCGCATAGCCCAGAGACATCATGCTAGGTTCCACCCGTTGTCTTATGCCACGCACAGTATGCCACGTGGCAGCATCAGGTCTCCTTCTGAGCAGGGAGCAGGAGTGTATGCGGATAGGTCCGGATCCCACCAGACCAGGTTTGGACACATGTCGGCACCAGACCCTCGCCTGGGCCCTGATTAGGGCCTGGGTGTGTTCTATCCTGGAACCTACTGTGGGCGGCCCGGACCCCATACGGGGGGGGGGGTTTGGATCCCATTCTAGGGGTCTGGTCCGTACACGTGGGGGTCCTGGACTAAACTTGGAGGTCCGGACTGTATATCTAGGGTTCCGGCACTTTCCCATGGGGGTCCAGACTCACTGTTGATGCCTTGGAGTATATCACTTTCTCTGGACACGTGGTGGCTCTGGACCCGCCCGTGTGGTAGGGTCTGGCGTTGTTGCTGGCCTAGAGTAGTCGCCCGAGGCTGGGGCGAGTCATGGCCTGGTCCCACATACAACTCTTTTACCACGCGACTAAAGATAGCCGTGTGGGTGCTGCGTCTTTATATAGGAGCACGGGGTACCCTAGTTTCAGGGTACCGACAGTGGCCCCCGGGCCCGCCTCAGGGGAGGATGCGAGCCTGCAGGTGGGGCCAAAGCTTGTACTTTGCCTCATTATGGCCTAATTAGAGATTGGCGCGCCATTTCAGCACGTCTGCTAACGCACCCTCTGTCAATCACCTTCGATCACACCAACTGCCAGATCTGTCCCCACACCTGGCGGTTTCATCAGGCCACGCGCGGGGCGCCTTGTTGCCGCTGCATTGGTTTAAAAAATTACCTTTTGTCTTCTGCAGCGGCCCCAAGGAGGCACACTATAGGCACGTGCGGCGGTTCGCTCTTTCCGCACCCAAAATCCGGCACACAAACTATATGACTTGTGGACCCAGGCCCCTGTGTCATAGACTAGGCTGTCCGGGTCCTAGGTACCAATCGAGCGGGAATTCCTGTGGCGATTGAGGGGCGCGCGGAAGTGTTTCCATGAACAGGGACTCAGGTTTCCTTGAAAAAGGATTCACCTCACGTGCAGCAGTTACCTTTTTGCATTCTCTTCCAATCGACTGCGCCTCTTTGCCTTTGTGCTCTTCTGCTCTACGCCCGCACCGCCGCACACGCCATGGCTTCGCTTGGTCATCCCGACCGCTTTCAGTCTGTGGAAGCGCTTAATCTGGTGCATGGCCGGCTTGAGTGGAGCGCGCCAGGGCTCGTCGAAAGAATCCACGTCGGCGTTGCCCCCCTTAGTGATCTCGCCGCCGGGGAGTTCATGTTGTTCACCTCCTACATCTCTTGCGGGTTGGCGCTGCCGATCTCGCCCTTCTTCCTGCTGCTGCTGGAGAAGTTCGGGCTTCAGTTTCAACACCTCATGCCCCACTCCATCCTCCAGGCAGCCATCTTCGTCCACCTCTGCGAGATGTTTGTAGGTGTGGCCCCTGCACTTCCCTCTTCCGCTACTTCTTTGTGTTTGTCAAGTTCGGGAAGACTAGTGACCACATCTGTGCCTACTACTTCTAGATGAGGCTAGATCTGGCTATAGTCTACATTCCCACCCTTGGTGGAGCGAGGTGGGAGAACTAGCGTAGTGACTGGGAGATTGCCAGCGCCGAGGCCAACGATCGCCTCATCCTGCCGAGCAATGGGCCAGCGCTCGACCGCAAGTAGTGGAGGACCAAGCTGTCTCTGTCGCCGAAGTTCCTGCCCATATTGGACAGGATCAAGGTCTTGGCCACGGGCGGCCTGACCTCAATGCACGTGGTCGGCGACCTCCTGAACCGCCGAATCATTCCGCTACAGAGGAGGCCACGCCTGTGCTACTGGTTCACCGGCCCGAACGACATCGGTAGGATCCAACATGGGCCGGGAATCGATCTGTCCTGGGACGAGCTGGCAGTCCTGGTGGGGGATTAATAGGGAGACTTTTGTCCCTAAATCCCTAATCCTCCCCTAGGCCGTCCCGGCGCTCTGTGATGACCCAGGGCTGAGGACTGCAATTCTGGCCACGCTGCCGACCCTCGACGACAGCGGCGTGGCGGTTCGCCAGACCAGCGACCGGGACCCCCTCCGCGGGATACGGATCTCCGATGCACCGGCTGGAGGTCCCTAGCCCGAAGGTGTGGCTCCCAGCGCCAACCCCACCATGGCCCCCAGCCCCTTGGATAAGGGCAAAGGGGCTGTAAGCAGTGCCTCCGCCCTAGGTAGCTTCGGGGGGTCGGAGGAGGAGAGGCAACGCAGGCTGCGTCGCGCTGACGGGTCGCTTGTTTCGGACCCCCCCCAGAAGCGCCAGAGGACTGCTGGTGGTGCCGAGGAGGCCAGCTCCCAGGCCCACGGCGCGCAAAGGCGCGTCAGTCCTCCTGTCCCGCCGCCACCACCGCAGCAGCAACAGCAGTAGCAACAACAACAGCAGCGATCGCCCCACTTCTAGGGTCATTGGAAAGTCCAGGGCCCCAAGTAAGTGTGGCCCCTTTTTCCATAAGTCTAATCATCATGCCGACAAGTCTTAACCTATCATCTGTTCGCCAGGGCTTCTTCCTCTACCGCTCCCAAGGTCACGCCTCCTCCGCCAGATACCAGGCCCATCGACAGGTCTAGCTCTCAGCAGCGGGAATCTGCTGAGGTTGGTGTCGGCGGCCCGCCCCCAGCTGCTTCCAAGACAGCGCCAGCGGCTTCCCATGCCCCAGCCGGGTGTCCAGCGGCAGTGGCGCCAGCATCAGGCGGCGTCGCAGTGGTGGAGGAGATCCTAGCTGGGGGATCCGTGCCCACTCCCGACACTGCGGGTGACTCAGGAGGCGCATCTAGCTCGAACCCCCCACCTGCTCCCGAGGAGATGGAGGTGGTGTTTGGGCGGTGCCTCCCGTGGGGTGCCGATCAAGAAGCTATGCCAATCCCCCTCCCCCGCATGCTATCTCGTGCCCACCAGGTCCTTCGTGACACTGGGGTAGCCATCTTGCGGTAGTGGGAGACGCTTGAGGCTGAGCACCAGCGCCTTAGCGACTAGCGCACCCAACTGGAGGAGCGCACCAGGACGGTGTCCCACCAGTTCATCTCCAAGCGGTCCCAACTCGAGCGGGACCGCAAGGAGTACAAGAGGGACCTCCACAGGGTGTGCGCCAGGGAGCTGGAGGTGTCCCAGAGGGAGAAGAAGGTTGCTAGGAGGGAGGAGGCCTTGACCCAGAGGGAGGCCCTCAGAACAGAGTTCTAGGCCAAGTTGAATGCCCTGGACCAGACTCTGGAAGCCCAGCGGGCCCAGCAGGTCAAGGCTGTGGAAAGGCTGCAGAAATGGTAGCAGGAGCTCGAGGGCAAGGCCAGCGACGCCGCCCTTGCCGAGGAAAATCTCAAGGCGAAGGAACAGTCCTTGGACAGGCGGGAGACGGACCTCGCTAGGCGAGAGACGGATCTCGCCTTTAGGGAAGAAATGCTCACCCGGCGAGGCGAGTTGCTGGCCAAGCACGAGCTCGAGGCGGAGAAGAAAGAGAGGGAGCTGGAGGAGCAGATCCACCAGTTCAACGCGGCATAGGCGGCGCTGGGTCCCTAGGCGGTGGAGGCCACCAGGAAGGCCCTTGAGGATCTCTAGGCAGAGCACCGCGCCGGGGTCCAGGGCGTCACCAAGTGGGCCGACGAGGCGAGCATGGCACTGGTGCCACTAGGGATGAGCCCCATCCCAGTGTCGGAGCTGCCAGCGTCGATCTCCGATGCCCTCCCAGTGCTGGACTCCGCCGTTGATCACCTCCGACGCCTGGATCAGATTCTTGGCGCCCGCCTGGAGGCAGAGGGCAGCAAGATCTACCGGGTGGTGCTTGAATATGTCCTGACGTGCTTCTGGAGTCACGATCCTG
Source organism: Zea luxurians (assembly GCA_029449295.1). Taxonomy (NCBI): domain Eukaryota; kingdom Viridiplantae; phylum Streptophyta; class Magnoliopsida; order Poales; family Poaceae; genus Zea; species Zea luxurians. Next base: position 11,673,900 of record JAOPSE010000051.1, on the reverse strand, counting down.
CCATATCCTTGGCACCGGTGATCGCTGGTCTGGTAGCCACCACAGAAGACACCGCCCGGGAGAGCGTACAAGACGCCGTGGAGCTGGTGGCCGAGCGCTTCCAGCGTGACCCTACTGACGACGAATAGCCGAATCTGCAGAGACAAGGCAAGGGTTCCGCTGGGCGGCGGCTGTAATAATTTTTGGTCTTGTAACATATTCTAAGAACCGTTTAATCAAGTAAAATTGGAACTTATCTTGTATGTTATTTGTCCTTGCTGTGTGTAGCGTTATCAACTTCTCCCTGGTACTTGTACTTGGCCCCCCTGGGAGGTAGACTCAACGTGTCGAGGCTGGATACCAGTACACCAAAGAGAAATTTGGTTGTCCGGTCCTTAGGAGGTAGTCTCTACGGTTTGAGACTACCTGCGTCCGGATTGGGACCTGGACCTGCACACAGCTTCGGCTCTGAAGTGTTAGGAGCGCACCCATAGGACCCATCGTCTGGTATCTGTCATTCTTTGATTCATGCAACAGGACCTGCAGGATTTAGCCTAGGAAGCCAAGCCGTATGTCTGGACCCACAGGATCACAGTTCCAAATACTAGGGTACCCGTTGCAGAGCAGTGGCGCATGCAAGCTTAGGGTACGGAACCAGGCTAAGCGGCTACACGGCTCCAGACCACTCCATGAAACGAGCGTCCATTCTCTAGAACTGGTCCGTAGGTTGCTGGACCCCCTGTAGTAGTAGAGGAGTCCTGAACTGTAATACTCAAAATGTAAAAAAATTAAAACATAGTTGATTTACACATATTTTTGCCTCTGTCAATTATAACAGGTGAATCAACACTTCCAAAAGTCATTAATTGACTAATGACAATTAAATTAAAATATGCATCATGCTGGGTTTTATTTGATTGTGCATATGTGGATAATAAAAATAAATGTGTCATTAACAACATAATAATATTAATGGACAAATGGAATTTAACTTCTAAATTGAATGCAAAGTCATGAAAATAGAGGAAAGAAGGGAACAATATCCAATATAAAATAATCTTATAACTTAAATAACATCCTCATAATTTGGTATGACCAATATGCATAGTTAAAATGAGTTTAAATTTGCACTTGAAGAGGGCATTCAAAATTTGGATTCAAAGGAGATATAAATAAAAGGAAAACAGAAAATAAAACATAAAAGAAAAAGAAAAAGGGAAGGAAGCAAACCTGGGCCTCGGATACGTCATCTGGCCCATCTGGGGATTTCATCCACGCGGCCCAAGACCTCCTTTCCTGCCGCGCGCTGTCACACTGGCGAGTGGGCCCTACTGGCCATTTACCCAGCCTCCTCGCGCGCGCGTCTGCAGTGGACACCGACTGGTGGGGACACCTTGTCAGCTCAATCTTCTCCCTCCTAACAAACCCGCGCGCACCGCAACTGAAGCCGTCGATCCCGCGCAGCCCACTCGTGTGTTGGTGCCGACAGCCGGGTCCCACCGTCCAGCCGCTGCCTCGCGATCGTCCCTTCTCCCGTTCGCTGATGCGTGGGCCCGGGATGACAGGTGCTCCACCTACCTCCCGAAACGACCGCGCGATGCCGGGGAAATCGGGACCGGACGCTCCGTGGGCTGGGGGGATAAAAGCTTGGCCTCCACCGCGCCTTACCCTCATCAGCCGTCAGCGTGCTTCAAACCCAGACCCATCGCCGCGAGGAGAGAGACTCGGCACTGCATCCGCCATTGCCGCCGCGGAGGATTAAGGGCCGCCACCATTGAAATCGCCTGGCCACCGTCATTTTCCGAGTCATCGCGGGGTCTTGGCAACTCATCTGGGTGCGCCGGTGGTGCTCGGGGAAGAAACCGGGAGATCAAGGCATCGGGGCGGCGGGAATTCCTCGTCGTACCTCCTCCTCCGCCGCAAATCCGCACTTCGCCGTGGCCGGGGCTGTCCGTGCGGCAATCACCGGTATGATGCCCTTCATGTTGTTCGCCGTGTTTCCAATTACGTGTAGACCTTATTGTACCAAGGTATGGGGGCACCTAGGCCTTGATCACCGTCGCCACGGCGATGGTCCGTCGAGGTAGGGGGGCGGCGCCGCCGTGTTCCCTGTCGGGTTGGGGAAGAGTCCTTACAGCCGTTGGATCGGAGGGGAACGGCCTGGATTAGATCCTGGCTTACCCCTTCGCGCTTTGGATCTGGTCCGTCCGATCGGGATCGGATGGCGGTCATCGCTCTAGGCTTCATTAAACCAGGGGCGTCGGATCTGGATCCAGCGGATCGCGCAGCGTACCGGTTCGCCGCGATCCAGGCCTAATCTCGTGCGTCCAAGTTCGATCGTGCGACCAGAAACAACTCATACCCCTTCGGTCGGGTCTTTTTGTTAAAGAGCCCTCGGGGTTTTGTGTAATCAACCCGCCGTCCTCTGACGGTGTACACTGAGTCTTAGGAATTTTATCCCCGAGCCCCCTGCGCTTCTGTTTAATTGAGGCGCAGTCCAGTGGATAGGAAAATCATAGAAAATGATTTAGAAAATGATTTTTAGTGTTAAAATAAATCAGAAACTTATTTAATTCATAACTAATTCATTTTAGCTCCTTTTTGACCCATTCCAGTTGCAATAATTTTGTTTTAATATTATTTACCACCTAGAGCCTCTGTTTTGTCATGAAAACAATTGGAAATTTAATCTCTCACTTAATCCATTTTAAGCACATAAAACCTTTGAAAATTCATAACTTCAAATCTATAACTCCAAAATTAATGATTCCTGTTCCTATGATCTTATTTTAATATGTATATTATTAATGTGTATTTTGTCCTTAAGTTTGGTGTAATGTTAATTTTGCCTATACCATGTTTGTTTGAATTGCTACGACTAGCGTGAGGTCACGTGTCATCTGAAGATCATCCTGGTACCTGGAATCTCAAGTCCCAGGCAAGTTGTGCCCTTGATCACTTCTTTTCACCTACTCATGTTCTAATTAATCATAATGATCTGCATAGGTTAATTTTGATGGGACCCAATAGGTTACCCTAGTTTGTCTATCTTTATACCTTGTTTACCACTGAACTTTCTGGGTAGTACTTGCTAGTGCTGTATGTGGTTTTGGGTATGAAGATTACACTATTCATGATTATACTTTTGTTATCAGTGGTTATTTATTGTTCATGATAAGATCATTATGTTAATTGGAACATGGAGAACCACCCGGGAAAACAGTGCTACCACAAGGGTTTAATGGGACGCCCTTGGCTGATTAATTAGGAAAGCTAGTGGAAGACTACCTTACCCGAAAGGGGCAAGGGCAGTAGGGGAGTGGTCAGTGTAGGGAGGCCCTCGGGAGGATTTTGCTGCGATGGCGGTCCTGCAAGGGATTCCTGCATTGGAACTTCCTATAAACTGTAGCGGGTTTTCGGAAGCTAGTGGAACTTTGTAAAGGCCTCGTAGTGGATCCCTAGCCATTCACCTCGGAAGTGTCTAAGGGCCTTGCAAACCCTGGCGACATGGGATACACGACTTGTGGGTAAAGATGCGCAACCTCTGCAGAGTGTAAAACTGGTATACTAGCCGTGCTCACGGTCATGAGCAGCTCGGACACTCACATGATTAAATTATGGAACTTAAATTCAATCTGTCATATGCATTGCATCGCAGGTGAAGTTGTTACATTTGTTCTACTATTTAATTGGGTTGGTATTTACTTATACTTAGTAACTGCTAATAAAATTTGACCAACTTTAAAAGCAATGCTCAGCTCTAACCATCTTCTTTGGTAAGCCTTACACTTCACGTGAGCTCCCACCTTTGGCGAGTTCATGCACATTATTCCCCACAACTTGTTGAGCGATGAACGTATGTGAGCTCACTCTTGCTGTCTCACACACCCCACAGGTCAAGAGCAGGTACCACAGGATGATGCGCTCGGAGGATGCTGTGATGAGTTCGTGAGAGGTCTAGGCCGTCGTCTCCCAGTCAACTTTGGGTTGCTGGACCGTTGTCTCCTTATAATGTAATTATTTATTTTGTATAGAACTCCTGTTATATATAAAGATGTGACATTCGATCCTGTGCCATGATTCATCATATGTGTGAGACTTGGTCCCAGCACACCTGGTGATTATGTTCGCGCCCGGGCTTTGGACCCCTAAAATCCGGGTGTGACAGAAGTGGTATCAGAGGAATGTTGACTGTAGGACGAAACCTAGATAGAACTGGACAACCATTACTTACTTACCTTTACTACTCTGATTCTTATCTAAACTTTTCTTGATCTTTTCTCATCTATTTTCGCTTTACTCTGATTATTCTTATCTTTTCTTTTCTAAAGACAAATGTGGATTTCGCACTTTGAAATCCTGTGACTGAAGTGACCTTTAGGAATAGGAGACCTACTCTCAGGAACAAAAACAAAACTATTTTTATGGTTATCTATGCACTTGAATGTTTGTTCTTATGATATTTGTCTGATTTGGATTTTTGATTGAGTGTGATGGATTGTGGAGTGATGCCCACAATTACGTCTGCATGTACGTATAGGCATAAATAGAATTCATAAGAAAACTAAGCAACTTAGATCATCCTCCATTAAACTGTATCTATCTCATAGAGATCCCTCTAATCTTAAGAGACTCTCCCATATCTAATAGATTCATCGTATCTTATAAGATTCTCTCTTATCTTACTAGATCCACCTCATTTTAAAAGATTCTTCTTACCTTAATAAATTCATCTTATCTTGGAGAGATTCTATCTTATCATAACATATCTAACTAATCTCAAAAGATTCTAACATATCTTAATAATACATATTGACCTATCTAACCTAAACTAGTCTAATCTAGTCATATCCAATCTAATCTAGATCTTACCTTACCTAATGTGACCTGATCTAGTGTGGTCTAATGTTATCTAACCTAATGTGGTCCACCTAAACAGATTAATGACACTAGTAGAAGAGATTAGACCCTACTAACCATGTATTAACTTAACTTAGCACATTGGATCAACTCAACCATGAGTTAACCCAACCCATAGAGCCATGACGAATGGTATAACCTTTCTATTCCCACCTAACAACAAACAAACTTTTAACCTACATCTTGTAGTCTATCTCACCCATATATACCTCTCATCTTGACAGATTCTATCTTACCCTTGGATATTCACCTTATATGACTGGTTACCCCAATCTGGACATAAAACAAAGATTAAGCCCTACTAAAGAATCTTCAGATTATAACCAGCCTCTAGCTTATTCATTCCGCTTATTGAATAATTTCCCTTGCAAAACTATCACCATATGCTTCTAACTTTCATGGTCAATACCAGGAAAGGAAAGATTATCACGTAACAGCAAACAGAAATGAATCCTCCAAATCCTCCACCTGTTGAAATCGATCAAGTGGTTGCTGCCCAAAGACTGGTAATACAACAATTAACAGACCTGGTGACCGAGATGCAAAACCAGATAAGACAACAACGCGAGGAAATACGTCAGGTCCGCCAGGAAATAAGGCAAGCACGGTTGGAGAGACAACAACAACAACAACAACCTCCACTACCACCACCAGCTCCACCAAGCTACATAGATATAAATTATGATGATTTGTAAGATCTAGATGATACTTTAGTTAGTAGATGATATGATATTATTTTAGAAGGAACAATAAGGTCTATTGACCCTATGTTTTGTTAAAGAATTATACCTCATGCTGAGATTTCTTTGTTTGTGCATATGTTCCGAGAACAATATGAGTGTACATCCCTTTTCTTACAAATCTCGAGGACGAGATTTTTGTTAAGGGGGGTAGGATTTGTAATACTCAAAATGTAAAAAAATTAAAACATAGTTGATTTACACATATTTTTGCCTCTGTCAATTATAACAGGTGAATCAACACTTCCAAAAGTCATTAATTGACTAATGACAATTAAATTAAAATATGCATCATGCTGGGTTTTATTTGATTGTGCATATGTGGATAATAAAAATAAATGTGTCATTAACAACATAATAATATTAATGGACAAATGGAATTTAACTTCTAAATTGAATGCAAAGTCATGAAAATAGAGGAAAGAAGGGAACAATATCCAATATAAAATAATCTTATAACTTAAATAACATCCTCATAATTTGGTATGACCAATATGCATAGTTAAAATGAGTTTAAATTTGCACTTGAAGAGGGCATTCAAAATTTGGATTCAAAGGAGATATAAATAAAAGGAAAACAGAAAATAAAACATAAAAGAAAAAGAAAAAGGGAAGGAAGCAAACCTGGGCCTCGGATACGTCATCTGGCCCATCTGGGGATTTCATCCGCGCGGCCCAAGACCTCCTTTCCTGCCGCGCGCTGTCACACTGGCGAGTGGGCCCTACTGGCCATTTACCCAGCCTCCTCGCGCGCGCGTCTGCAGTGGACACCGACTGGTGGGGACACCTTGTCAGCTCAATCTTCTCCCTCCTAACAAACCCGCGCGCACCGCAACTGAAGCCGTCGATCCCGCGCAGCCCACTCGTGTGTTGGTGCCGACAGCCGGGTCCCACCGTCCAGCCGCTGCCTCGCGATCGTCCCTTCTCCCGTTCGCTGATGCGTGGGCCCGGGATGACAGGTGCTCCACCTACCTCCCGAAACGACCGCGCGATGCCGGGGAAATCGGGACCGGACGCTCCGTGGGCTGGGGGGATAAAAGCTTGGCCTCCACCGCGCCTTACCCTCATCAGCCGTCAGCGTGCTTCAAACCCAGACCCATCGCCGCGAGGAGAGAGACTCGGCACTGCATCCGCCATTGCCGCCGCGGAGGATTAAGGGCCGCCACCATTGAAATCGCCTGGCCACCGTCATTTTCCGAGTCATCGCGGGGTCTTGGCAACTCATCTGGGTGCGCCGGTGGTGCTCGGGGAAGAAACCGGGAGATCAAGGCATCGGGGCGGCGGGAATTCCTCGTCGTACCTCCTCCTCCGCCGCAAATCCGCACTTCGCCGTGGCCGGGGCTGTCCGTGCGGCAATCACCGGTATGATGCCCTTCATGTTGTTCGCCGTGTTTCCAATTACGTGTAGACCTTATTGTACCAAGGTATGGGGGCACCTAGGCCTTGATCACCGTCGCCACGGCGATGGTCCGTCGAGGTAGGGGGGCGGCGCCGCCGTGTTCCCTGTCGGGTTGGGGAAGAGTCCTTACAGCCGTTGGATTGGAGGGGAACGGCCTGGATTAAATCCTGGCTTACCCCTTCGCGCTTTGGATCTGGTCCGTCCGATCGGGATCGGATGGCGGTCATCGCTCTAGGCTTCATTAAACCAGGGGCGTCGGATCTGGATCCAGCGGATCGCGCAGCGTACCGGTTCGCCACGATCCAGGCCTAATCTCGTGCGTCCAAGTTCGATCGTGCGACCAGAAACAACTCATACCCCTTCGGTCGGGTCTTTTTGTTAAAGAGCCCTCGGGGTTTTGTGTAATCAACCCGCCGTCCTCTGACGGTGTACACTGAGTCTTAGGAATTTTATCCCCGAGCCCCCTGCGCTTCTGTTTAATTGAGGCGCAGTCCAGTGGATAGGAAAATCATAGAAAATGATTTAGAAAATGATTTTTAGTGTTAAAATAAATCAGAAACTTATTTAATTCATAACTAATTCATTTTAGCTCCTTTTTGACCCATTCCAGTTGCAATAATTTTGTTTTAATATTATTTACCACCTAGAGCCTCTGTTTTGTCATGAAAACAATTGGAAATTTAATCTCTCACTTAATCCATTTTAAGCACATAAAACCTTTGAAAATTCATAACTTCAAATCTATAACTCCAAAATTAATGATTCCTGTTCCTATGATCTTATTTTAATATGTATATTATTAATGTGTATTTTGTCCTTAAGTTTGGTGTAATGTTAATTTTGCCTATACCATGTTTGTTTGAATTGCTACGACTAGCGTGAGGTCACGTGTCATCTGAAGATCATCCTGGTACCTGGAATCTCAAGTCCCAGGCAAGTTGTGCCCTTGATCACTTCTTTTCACCTACTCATGTTCTAATTAATCATAATGATCTGCATAGGTTAATTTTGATGGGACCCAATAGGTTACCCTAGTTTGTCTATCTTTATACCTTGTTTACCACTGAACTTTCTGGGTAGTACTTGCTAGTGCTGTATGTGGTTTTGGGTATGAAGATTACACTATTCATGATTATACTTTTGTTATCAGTGGTTATTTATTGTTCATGATAAGATCATTATGTTAATTGGAACATGGAGAACCACCCGGGAAAACAGTGCTACCACAAGGGTTTAATGGGACGCCCTTGGCTGATTAATTAGGAAAGCTAGTGGAAGACTACCTTACCCGAAAGGGGCAAGGGCAGTAGGGGAGTGGTCAGTGTAGGGAGGCCCTCGGGAGGATTTTGCTGCGATGGCGGTCCTGCAAGGGATTCCTGCATTGGAACTTCCTATAAACTGTAGCGGGTTTTCGGAAGCTAGTGGAACTTTGTAAAGGCCTCGTAGTGGATCCCTAGCCATTCACCTCGGAAGTGTCTAAGGGCCTTGCAAACCCTGGCGACATGGGATACACGACTTGTGGGTAAAGATGCGCAACCTCTGCAGAGTGTAAAACTGGTATACTAGTCGTGCTCACGGTCATGAGCAGCTCGGACACTCACATGATTAAATTATGGAACTTAAATTCAATCTGTCATATGCATTGCATCGCAGGTGAAGTTGTTACATTTGTTCTACTATTTAATTGGGTTGGTATTTACTTATACTTAGTAACTGCTAATAAAATTTGACCAACTTTAAAAGCAATGCTCAGCTCTAACCATCTTCTTTGGTAAGCCTTACACTTCACGTGAGCTCCCACCTTTGGCGAGTTCATGCACATTATTCCCCACAACTTGTTGAGCGATGAACGTATGTGAGCTCACTCTTGCTGTCTCACACACCCCACAGGTCAAGAGCAGGTACCACAGGATGATGCGCTCGGAGGATGCTGTGATGAGTTCGTGAGAGGTCTAGGCCGTCGTCTCCCAGTCAACTTTGGGTTGCTGGACCGTTGTCTCCTTATAATGTAATTATTTATTTTGTATAGAACTCCTGTTATATATAAAGATGTGACATTCGATCCTGTGCCATGATTCATCATATGTGTGAGACTTGGTCCCAGCACACCTGGTGATTATGTTCGCGCCCGGGCTTTGGACCCCTAAAATCCGGGTGTGACATGAACTGCAAGCTTGGCTACTCAATTCGGATGTCATCATACCAGCAAGGGTGGGAAACTGTATGGGTGGGTTAGATAAAAAATAATGCTTGTAAACGGAAGTAGAATGAAACCATCACAAAATCACATCTGGGGGGTAAATCCTTTCCTTGTAACTTGATATACATGGGTGCAGACCAATAGGCCGGGCTTACGAGGGCGGACCTCACTGGATTGACGTACACATATGCGCAACCTAGTTACAAAGGAAGAAAACTCAACCCCCCCAGTTTTGCTTTTATGGATAGAAGTTACGGAGATGCTCAATATTCCAGGGATTGGGAAGAGGTACTCCTTCTGTTGTGGCAAGGCGGACACACCCGGGGCGGCATATTTCCGTCACCTTGAAGGGTCCTTCCCAATTGGGGGAAAGTTTGTGGAGCCCTTCTCAGTTCAGTACTCACCTTAGGAGTTAGGACTAGGTCCCCAGCCCTGAGTTCCCTACTATGCACAAACCATTCATGGTAGCGCCTGAGCGCTTGGTTGTACCATGCATTTCGGATCGCCGCTTGCCATCTGCATTCGTCGATGAAGTCCACGTCCTCACGTCGTAGCTGTTCCTGCATAGACTCATCAAAAGACTGGACCCGTGGGGAGCCCATAATAATTTCTGGGGGAAGACAGGCTTTGGCCCCGTAGACTAGGAAGAACGGGGTCTCTCCGGTAGCTCGGCTAGGTTTGGTCCGGTTCCCCCATAGTACGGACGGAAGCTCGTTGACCCAATTTGCACCATGCTTTTTCAAGTAGTCATAGGTGTGTGTCTTGAGTCCCCTGAGGATTTCTGCGTTTGCCCTCTCAGCTTGGCCGTTTCTCCTGGGATGAGCCACAGACACAAAGCAGAGCTGGGTGCTGATGCCCTCGCAATACTCTTGGAAGAGCCGACTTTTGAACTGGGTCCCGTTGTCCGTAATGATACGGCTTGGGACCCCAAATCTGTAGGTAATCAACTTGAGGAAGGCAACAGCAGCACCCTGGGTGATACTGACCACAGGGGTGGCCTCTGGCCACTTTGTGAACTTGTCGATGGCGACGAAGAGAAAACGGTACCCGCCGACAGCCCTGGGGAATGGTCCCAAGATATCCACCCCCATACAGCGAATGGCCAAGAGGGTGGAATCATTTGCAGAGCTTAAGCCGGTGTGTGTGTATCTGCCTTGCATGGAACTGACATGCTTTGCAGGACTTTACCAACTCAACTGCATCCTGGAGAGCGGTTGGCCAGTAGAAGCCGTGCCGGAAGGCCTTATCGACCAGTGTGCGAGATGACGAATGACTTCCACACTCAACTCCATGGATCTCCGTGAGCAACTCATGGCCCTCCTCCTGGTTAATGCACCGCATGAGAATGTCGTTGGTGCCACGGCGGTATAGATCCCCTTCTACCACCGTGTACCGTTTAGCCAACCGCACTATGCGCTCTGTGGACACATGATCTTCAGGAAGGATATTTTTTTTCTGGTAGTCCTGGATCTCGGAGATCCATGCATCGGGACCACTCTGAGATACTGGCTATGGCGCTAAGAGGTTGGCAGGACCCTCTGTAACGCACACAATCCTTGGTGGGTTCTGCAGATGTAACGCCACCGGGACCGCTAGCTTCAAGGTGCTAGTCTCACCCCCTTCGCCCGGCTTGGTAGGCTGGGTGGTAGGTCTCAGCAGTCGTCTTTCGAAGATGCCCTTGGGCACGGGTGCCCAAGTTGATGCCCTCTTGGAGAGTTCATCTGCTGTTGAGTTGTTAGCCCGAGGAACATGTTGCAGTTCCAGGGCAGTAAAGTCCTTTTCCAACTTCCTTACTGTTGGGCACTTGTTCTCAAAGGCTATGAATTAAGAACAAGGCAACATAAAAAATGTTAAATGATAATGCCCTTCGTCCGTTGAAGCATTGTCTCCCCGAGGATTTAATGAACTTCGGACGAAGGTTGTATATTAAATGTCATGAAGGTCATACCTTCGTGTTCAGGTTTAGAGAATAATGTAAAATGAAGAATAACATATAACATATGTGTTAGGAGTAGATAATATTATTCTAATATTTTATTATATAGATCTGAATATTAAAACATGACATTTGAGTACATTTATACCTTCTTCTTAACGGAAAATAACAATTCCAGTGTGATGTGTCAAGAATTACAAGATCGCGTGAACAGTACAGGGGCACTGTTCATCTATTTATAGGCACAGGACACAGCCTATGTGAAATTACATCTATCCCCTTTATAATCAATTACAACACTAACACAAAGCATCATGGGCTTTTGAGACATTTGACCTTTAAGTCGGTTTGGCCCCTTCGTCTTGGGACTTGCCACTGTGCCGAAGCTCTATCAGTGATAACCTCGGCGCTGTTTCTAGAAAGGATCTTGTCGAAGGTGTTTTCCTCTTTTAGGATCTTCGGCTACGAAGCATACCCCCAACAGTAGCCCCTTCGCGGTGCTAGATCGTTTTTCGTAACGAGCTTGATCCGTGAAAAAATCTTCTAGGCTTCGGGATGCCGAAGATCCGAAAAAAACACCTTCCCTGAGCTCGTTGATGAGAAATGATTAAAATAATCCGCGCGCGAGGTGGCCCCATCTTGTAGCAGTTGCGTGTGCCCTGGCGATTCACGTTCGTGGACCTTGCGGCCCACTGGTCAATGAGTGTGGGTGGCTGTTTTTCCGGTGCGAAAGACCTTGGTGGTTTACCTTCCCACCTGCGGCGCTATGTAAACAGACGGGTAGGTGTGAAGTTACTGCAGCATTCATTGCTATTGTACTGTTGTGCTACCAAAAATTTAACCATAGCCGAAGCTTGATCGTCGTGCTCAAGCGAGGCACCGCTTTCAATTCTGCTTCGTCACCAGAGAAAGAGCTTCGGAGAAATCGAGAAAATCAACAACAAAAAATTTCAAAAAATTCATAATCAGATGGCGAGATTGTGTTCTATTGCCAGGATTGACCGTGAGGGAGATGAGGCCGAAGCTACTGGAACTGTTCCAATTTCCGAAGCAATGAGGCGGTCTGGGCTGGTAACATCAGAGGATATTCCTGTCGCCGAAGCAGGACAAGCTGATGCCGAAGAAACTGATTCCGAAGATGATTACAGCAGCGCAGTACCGAGCAAACCTAGCCACCTAGACTTTGGAAAGTCCACCATCTCCGAAGCTGATTTTCCTAAGATGGTGAAGTTGGGCTATCTTAGTGAAGCGAAGAAGGAGTTGATTCGTTTTGGTGGAAAAGAAACTATCCCGAAGCCGGGAAAGAACGAAGTAGTGGTTTTCAAAAGCCTTTTTAAAGCTGGTTTAAGATTCCCTTTGAACAAGATGATTGCTGAAGTGCTGAAGAAATTTGGGATCTATCTTCATCAGCTAACCCCTAACGCTATCGTTAGGCTAAATGTTTATATCTGGGCTCTCGGAAGCCAGGGGGTGGAACCATTTGCTGAAGGTTTCTGCCGAGTGCACGAACTGCACTACCAGACCAAGGCTAGGGGAGATGGTCTTCATGAAAATTTTGGCTGCTACAACTTTGCTTACCGTAAGACTACAAAGTTCCCAGTGATCAGTTACCCAAGCAAATGGCCAGCTGGATAGAAATCTGAATGGTTCTATGTGAGAGTTGACGAAGATGAAGACAAGTTGGTCCAGAGTCCGTTGGAATTGATCTTCGGAGAGACCCGACCCCCGTGCAACATGTTACCAGGGAGTCCAAGTCAGATTGCTCTAGCTGAATTTAGAGTGATTGCAGATCATATTGGCACTAGGGACTTGGTACAAGAATTTCTGGCCTTCAGAGTATTCCCGACTTTGAAGGAGTGGGAAATGCCGAAGCTAGAGGGGAAGAAGAAGAAAGGGGAACTTGTTCGGTTGCCCTACAATTTCAAATTCAAGAAAAAGTGATGTGTAATGAAATACTTGGAAATTATTCTAAGAAAGAAGACCAATTGATGACTGCAGCCTTCGGCACCCATCCGAAGCGGAGGCTAAACCGTGTAATGGATGCCCTGGGCTTTGAATATCCTGACTACGAGCGGCTAGATAAGGGTGTTGAAGGCCAAAAGAGAAAAAGAGTAGCTGATGTTCTAAACAAAGATGACAAAGAACAAACAAAAAAGAAAAAACCAGAGTCTGAGCCAAAAATAAGAGTTTCAAAGAAAAGAAAAACTTCGTCTCCGAATCAAAAAGCATTTGACGAAGAAGAAAGAACTCCTACAACACTCTCTACTACCGAAGTAGAAGAAATCTTAAAGGTAATGACTGAATCTTTGCCTGTCAAGCTAAGTCCACTAGGGCCACAACTGACGAAGCTTTTTCAGAAGGAAAAGGAGCCCGTAAAACCGAGGGAAGCAGTTAAAGCGAAGAAGCAAAGAATCATCACGGTGACAGAGGTCATTGAAAAGACACCACCAGGAGCTTCAGCTCCGAAGGCGCCGGTTGCTAAAAGTTCGACAGCTACTGAAGTTGCACCTTCGGAGGCTACGGATGCCGAAGCTACTGGAGCCGAAGGCATTAATTTAGAAAGCATGGTTGCTGATATAGATAAAATTTTGGTAGACCTGGCCACAGAAGAAGCTGCTGGGGCTACCGAATAAGCTTCGGCCCCAGAACCTGGGAAAAAGAAAGAAGTTGCCGAAGAAGCATCGAAAGACGAAATTTTCAATTTTCAAAACTTGATTGGGCAAGAACTGACAAAAGCCAAAAAAGAAGAATTAAAAGAGTATGCCATATCTTGCGGTTATCGGCCGGGGGCGATTCTCTTCGGGGGTGTTGATGATGAGAAGCTAGGTTGCATTCGAGATCAGGCCGGAGCGAAGGTTATTGGTACTCTATCAAAGAGTATCAGTTTCCCGAAGCTCGAAGCCAATATTAGCCGGTACCGACGACAGCACATCGTCGGTAGTTTGTTTTATTCCAATTTTAAGGTAAAAAATTTCTGTCTAACTTTTTATTTTTCATAACAAAATGTTTCCTAACGAAAGTTGTTCACGTACAGAGTATGCTACTGAGCAAAGCTTTGAAGATGCAACAAGATTTGGAAGATAAAAAGCACGAGGTTATAATTGAAATCTTGGGAAACAAAATAAAAGAACAATCAGCTGCTTTTGAAAAGAAAGAGTTCAAACTCCAGACAGCTGAAGGCTTATTAGCAGAAGCCGAAGCTAAAATAACAGAACTGAACACAAGGCTTCTCTGCCAATCAGAAAGTTTCGAACAGGAAAGGCTAAAGCTTAATGAAAAACATGAGGCTAAAGTCCAGAAGGGTTTAGATTTGAAAAAATCATTGACCGGCCTTCAAAGTAAATGTTTGGAATTCAGCAATCAATGTATTCAACGGCTGAAGAAAGTATTTCATTCGGTCGGGGCCAGCAGTGAAAAATTTACTCCTTCAGCTGAAGATCTACCAGGAGCCTTCGAACACATCGAAGGTGAGATCGATGACCTCGATGATGTTATTGCCGGACACGGCGACTTCTGCGCCCTAGTAGCTTCTCGGGGCACTGCTGCTGTGTTCCTAAAATCTGGCTGTGAACACGGAAAAATTATCAACAGACCCAATTTCAGCCTATCACCAGCAATTCTGGATGACATTCCCAGCCTTGCCCGAAGCATTGGGAACAAATTTATAAAGGTGGTATGGACAAAGGGTGGGCGAGAGAAGGCTGGTGACGAAGCTCGGAGTCATCTCAAGCCGGTAACAAAATTATACCTTCGTGCTTACCTCCTCCTTCGAAATTGAATTTTGCCTATAATACTTTTAATTTGTGTAGGATGATGAAGACGAAACTGAAGCTTGAGGAGCAGGAAGATGATGCCGAAGCTTTTATTGGATAAACAACGCCGAAGCTGAAGCTCAATGAATATTGATGAAGCTTAGATGAATGACTGTAGAAGAGATTCTAAAAACTTTCTGTAGTAACTTTTACAAATGTAATTAATTGTATTCTGTGAACTATGTCCATACCTTGTAATATATTCTTACCTTTCTGCCAATGTATGGAATGCTTTGGTGTGGACGAAATTATCATTTTTGAGCCGAAGGCGAAAAAACACCTTCCCTTCTTTTCGTACGCAGCGAAACAAAATAACTACTTCTTTTTCCTCCTTTGCCGAAGCGTGACCTTTAGAGCCGAAGCGATTACTTGTGTTATGATGATAATGAACCTACGTATGTCTAAATGAATGTTTATGAATGCAAATGCTATAATGTGATGTATCATGCAAATGAGTGTTCAAACGCATATCCGAAGCCCTAATCATAGTCTTCGTTCCCTTAGGAATAGACACAGTCTCTTTGCCGTTTATTTTTCAGCCTCACCGTTTACTTTTCGGTGTATCAGCGCTGACTTTTCGCTGTAAGCCTCCCTTAGGAGCTTCTTCGCCTTTTACTTCGGCGGAATCAGTGTTTATTTTTCGCTGTAAGCTCTGCATTCCCTTAGGAACGAGTTTTGAGCAGAAAAACTTACGTTGCGCTCCCTTAGGAACGGCTTTTTTGTAGCTTCGTCATGCTCTGCATCCCCTTAGGGATGTCTTTTGAGCTTCTCTCTGTTTTCTTTTCTTTTTTCTTTTGCACTCGATGGTGCGTGCTCAACTTTTACATTTACATCTTTGGGGGGTATTGCTCTTATAGAGCTGAAATAAGAAAAAGAGAATTTACATGTTATGGTCCCATTAAAAACCTTTCTCCCCCTTTAGAAAGGAAAAGGGTGCCATAGGAAAAAAACAGAAAAAATTACATCAAGCTAGAGATAATATCGCCGAAGCTCATCCGCATTCCATGATCTAGGAATGTCGTTGCCGTCCATATCCTTCAATCTATAAGAACCGGGTCTTGACGAAGATACTACCAAAAAAAGTCCTTCCCATTTCAGCTGTAGCTTGCCTACTGTATCTGGGTTGGCCACTCTCCAGAGCACCAAATGTCCTGGCTTAATGTTCTTTAGCCGAACCTTTCTATCACGCCATTTTATTGTTTTGGCTTGATATTTATTGATGTTTTCCATAGCCTGAAGCCTGATCCCTTTTATAGCATCTTTCTCCACAGAGTAATCAGCTTCGTCCTCTGCCGAAGCCACTGTTCTTATTGATCCCGCTTTTGCTTCTTCTGGTGTTATTGCTTCGTCACCAAATAATAACTTGAATGGTGTAAAGCCTGTTGACCTTGATGATGTTGTATTGTGGCTCCACACCACTTTAATTAATTCATCTGGCCATTTTCCTCTTGGTTGATTGAAGATTGATTTCATTATTCCCATCATTATGATGCCATTGGCTCTTTCGACAAGTCCATTTGACTCTGGATGCCTAACTGATGCAAAATGGATCTTCGTGCCAATTTGTCCACAAAATTCTTTAAAAGTTTTGGCATCAAACTGTGTTCCATTATCCACAGTAATGGCCCTCGGAACTCCGAAGCGACAAACAATATTCTGCCAGAAGAATTTCTGAATGGTAACCGAAGTTATTGTGGCTAAAGGCTTCGCCTCAATCCACTTAGAAAAATATTCTACTGCCACCACAACATATTTTAAATTTCCTTGTGCCGGTGGTAGGGGACCTAACAAATCAAGGCCCCACCTTTGCAATGGCCAAGTTGGTTGTATTAACTGAGTCATAGACGAAGGTTGTTTTTGATCTCTTGCGCATTTCTGACAGCCTTCACATTTTTGAACTAGTTCTGCTGCATCCGAAGCTGCCTTCGGCCAATAAAATCCTTGACGAAAAACTTTTCCTAACAAGGGCCTAGATCCAA
Organism: Zea luxurians; assembly: GCA_029449295.1. Lineage (NCBI taxonomy): Eukaryota > Viridiplantae > Streptophyta > Magnoliopsida > Poales > Poaceae > Zea > Zea luxurians. The sequence goes on along the minus strand of JAOPSE010000051.1, from coordinate 11,656,935 downwards.
TGTGAGATCCACACAGGCCCGCGTGTATTTCCTTCATCAATTCTATACCTTCAGCTCTGGATAAACATTTGAGCAATGGAGAACAAACTCCATGCTTGTATAGCTCCCCTTCTATTATGACATATGGCCGAGCTCTTGCCTCTATTCTCTTATTATAAGCTTCATCATCTGAAAGGAAATTGCCCTGGAGGAAAGACATAATCTCAGTTCTCCAATCTTCACTATGAACAGGAGATATATTGAGTACTGCTCTTCCAAGAAGTTCCACCGAAGGTGCTCTTATTGTTTCAAAGAATACTTCCGAAGGTAAGGGTAGCCCCTGTGCCGCTGACTTGGCTAGCAAATCAGCATGTTCATTTTCTCCTCGAGGAATATTCTTGACAGAAAACCCTTCGAAGGAGGCTTCAATGCTTCGGACCATGTCCAGGTATTTCTCAAACTTAGGGTCTCTTGCTTTACAACTCTTGTCAACATGACCAGAAATAACTTTGGAATCGGTTTTGAGAACCACCCTTCTAATCCCCATTGCCTTTAACTTCCGAAGCCCCAAAAGCAAAGCTTCGTACTCAGCAATATTATTTGTGCAGCTAAAATCAAGTTTTACTGCGTAGCAAGTTCTAATTTTGGAAGGTGCAACTAACACATCAGCTACTCCTGCCCCGAAGGTTCCCCAAGAACCATCGCAGAATACTGTCCAAGCTTCGGCATCTTTAGTTGTTTCTTCTCCCTGAGCCCCTGTCGTCCAATCAGCGATGAAGTCCGCTAACGCCTGAGACTGTATTGAGTATCTATGCACATAATCAATGCTGAACTCATTGAGTTCGGCAGCCCACTTTCCAATTCTTCCAGTAGCTTCTCTGTTCCTCATGATATCCTTCAAAGGTTGTGACGAAGGAACAATTATATGATATGCTTGAAAGTAATGCCGAAGCTTCCTGGAGGCCATTAAGACAACATATAATACCTTCTCCAATTCTGTATAGTTCTTCTTTGATAGGCTGAGGACTTCGGAAACAAAGTATATTGGGGCTTGCTTCTTGGTTTGTCCTTCAAGCTTTTCTTGGACAAGTGCCGCACTCACTGCCGAGTGCGAAGCTGCCACACATACAACAACAGAGGAGCCCCTAGCGCTGGTGGAGTTAGAGTCGTTAGTTCTATCAGATACTGCTTCAGGTCTTCGAAGGCTTTCTGCTGGGCTGATCCCCATTGAAAGACTTCGGCTGACTTCAGCACTTCAAAGAATGGTAAATTTCTCTCTGCTGATCTAGATATGAATCGATTTAGAGATGCTAATCTTCCTGTTAGCCGTTGAGCCCCCTTTTTTGTACTTGGCGGCTCCATCCGAAGAATAGCTTCAATTTTATTTGGATTAGCTTCGATTCCTTTTGTTGAAATCAGACAACTAAGGAATTTCCCCTTCTTCACTCCGAAGACACATATCTCTGGATTCAGCTTCAGACCAGCTTGTCTAAAATTAGCTAATGTCTCCTGCAGATCAGCAATGTGATTTTGTTGCTTCGTGCTTTTCACTATAATATCATCAACATATGTTAGCACATTTCTGCCTATCTGAGAATGGAGAACCTTCGCTGTCATTCTACTGAAACTTACTCCAGCATTCTTAAGCCCCTCAGGCATCCGAAGGTAACAATATGTTCCACTAGGGGTTATGAAGCTGGTTTTTGGCTCATCTTCTTTCTTCATCCAAATTTGATGATAGCCTGAATAACAATCTAGCAGACTCATAAGTTCTGACGAAGCTGCTACGTCTACTAGAGAATCTATCCTTGGTAATGGAAACTCGTCCTTCGGGCAAGCCTTGTTGATATCAGTAAAATCGATACACATCCTCCATTTACCGTTGGCTTTCTTCACCATAACAGTGTTGGCTAGCCATTCCGGGTATTTCACTTCTCTGATGACTCTAGCACTAAGGAGTCTTTTCACTTCATTCCAAGCACCTTCGGCTTTGTCATCAGACATTTTCCGAAGCCTCTGCTTTCTGGGTCTGAAGGATGGATCAACATTTAGCGAGTGCTCAATGACATCCCTGTTAACACCACAAAGATCATTGGCTGACCATGCAAAAACATCTTTGTTGTTGAACAAAAACCATATCAGGGTTTTCTCCTGTTCTTCAGACAATTGAGAACCCAGCAGCACCTTCTGCTCTGCAATATCTTCACATAAAAGCATGGGCTTTGGCTGATCGGCCGAAGCAGCCTTCTCCCTTCTGTACTTGTACTGCTCACAAGCTTCGTTTCCATCTATATTATGGATTGCCTTTGAATTTGTCCAGTTCCCTTCAGCTTTTTTGGCAGCTTCCTGACTCCCATGAATAGCAATAGGTCCTTGATCCGAAGGTATCTTCATGCAAAGATATGCTGGATGAAGAATTGCTTCGAAAGCATTAAGTGTTCCACGACCAATGATTGCATTATAGGGGTACTCCATGTCGACAATATCAAACACAACTTGCTCAGTTCTGGTATTGTTAACAAATCTGAAGGTCACTGGCATGGTGATCTTGCCAAGTGCTACAATCTGTCTTCCTCCGAAGCCACAGAGAGGGTGTGTAGCATCATGAATCTTGTCTTCTGGCTCTTGCATTTGTCTGAAGGCCTTAGCAAATATGATATCAGCTGCACTGCCTGTATCAACCAGAACATTGTGGACCAGAAACCCTTTGATAACACAAGAAATAACCATAGCATCATTGTGAGGGAAATCCTTGAGCTAAAGGTCCTCTTGGGAGAAGGTAATTGGGATGTGAGACCATCTTGACTTGATGAAGGGTCCCTGCACCCCGACATGTTGTACTTTTCTCTGTGCCTCCTTCTTCTATTTCTTGTTGGCCGGTTCTGAGCATGAACCGCCTATGATCGGGAGGACCAGCTTTGAAGCTGAAGCAGCTGCAGCCTGGCTCTTGAACGAAGCCATCAACTCAAAAAGTGGAAGTGAGTTCACCGGAGGTGGGCGCCAATGTTGGGCACTTGTTCTCAAAGGCTATGAATTAAGAACAAGGCAACATAAAAAATGTTAAATGATAATGCCCTTCGTCCGTTGAAGCATTATCTCCCCGAGGATTTAATGAACTTCGGACGAAGGTTGTAGATTAAATGTCATGAAGGTCATACCTTCGTGTTCAGGTTTATAGAATAATGTAAAATGAAGAATAAGATATAAAATATGTGTTAGGAACAGATAATATTATTCTAATATTTTATTATATAGATCTGAATATTAAAACATGACATTTGAGTACATTTATACCTTCTTCTTGACGGAAAATAACAATTCCAGTGTGATGCGTCAAGAATTACAAGATCGCGTGAACAGTACAGGGGCACTATTCATCTATTTATAGGCACAGGACACAGCCTATGTGAAATTACATCTATCCCCTTTATAATCAATTACAACACTGACACAAAGCATCATGGGCTTTTGAGTCATTTGACCTTTAAGTCAGTTTGCCCCCTTCGTCTTAGGACTTGCCACTGTGCCGAAGCTCTATCAGTGATAACTTCGACGCTGTTTCTAGAAAGGATCTTGTCGAAGGTGTTTTCCTCTTTTAGGATCTTCGGCTACGAAGCATACCCCCAGCACTTACGTGGAGGAGGTAAGCTGCGAGCCTAGGCTCGTTGCAGCTACATTCTCCGCAGACCTGCTTGATGATCAGCTGGGAATCCCCCTTCACGAGGAGCTGGCAGATCCCTTGGGATAGGGCCACAGACAAACCGAAGATCAGTGCTTCATACTCTGCCATGTTGTTGGTGGCCTTGAACTCAAGGTGCACCATGTACTTCACTTGATCTCCGCTTGGGTTGATGAGGACCACTCCAGCGCCACCACCCTGCTGGCGGGCAGATCCGTCGAAGAAGAGCGTCCAGTGGGGATCTGGACCCCCAGGAGCGCTCGGGGAAGGGGTCCATTCCACGATGAAGCTAGCCAGAACCTGGCTCTTGACAGCGTGGCGAGGCTGGAAGTCCAGTTGGAACTCAGCAAGCTCCGCTGCCCACTTGACGATGTTGCCTGTGGCCTTAGAGTTGTGGAGGATGGCCCTTAACGGGAAGGAGGTCACCACCACGACCCTGTGTGCCTGAAAATAGTGGCGCAGCTTCCTAGACGCAACAAGTACAACATATATAAGCTTGTGCGTCTCAAGGTACCTGGCCTTTGCCTCATGGAGGACCTCGCTGACGTAGTAGACCGGCTTCTGGATGGTCCGGACCTCTGCGATTGGTCCTAAGCCCTCAAGCTGCGTGGTGGCCGGACCACCACCTTCTCCTAGGGGAACTTTCTGACTCCCCTGGGGATGTTGTGCCGTCCTTTCGACGACCAGCACCATGCTCACCGCCTCTGTAGCCGCTGCAATGTACAAGTACAGTGACTCCCTAGCTCCGGAGCTACCAGTATTGGTAGGGTCATAAGGTGCTGCTTCAACTCTTGGAAGGCTCGCTCTGCCTCCTCGGTCCAAGAGAATGGGCCGGACTTCTGTAAGAGCTTGAAGAAAGGTAACGCCCTCTCAGCCAGTCTTGAGATGAAGCGGCTAAGGGCGGCCAGTGACCCCGTAAGCTTCTGGACATCCTTGATTTGGGCAGGAGGCCTCATCGCCTCGATTTCTTTGATCTTCTCCGGGTTTGCTTCAATGCCCCGGTGCGAAACCAGGAATCCCAGCAACTTCGCTGCGGAGACACCAAAGACGCACTTCTCTGGGTTCAGCTTCGTGCATGTTGCCCGCAGCTTGTCAAAGACCAGGGTTAAGTCTTCCACTAGGGTCGACCCTCTCTTAGTCTTGACCACGTTGTCATCGATGTATATCTCTATCATGTCCCTAATCAAGTCACCAAAGGTCTTACTCATCGCCCATACAAATGTCGGCAAGGCGTTTTTCAGACCGTAAGGCATTATAACATAACAGTAAAGCCCATCCACAGTTACAAAAGCGGTATGCTTCCTATCTTGCCTAGACATCTGGATCTGATGGAAACTAGAGTAAGCATCTAAGAAGGACAAGAGGTCGCACCCGGAGGTAGAATCCACGATTTGATCTATTCGTGGAAGTGGATATGGGTCCTTGGGACAAGCCTTATTAAGGCTGGTGTAGTCGATGCACATCCAAAGCTTCCCATTAGCCTTGGGAACTATGACTGGATTAGCCAGCCATACTGGGTGATGGACCTCTTCGATGAAGCCAGCGTGTAGCAGCTTCCGGACCTCCTCACGGATGAAATCCTGCCGCTCAAGGACTGTCTCCGAGGCTTCTGACTCACCGGTTTGGCATCAGGGTGGATCTTCAGATGGTGCTCAATCACCTCCCTAGGGATCCCAGGCATCTGTGACGGTTCCCATGCAAATACATCGGTATTTGCTTGGAGGAAGGCGACGAGCGCGATTTCCTATTTTCCTCAAAATTGCCTGCGATGCGGGTGATCTGGGAGGAGTCCACGCCAACCTGGATGGTTTTGACGGGACCGCTGTCAACTCCAGATGGCTGCACCTTAGGCACCTTGGTAGGCGCCTTGGTACAGGAAGTCGAGGGGTCCCTCCCTCCATGATCTGGGCGAGCAGTTTCTGCCTCCATGGCGTGCAACTTCTCGACAGCTGCAAGCGCAGCGGCACGGTCGCCCCGCATGGTGAGGACCCTAGCAGGAGACGGCATCTTGAGGACCAAGTACCTGTAATGGGCAATGGCCATGAACCGGTACAGGGCCGGCCTGCCAATGATGGCATTGAAGGGGAGGTTAACCTCTGCGACTTCAAACTGGACGTTCTCTATGTGGAAGTTCTCCTCAGTCCCGAATGTAACTGGGAGTGCGATACTCCCAACAGGATACACAGGTTGTGGGCCCACTCCGGAGAATGGGCAAGAGGGTCCCAATTGAAATCCTGGGATCTGCAGCTGCTTGAACGCAGCGTGGCTGATGACGTTGAGCCCAGCTCCACCGTCAATCAGGACATGATGCAGCTTCATGTTGGCGATGACAGGGGCGGTGATGAGTGGTAGTATACCGGCCCCTGCCATGTTTTCGGGGCAGTCGGATGCCCCGAAGGAGATAGTGGTGCTCCGCCACCGCTGATGTGGAGCAGCCTTCGGGACCCCTAGAGTCGCCGACAGGACCTCTTGGCGCAGGGACTTCACGTTCCTACGCGAGGTGAGCTCCCAGCTCCCGCCGTACATCATGTACAGCTTCTTGTGGCGATCGTTGTCGTCACCAGAGTCTCCAGTGAAGACGTCCTTAAGGACCTGCTCGGGGGACTGATACCCGAGGTCCCGTTCTCCCGCAGTCGTGTCACCTTCGTCGACCTTCTTCTTGCCAGGTCGACGACGAGGCGGCGAGCCATCCTTGGAAGCCTGCTCACGCCGCTCGCTGACGCGCCAAATGTCGAAGAGAAAATCCTTCGGCCGGGTGGCGAAATGCACCCGCCCTAATCCTAAGATGAGGAGGGGGCCTAAGCGTTTTGCCTGTTAGGTGGATTCAAGATGAACACAAGAACACGCGATGGTTTATAGTGGTTTAAGCTGCTGGAGCGTAATACCCTACCTCCACTGTATGTAAGTTGTATTGAGTGTGTTGAGCCTATGTAAGTCTATGAGCTTGATTATCTCTCAGCATTCTGAGGCGCTGTGGAGGCTGTTGGGATGGACAGGGCATGACCCACTGTTACCTCCCTGTTGTCGTGGGCGCTTGCCGTGCTCGTTCCAGCCCCCAGTCGCAGCTGCAACGACCGGAGCAGCAGACTATGGCCTCTCGTGGCCACGGTTCTTCTTCTTTTTCTTATTGCCGGCCTGGGTGGCAGCACCTGAGCCACCCGTCTAGGTAACTCCGGTCTGTGGTGCCGAGTGCCATGCACGGCCCTCGGCAGCTCTGGCACATTTGTCGGCTAGAGCGAAGAGCGTAGCAACGGTTTCTACATCATGTGTCGCTAATTTCTCCAACATCTTCTCATCACGCACCCCCTATCGAAAAGCAGTGACAATGGAGGCATCGGAGACGCAAGGTATGGTCCCACGTACCTTTGGTAAAGCAGGATATGAAAGCTCGGAGAGTCTCCCTGGGTTCCTGCCTTACATCATGGAGACGAGCCTCCACACCATGCTGCTGATAAGCACTGGCGAAGTTTGTTGTGAACTGCGCCCAGAGCTCTTCCCAGGAGTAGATGGACCCCGGGGTAAGGTTCATGAGCTAGGTCCGGGCCGACCTGGTCAAGGCTACATGGAAGTAACTTGCCATTACGGCAGTGTTTCCACCGGCTGCCGTAATGGCGGTGACGTAGACCTGCAAGAATTCCGATGGGTTTGACGTACCGTCGTACTTCTCCGGTAGGTGTGGCCGAAACTTGGTTGGCCAAGTTGCCGCACGGAGATGATCCGCTAGTGCGGCAGAGCCCACGTCGACCAATGGGACACCCGCCTAGATTTGGGCGCCCCTTGGAGCTTGTGGTGCGATTGGAACGAAGTCCTGGTCGAGGTTGTGACCCTCGAAGTTTTGTCGGCACTCACGCACCCTCTCCAGAGAGACTCGGGCATCCTCACCCGCACGCCTACGGTTGAATTCTGCCAGCAGGTCGTCAGCCCTCTCTAGAGAGATTCGAGCATCCTCGCCCGCATGCCTGCGGTTGAGCTCTGCTCGCAGTTAGTCAGTCCATGTGCCCCTCACCGAGGGTGAGCGTACAGATGCCAACGCCTCACATTGATGCCGAAATGACCGAGGCCTAGGCCTAGCCGAGCCAGAATGTGCCATGCCGAGGAGACGGTCAACATCTTCACGCCACTGCCTCATGGCCCCCGGCGAGGCCGTGGAGCTTGGAGGGTTGCGTAGCAACTCCCTGGCTGCAGACAATGCCCTAGGAGCAGCCATTGACGGAGCCCTGGATGACTGCACGGGTGTGTGCTGCTGCACAGCGCGCACAGCAGCAGCACCAGGCGCAGGGCGGTTGGAGCCCCGTGGCATGGAAGATGATGCCTCTTCCTCCATCAGGAAGTCCTCAGGCAAGTCGTGGTGCTCGACGATCTGAACCATCGTGTCGAGCAAGGAAACAGGCGAAAAACTCAAAGCCAAGCCCCCTACCTGGCGCGCCAAATGTCGGAGAGAAAATCCTCTGGCCAGGTGGCGGAATGCACCCGTCCTAATCCTAAGATGAGGAGGGGGCCTAAGCGTTTTGCCTGTTAGGTGGATTTGGGATGAACACAAGAACACGTGAGGGTTTATAGTGGTTCAGGCCACTGGAGCGTAATACCCTACCTCCACTTTATGTAAGTTGTATTGAGTGTGTTGAGCCTGTGTAAGTCTGTGAGCTTGAGAGTCTGTCCCTTGTAACGTTGTGTGCCTTCCCTTTTATAGTTTAAGGGAGACACAAACAAGGATGCTGAGCCCCGACATGTGGGCCCAGAAGCATAATGGTAGGAATACATTATGTGAATAGTAAATGCTGACAGCACACAAAGATCCTCCGCCTTAGTAACGCATGTGTAATCAGTGGGAGTCATGATGACCGCAGTCCATGCAGCATTGATAGGTAGTAACCCATTTTCTGGTAACGTGCGAGTAATGGTGAGTAACAGCGTGGCCCACGTATCATGGACTGAGCACGCCGCCTGTCAGTGGAATTAGGGATGAAAGTGGTAATTCGAACTATTAGGACAAATTTAATATTTTAAAATAGATATGTATAAAATTTGATATTGATTTTTTCTTATGTTATCAAGCACATTAGTACAAATATGAATAAAATATTACATAAATTGTTTTATGTATTATTTGCTCCCTATAACACAAAAAGTTGAAAAAATTACTGAATTTGTTTTCGAATTCATACCGAAGTTTATATCTATTATTTGAGAAAATATATGATGAATTTGAGGTTTACCTTTTATGAATCTTTAGAAGCTGAATGTTAAAAACAAGAATACAAATTTGTATTATAGATTCTATATCATATTTATTTGCAATCAAAGAAAAATGGCTAAAAAACTGATTACCGAATAAATACCGTTTCCGACCGTTTTCATCCCTAAGTGGAATGGACAGCACGTCTTATCCGTAATGAATGCGAAGGCGCGCGTAGCCCAGAGACGTCATGCTAGGTTCCACCCATTGGCTTATGCCGCACGCAGTATACCACGTGGTAGCATCGGGTCTCTGCCTGAGCGGGGAGTAGGAGTGTATGCGAATAGGTCCGGATCCCACCAGACCAGGTCTGGACACATGTCGGCACCGGACCCCCCGCCTAGGCCCTGATTAGGGCCTGGGTGTGTTCTGTCCTGGAACCTTGGGACCCTACTGTGGGTGGCCTAGACCCCATATGGGGGGGTCTGGATCCCATTCTAGGGGTCCGGTCCATACACGTGGGGGTCCTGGACTAAACTTGGAGGTCTAGACTATATATCCAGGGGTCCGACACTTTCCCATGGGGGTCCGGACTCACTGTTGATGCCTTGGAGTATATCACTTTCTCTGGACACGTGGCGGCTCCGGACGCGCCCGTGTGGTGGGGTCTGGCGCTGTTGCTGGCCCAGAGTAGTCGCCCGAGACTAGGGCGAGTCATGGCCTGGTCCCACATACACCTCTTTTACCACGCGACTAAAGATAGCCGCGTGGGTACTGCGTCTTTATACAGTAGCAAGGGGTACCTTAGTTTCAGGGTACTGACACCAACTACTCCTCTGGTTCCTCTAATTAATCAGCTAAGGGCATCCCATTCCACCCTCATGGTTGCACTGTTATCCCGGGTTGTCACTCCCTAAACAGGTCCTTATGGAAAGGTACTCAGGAAACAGCCTGAGTCCCCTAAAGTATCACAAGAACATCATCGGGATAACATAATCGTATCATTAATATTCACATCATGTTCATTGATTAAAGTAAAGCAATAGCATAAAGCTAACCATGATAACCCAAAAGGTAAACAAGGATAAGGTAAATACATGCTAGTCAATCCTTAAGTTTTTAATAATGTAATGCGGGATGGTGAATTATAAAATAGATAGGACATAATAGGTTAGAGGACACTTGCCTTCACCAGGTTGTTGCTCAGAGAGGTCTTCGGCAACACACTCATGAACCACGGGCTGCTCGTTGTCTAAATAAAGCGATCATACATTCAATACATTTGGAAAGTATAAATGAACAGCACACCAAACATGTACAATCAAGTATAAACTAGTTTGACAAGACATTATGAACATAAAAGGGTAGACTTAAATGACAGGGTTTAATATAATTAGAGATCAATGATTATGGATCACATGGCTTAGTTGTACTAATTTTGGTGGGACACAAAATTACAACATAAGTAACTTTATACACAACATTTTATCAACCTCACAATATTAAACATCTAATTATAGTTAAGGTTTCCCTTTTTATTTATTTTCCTAAATGGATAAATTAACACCTAAACTGTGGGGGACAGATATCCCCCATGTCCACTAGAAGGATAGAAGGCCTCGTGAAAGGCCTTGGGCCTATTGTTTCGCAAGGCCATCCCTTCGTGGGCCAGGGGAGAGCTGTTGACAGAATGGGCCGATGCAGGGAATGGGCGAACACAGGCCAGAGCGGCTCGCGGGGTTTGAGCGCTATCCACAGCTCTGATCCGATTCTCCCGAGTGACCACCTTGGACATCGGAACCAAATGAGAATAAGTCGGCAAGCTTGTAGGAAGATAAGTTCAGTCGGTTCACTATTACTTAGGAATACATCATTATCATACACACATGTAGTGCCCCATGGTCGGATATATAAGGCCTAGGGGGCACCCCATCAAAAAGGGGGTCATTTCATCAGCCATCAGCTCAGTTCTCTAGCATTCTCCATACTGGAGAATTCCCCTGTAACCCACTACCTAAAAGATCCACACCAGGAAGTAGGGTGTTACGCCTCTCAAAGCGGCTCGAACCTATAGAAAACTGTCTACCGTCTCTCATGCGTCGCGCACGAACCATTGAGTTACAATCAGCAACACTGTCCTACCCAAAAGCACCTTGAGGGGTAACCCTCGGTGCACGGTTGGGCCCCAAACACCGACAGCTAGCGCGCTAGGTAGGGGGTGTGTCGTTGATCCAACCTAACTCAATGGCTGTCCCTTCCCAGTATAAGATCGCTCTCCGCCCTGGATCCGTGTTCTGCTTCGGGACCATCTCGTCCATAGCAGATGAAGAAGGAATTATACACCGCATAGCGGATCCACTGGAGAAAAAGCTTTCCTCGGAAATCTCCGAGAAAGCCGGAACAAGGCAGCAGGTAGTGCAACCTCCTGCACCCCAGGCAAAAACTACCTTCTGCAAGTCAAGAGTCGGGAATTCACTCGCCCGAAAAACCCCAATGTCCACTTCACCCACAAAGGAGTGGACACGGATTATAAGAAAGAAAGAAGCAAGCGGGATGGAAGCCCGTCAAGTTATCTTTCCGACACCTCTGTCCTCAAAGAAGGATGGAAAAGAATTCATCGCTGCAGCAACTCCTTTCTACCCCGATATCCTCTTCATCAGGGGGAGACTGGAGTCATCTCCCATCTCCGATGATGAGCCAACCATGCTAGGGGAAGAATCACCTCAGCGAGAATCCCGGCGACAGAGAAACAGACGCCGAAACATTCGGCGACATCACGAGGCTGGGGAGCGAGACCCAATGCAGCCTGTATCACGGGATGAGGCCTCGGAAGTCGGAGAAACTCCTGATGAACGGTTCGTCTGATAAAGAAGGAATTCTCGCCGATGTGACCACCGGCAAGCTCAAGACCGAGATCGAGAACAAGCAGAGCAGGATGCGAGGTTACACCGGGGGAACCCTCTCTTCGCCCGGAACCTAAACCCTAACTTCGCTCGTGCTATGAACATGCCGAGTGAAGTCGGAGGAGTATTGGCTCGAATAGCTGATGGCCTCCCCCGAAATCCGGACGCCGAAGGATACCGGCGGCTGCTCACTCGGGCGGCTAATCATCTCCTACCTCTTGCTCATCCCCCAGGTGACTTGCGGCACGCCATCAACAGTCGGCGAGATGCACGGAGTTCCATCAATGCTTCGCGCGAACGACGACACAAAAACAAAATAAGGCGCTAGGAGGAATACGATCGAGACCATGGAATCCCGGCGCAAAGTCACACCGCCCTAGTGGAATCGGTAGCAACTTCAACTAGTGGCCCGACACGGGGATGGTTGAGACGGAACATCAGCAACTCTCCTGCCCAGGATCGGTGCCATGAACGTCGACAGGAGGACACATGTGGAGTATCCACACTTACTCCACATCTTAGGGCCATTCAGTGGCCCCCAAACTACAAGGTCTCCAATGTCGACAAGTACGAGCCTAAGCAGGACCCGGGAGGTTGGTTGGCCGTCTATATGACCGTTGCCCGGGCCACTGAGGCAACTGAAGACATGATGACTGCGTACTTGCCCATCATTCTCGGATAGGATGTGTTACAGTGGCTGCGACACCTTCCACGACATTGTATCGACGACTGGAGCGATTTCAGTCGGCGCTTCATCGCCAACTTTCAGTCCCTCTCCGACAAACTGGCACAGCCATAGAACCTCAAATCCATTAGGCGCCGGGGCGATGAAACACTCCGATCGTACCTCAAGAGATTCCAGACCATGAGAAATCGTATCCCCGAAGTCACCGAGGCAGCGGTGATTGAAGACTTCTACCGGGGATCTAATGACTCGGCCTTCGTCCGAGCCATACTGTAGAAGCCGCCAATCACCTCCGAGCAGCTGTTTCGAGAAGCGGACCTCTACATCACCACTAACGAACGGGCTTAGGACCTCATCGGGGGAGCAAAACCTGTGCCATCTACACCACGGCGAGACACGAACCAGCAGCCCAATAAGTGTTGGGAGAAGAGGCCACGTGAAGGGATCCACACCATCGGACCACCCATCTCTCGTGCCCGAGGGGCGCCCCGCGGAGGCGAGCGAACGCTGGATGACATCCTCGACGCCCAGAGTCTGTACCACAAGGATATGCGCCACACCCTACGAAACTGCAGAGACATCAAGCATTCCGTCAGGAATGGCCGATCATTCCAGGCTCTACCACCTCCCCCACCACGAGGAGGGCCTGGCAAACCTAGGCAGCCCCAACAACAAGAAAGGGGAGGGGGCAGAGCATTCCTGCGTGTTGACGGGGAGGTCAACGTCATCTTCGGAGGACACGGGTCATAGGAGAACAGAAGGCAGCAGAAGCTCAATGACCGACAGGTACTGGTAGAAAACACTAGCACCCCAGCTCCCTACCGGTGGTCGGAATTCCCGATCACCTTCAGCCGAGTGGATCAATGGCTCAACTTTGACCGTCCGAGCAAGTACCCGCTCCTCGTCGATCCGGTGATCCGAGAGAGCAGGGTAAAAAAGGTACTGCTGGACAGGGAAGCAGCATCAATGTTACCTTCCCCCGGACGCTCTTGGGCTTGGGGGTCGCACTCAAAGACCTCACTGAGTCAGACACCCCTTTCTTCGGCATTGTGCTGACCGAAGGAGAGTACCCGCTCGGGCAAATCTACATGTCTGTTACCTTTGGAACTCCGGAAAACTACAGAGCCGAGTTCCTGAGATTCGAGGTGGCAAGTTTTGACTACGGATACAACGCCATCATCGGCAAGCCAGGACTAGCAAGATTCATGACTATTCCACACTATTCTTACATGATATTGAAGATGCCAGGACCACAAGGAATCATCACCGTGCATGCTGACTTCCAAGGCACCGCGGAATGCTTTCGAGGAGCCATCCAGGTGGCTCTCACCACTAAACCACCAACGACTTCCTCCGCACAGGTGAACTCAAAGCCTGAAGAAGATCTCACGATACCTGCAAATGAGACTCAAATCGCGACCTCCATGCGGTCGACTGAGGAGACAAAGAGGATCAACCTAGGGTTCACTGATGAACACAAGACCGCCATCATCAGCTCTAGCCTCGACGACAAATAGGAAAGCGCGCTTGTCTGGTTCCTGCAAGATAACCGAGTTGTGTTCGCATGGCAACCTGTGGACATGCCGGGAGTCCTAAGAGAACTAGCTGAGCACAAATTGAAGGTCTATCCTCAAGCAAGGCCGATTCGACAGAGACTGCGTCGTTTCACGCTTGACAAAAGAGAAGTTATTCGCGCCGAGTTAGCGCGCTTAGTGGCAGCAAGATTCATTAGAGAAGTATTGCATCCTGAGTGGCTAGCAAATCCTGTTCTTATACTCAAAAAGAATAAAGTGGATTGGTGCATGTGCGTCGACTATACTGATCTCAACAAACACTGTCCGAAGGATCCCTTCGGGCTCCCTAGAATAGATCAAGTGGTTGATTCGACCGCCAGATGTTCTATGTTGTCCTTCCTAGACTGCTATTCTGGATACCATCAGATCAGCTTGGCAAAGGAGGACAAAGAAAAGACTGCATTCATCACCCCGTTCGGAGCTTTCTGCTACACCTCCATGTCGTTCGGCCTCAAGAACGCGGGAGCAACCTACCAGAGAGCTATTCAAACCTGTGTAGCCGATCACTGGGGCAAGCAGGTAGAAGCTTATGTCGATGATGTGGTAATAAAGACAGAAAACTCAGAAAACTTCATTTAAGATTTGCAGCTGGTCTTCAACAGCTTGAGGCGATATTGATGGAAGCTCAATCCAGAGAAATGTGTCTTTGGAGTACCCGCAGGAAAATTACTAGGATTCATTGTCAGCCACTGAGGAATTGAAGCCAACCTAGAAAAAATCGAGGCTACCATGAGAATGGAAGCGCCGCAATCACAGAAAAAAGTGTAGAGGCTTACTGGATGCATGGCGGCCCTTAGCAGGTTCATTTCAAGGCTAGGCGAAAGAGGCATACAGTTCTACAAGTTGCTCAAGAAGGTGGAAAAATTTCAGTGGACCATAGAGGCGCAGGAGGCTCTAGAGACACTGAAAAAGTTCCTGACCACGCCACCAGTACTCAAGCCACCACGTCGGCCCATGCTGAATTAGCCGGCAGAAGATCTGCTACTATACATCTCCTGCATGACTCATGTGGTAAGCACCACGTTAGTAGTCGAGCGGGTGGAGGAAGGACACACATATCTAGTACAGCATCCGGTCTACTTCATCAGCGAAGTTCTGGGACCCTTTAAAAAGAAGTATCCCCAAGTTCAAAAACTACTATACGCGGTACTTCTAACCGCTCAAAGCTCTGTCACTACTTTGATGACCACAAAGTCATAGTAGTCACCAGGTTTCCAATAGGGGATATCCTTCACAACAAAGAAGCCATCGGAAGAATAGTCAAGTGGGCCTGCGAGCTGGGAGCTCATGACATAGAGTTTCGGCCTTGCACAGCTGTAAAGACTCAAGCACTAGTTGACTTCGTATTAGAGTGGACTGAGCAACAAGTTCCTGACAACCCAGAGGCTATTTAAGTATAACGAATGTATTTCGATGGCTCATTGAAACTACAGGGAGCAGGCGTAGGGATCCTCTTCATTTCCCCTGGAGGTGAACAACTCAAGTCCGTGTTTCAGCTATTATTCCTAGCATCAAATAATGCTGCAGAACATGAGGCATTGATCCATGGGTTGAACATTGCCATATCACTGGGCGTTAAGAGACTGATGGTATACAGGATTCACTAGCAGTCATAAGCCAGATAAATAAAGATTGGGATTGCTCGACTGATTCTATGGGCAAGTACTATACATCCGTCCGAAAATTAGAAGACAAGTTTGAAGGGTTGGAATTCCATCACGTGGAAAGAGACCGCAACGCAGCAGCAGACGCGTTGTCGAAGCTGGGATCCAGTCAGGCCCAGGTCCCACCCGGAATCTTCGTCCAGGAAGTATCACGCCCAAGTATTCCCTCAGACTAGACGGAAGAATGCAACACCTTGAGCCAACCAGAATCGGACCCTAATGACTGGAGAGAGCCTATCATCAGGTACATAAAGAATGAAGAAGAATCGGATGATAAGGCTGCAGCAGAACGCATCACGAGACAGTCGGCCCACTACACCCTCATAGGGGGCGCACTGTATAGAAGGGGTGCAACAGGAGTCCTCATGAAGTGCATTTCCTCAACCACTGGGAAGCAGCTATTGGATGAAATCCACGTCGGATAGTGTGGAATACATGCATCATCCAGAACTCTGGTTGGGAAAGTCTTCAGGTCCGGTTTCTATTGGCCAACAGCAAAGAGTGATGCCGCTGAGTTAGTCCAAAGATGTGAAGCTTGCCAGTTCATGTCAAAGCAACAACATTTACCGGCACAGCAGCTGCAGACCATACCTGTAACATGGTCGTTTGCATGCTAGGGGCTAGACATGATTGGACCCTTCAAGAAAGCTCAGGGAGGCTATACCCACGTGCTGGTTGCCATTGACAAGTTCATCAAATGGATAGAGTACAAGCCTATTACTTCTTTAACCTCAGCCAAGGCAGTGGAGTTCATACAAGACATAATATTCAGGTTCGGGATACCGAATAACATCATAACCGACCTGGGATCCAACTTCACCAGCTCTGAATTTTTTGATTTCTACGAACAACGGAGTATCCAGATCAAGTATGCCTCAGTAGCACACCCAAGAGCCAATGGTCAGGTGGAAAGGGCCAATGGAATGATACTGGAAGCACTCAGGAAGAAAGTGTTCGACAAATATGAAAAGTTTGCAGGAAAGTGGATCAGAGAGCTGCCGTATGTGGTTTGGAGCTTGAGAACTCAACCTAGCCAAGCTCTATATGGAAATACCCTGTTCTTCATGGTCTATGGTTCGGAGGCAGTGCTACTCGCCGACCTCAGATTTGGGGCACCGAGGCTGGTCTTTGAAAGCATAGCTAAAGCAGAAGCTACCAGGCTAGAGGATATTGATGTGCTGGAGGAAGAGCGATTGAACACAGTAATTCAGTTAGCCAGGTACCAGCAGACCTTGAGGCGCTATCATGATAAAGCCATACGACACCGATCCTTTGTAGTGGGAGACTTGGTCCTTCGCCAAATTCTAACGGGGGAAGGACAACACAAGTTATCACCACTATGGGAAGGGCCATTCATTGTATCAGAGGTCACTCGGCCAGGATCATACTGGCTTACTCAAATGGATGGCACGGAAGTGGGGAATTCATGGAACATAGAGCACCTTAGAAAGTTTTACCCTTAGCAAGGCCTCAAAAGCTATCGGAGCAGCATTGTACTCTGTAATTGGAGAATCCGTCACCAATAAAGTTTTCATCTTCAAAGGCATTCAAACTATTGACTATCAATAGACTTCTTTTCGATTGGACTCGGAATCAACACGTTTACTCGACTTAGGGTGACCACTATACCCTACTAACGGAGCAATCGGCTTAAGTCGGTGATGACTTAAGACGGTGCAACATGCTCGCGTTTGCTCGACTTAGGGTGACCACTATACCCTACTAACAGAGCAATCGGCTTAAGTCGGCGACGACTTAAGACGGTGCAACATGCTCGCGCTTACTCGGCTTAGGGTGACCACTATACCCTACTAACAGAGCAATCGGCTTAAGTCGGTGATGACTTAAGACGGTGCAACATGCTCGTGCTTACTCGACTTAGGGTGACCACTATACCCTACTAACGGAGCAATCGGCTTAAGTCGGCGACGGCTTAAGATGGTGCAACATGCTCACGCTTACTCGACTTAGGGTGACCACTATACCCTACTAACGGAGCAATCGACTTAAGTCAGCGACGACTTAAGATGGTGCAACATGCTCGCGCTTACTCGACTAAGGTGACCACTATACCCTACTAACGGAGCAATCGTCTTAAGTCAACGATGACCTAAGACAGTGTGACATGCTCATGCTGACTCGGCTTAGGGGAACCACTATACCCTACTAACGGGACAATTGACTCAAGTCAACAATGACTTAAATCAGCATGATACGATCACATCTACCTATCTTAAGGTGATCACTATGCCTTACCAGCCAGGCGATTGGCCTAAGTCAGAAAAAGTTCCAAAACCAGCACGCCACATTTACCATCACAATTGTTCAGGATGACCGTCATACCCTAACAACAAAAACAATTAGTACTCCAGGAAAATAGAATGTTATACTTGTCAACACCAAGGACACGTTCTAGTGCCCTATCCACAAAACATTCAAACACAGCCATCACACACACATAGAATTCATAGTACATTCAGTGTTTCGCAGGATGTCACCGCATCGAAACGTCTCTGCTGGCAATGTTTTTTGCAGGAGCAATCGAGGAAGAAGGGTGACTCGAGGCATCAGGCGCAGCCTTGACGTCGGCGACAATGTCATCAGGAACCACTATGTCGGGCCTCCTCATCAAGATCCACCCTGCGCGAATGGCTTTGTCCATAGCCTTGTCGCGCTGAGCCTTCAGAACGGCGCAACTGTCCTCTGAAGCTTTGACAGCCAGTCGAGCAGTTTCTAGCTCCTGTGCGGTGAGTTTCTTCGAAGCACGAAGATCTTTAATGGTTAAATCTTTGGCTGATAACTGCTGTCCAAGCCGCTAAACTTCATCCTAAGATACTTGCAGCTCGCGACGATGATGGTCCAGGTCCGACATAGTGAAGCAGTGGCTCCTTTCCAAAATAGTCAAGGAGTTGCTAGCGTCATGATATAACCTGTCCAGATTATCACGAGAGGCCACAAGTGCTCGTCTTTCCTCCTACGAACAAAAATCAACACTCAGCACCCAGTCAACAATGAGCATGGCAAAGTCAACCAAGGGAGTTTACCTCATGTGCCATCCTTTCCGAGTCAAGCTAAGCATTGAGAGAAGAGTTCAAAAAGCGCGCGTCATCCAGAGAAGCAGAAACTCAGGCCAGGTCGGCTTGACCTTGAGAATACTTCTCCTCAAGATCAGAGTATCGCCAGGTTAAGTCGGCTTGACTTCAAAGATATTTTTCCTCAAGCTCAGAGTACCGTTGGGTCATATCTGACAATGCAGCTGAAAGGGGATACACGATTAGAAACAGGTTGATCAATAAAAACAACTAAGGAAGAAACGAGGTCACTAACTAGCATTCGACGCCTTCAAGTCAGCAATCTATTTCTAAAGCAGCAATGGGTTCCACTGCATTAGAGACAGAGCTCCTTCTGGGACAGTGGCACCATACGACCTCAGCTGGGCAGACATTCCATCAACCAAAGCTTGTGATCAAAGACAAATAAGTATAAGAAAGATAATTTACCAAGAAGAACAATAAAAGGCAAGTAGTTGACTCACCTGAAGATTGGAGAGGAACGATGGTAAACTCAAGTCAGGGGGAGCTATGTCATGGCTTGACGGAGGAAGATCAGCAGGAACAATTTGAAGAACGTTGTCAAGAGTGAGCTCAGCCCTGCCAATAGATAATAGACTTCTCGCATCTAGCTCGCCGACCTCCAAGGCGACTTGTTTGTTCAAACCCGTGGAAGCATGCATTGTCGTCGCCCCATCGGATCGAGGTGGAAACGACCCAACATGGACTTCCATGGAGGTGTGGGAAGGAGAGCTCACCTGAACACCCTCGGGGGCTGGGTTGCAGCTTGCTCTACCCACTAG
Organism: Zea luxurians; assembly: GCA_029449295.1. Taxonomy (NCBI): domain Eukaryota; kingdom Viridiplantae; phylum Streptophyta; class Magnoliopsida; order Poales; family Poaceae; genus Zea; species Zea luxurians. Next base: position 11,637,422 of record JAOPSE010000051.1, on the reverse strand, counting down.
AGTCGGATCAGTACCGGCAACACCCTTGGGGGTTGGGTAACTGCCAGCACCACCCTCGAGGGCTGCGTTTTCTGCAGCATTCGCCTCTAAGGCTGAGGGCTCCCCTGTCACCCCCATGGGAGTCGGGCAACTCGAACCAACGCCTTGGCATTGAAGACTGCCTTCCAAAGTCGATGATGCACGAGACACTGCTCGGGATACCTCCAATCCCACATCTAGAATTTCTGAACAAACAGCCATCACATCATCAGCAGTTGGCTCCGATACCAAATCCTCAGGGATGACCTCCTCAAGGGCCTGATCAAAATCCGATATTGACAGTCCCTGAAGACTGGCAAGAGCTGACAGAGCTAGAGAAGGAATATCACTCCCCCCTCACTACCTTTGTAATGTCGGCTATTCTTACGGATCAACAGGACTTCTTCTTCCTCCTCTTCTTCATCTTCATCAAATATACAAACAGCAGCCAGTGCACGATCACAATCCTTGGCATCAACCTCAGGAAGGACCTTTGCTAGCACTTCATCACGAGCTGGAGCAGAAGAACCTGCACCTTGGTCCAAGCATGACAGTCACCGAAGCTGCCTTTTCTTCTTCTTTTCCTCAACAGGTGCAGTCGGGTGGCTAAATCGGTGGGGACGCTTTGGGCGAGCACCTTCAGGCTTCCGAGTCTCCAATGCTTTGCCAAGTCCTTGTCCAGTCGTGATAACCATCGGCTCAGCATGGGTCGAGTCAGCAGATTCCCCAGCCAGCATACTAAGCACAACATCTATCTCTGCATCATCTGTGCTAGCTGGCATCTCAAAATGAGTTTGCCTCTCATCATTGGGAAGATTCCAAAGAGGGGGCAATCAGAGCCTCAATGTCATCGGGAGAGGGTCGCACTCTAAGACCCAGACTACCATCACTAGCAGGAGGGTTGAACACAAATTCAGAAAATGACCTATGAGGTGGCAGATTCTAGGCAGAATAGGCGACAGGAGCACCAACATTTGACACTCTGCCCCTCAGAATCATATCCAGTTAGCTCACCAGATCTTCAGTGGGGATTTTCTTGTTTGTGACCCAGGTAGAATCGTTGATACCACTGTACAGATAAGCTGGGTACGCCTTGTCCTTCAAAGGCTGAATATTCTTGAAGACGAAATCAGCGACCATAGCTTCAGCAGTCAAACCTCAATCTTTCAACAAGCAGACCTCCACAACCAACACTTTTGCCTCTGTTATCTCTAAAGGGGTTGGAGATTCTACCCAGCTTGGAGTACGGACATCTGGCTGCCTCCTCGACCGAGGGGGAAGGGACTCGTAGTGATTCTCCACGATGAACCACTCGAGGCGCCACCACTTGATGCTATCCTTCAGGGGGATGTCGAGGTACTCTGCTTTCCTCCCACGACGCAGTTCCAGACTGGCGCCGCCAACAAGTTGGTGCTGTCCCCTAGCCATCCTGGGTCGACAATGAAACATATACTTACAGAGGCTGAAATGGGGAAGAATTCTGAGATAGGCCTCACACAGATGAATAAAAATGGAAACTTGCAAGATAGAATTAGGGTTCAAGTGGGTCAAGTTCAGATCGTAAAAATCAAGGAGACCGCGGAAGAAGGGAGAAACAGGAAGAGCAAGGCCACGGATAAGAAAAGGAACATAGACGACGGACTCATGAGTGTCCTCCGTCGGAACAGTAACCCCGCGGCAAATCCGCCAAGAATAGAGTTCCTTTGGAGGTAAAACCCCAACATCCACAAGGTGAAGAAGATCAAACTCTAAAATTACAGACATATGGTTACCCGCGAATGGCAACTGACTGTTGGGGTCGATTGGTGGGATGATTGCCACGATGGAGCTCTCCTTCTTCCGTTTTGGCGCCATCGCAATCTTATCGACGAAACGGACAGGAGCAATATCTCAGGGAAGCAGAGTGGTTCCAGGCGGAAATGTGAAATTAGGGCATGGAAATCAAAACGCACATCGGCGCGAGTATAAATGGGGCTTTCCCGGATCAGGTGCTATTTCTAAAAGTGCCAAGTCATCACTCGGAAAAGTGAAACTCCATGCATGGCTCAACGATTACCTCTAAAACGCCAGCAACATCTAACTCGGCTCGGCATTACCTCTAAAACGCCGGTAGTATCAAGCACCACTTGGTGTTACCTCTAAAACGCCGGTAGTGTCAAGTGTCACTCTGTGGTTACCTCTAAAACACCAGTATCATCAGCTATCGCCTGACGGTTACCTCTAAAACGCCGGTGGATTTAAACATGACTCGTCGGCTACCTCTAAAAATGCCAGTGTCATCAGCTGTTGCTCGGCGGTTATTTCTAAAAACGCCAACGGCACTAGACGTAAGGACGAACTGTCAAACGGTTATAAAGAAGAAGCAGCAAAAGAGCAATATGCACTCAGGGTAACCAGAGTCCTTCATTGCATAGAGGAGGGAAGTTTGACAAATTCAAAGACTGACTCATTATGAGTCAGCCTTGTTTTCCCTTTTTTAACTACATTACATTACCCTACACTACACTACTACGCTACTTACACTACGCTATACTACTAACTACTACTACTACATTATTCTACTACTACTACTGCTGCTACTAACTATTCATACTAATATTTAAGCCAGTGGCGCTTTGCCACTGACCTTGCCGCCGCTGCCGCTGCCCTTGCCGCCACCGTCGCTATCGCCGTTGCCGCCCTTGACGCCGTCGTCGTTGCCTCCGTCGCCACCGCCACCACCGCTGTTGTCGCTGCCGCTTCCTTCCTTGGACGAGTTGGAAGAGTTCTCCTCGTCCGAGGAGACCTCCGACTCATGCGAGCCCTCGAGCCCGGTGCGCTCGACGGACTGGATGTACGTCCACACCTCGGCATCTATCCCCTGGGAGTCGTCCGAGTCGTCGGACGACGTCGGGGGGGGGGAAGCATACTTCGGCGACCCCTTGGACTTGAAGGAAAACTCCTCCTCCGAGTACTCAGAATCACTGAAGTCCTCCGAGGGAAGACTCTGCTCACGCTTTTGTTTGTCGCCAGAGCGACGTGGCGAACCCTGACCCTTCTTGTCCTTGCCCATGATCGAACGAAGGAGAAGAAGGAGTCGGAAAAGAAGAAATGGATGATAGAAGGAAGGTGAAAAGAACAATGGTGCAAGAAGGCTATTTATAGAGGACAGGAGTGACCGTCCACTTCCTACCACGCCCGCTGAACAGTCGCAAATATTCAATAAGCAATTCAAGCCGCCTAAAAACGAGTCAGGCAACAGACGCCGCTTCGCATAACACGACATCATTTGGACTAAGGTCAACTGCTCAGGCAATATGATTACGCCCCACGGTCACGTCTAGTTACTACTCCAGGACAGTGTGCTAAACGCTCTGCGTACCAAGACGTCCCTTGGTTACACCCATTAGGGGGGACAGCCAGGAATTTTCAATAGATTTTTTGAACAAGTCACGTCCATATAGTATACACAATGAATGTATTGAGGCAGAAGGAAGATATCGACAGAGATCAAAGGAAATCCAAATATAGCTACTGAACTGCAAGTCTAGTCAGCAGAAGCATCGAAGCATAGAGCAAGGTGAAGACCAGCCAAGGGCCATCTACTAGACGTCCAATCCGTCACCGATCAAATAAATTTCAAACCTAACAGGGCATGGGCAGACCACATTGTTTAAATTCACAAGAGCATGGATGAAGATAAAAATGTTGATTTCTAAAGCATGAGACGAAGATAAAATGCTGATTTCTAAAGCATGAGACGAAGATAAAATGTTGATCTCTAAAAGCATGAGATGAAGATCTTTGAGTGGATTATTTTCAACAATCCACTCAAAGCTCGGGGGCTACACCAATTGGGTGCACCTCCGGTGCACCCAATGAATCCTTAACTCTAAAGGACAGAATGCTGATCTCTAAAGCATAAGCTGATGACAGAGTGTCGATTTCTGAGGCATGAGACGAAGATCGTTGAATGTACCAAAGGAGGACGATAGAAGATTGTTTTTTACTGAGTCATTCTGAGTTCAGAAGCAACGTTCAACAGGTGCATCTTTGAAGCGCCCATTACCAAAATGAAAATCAAAACCGCAAGCTAGACCTAGAATCTTTGGGTCGATTATTTCAAAATCAACTCAAAGATTGGGGGCTTGTGGGGGATAGATATCCCCCGAGTCCACTAGAAGGCTAGAAGGCCTCGCAAAAGGCCTTAGGCCTATTGTTTCATAAGGCCATCCCTTCGTGGGCCAGGGGAGAGCTGTTGACAGAATGGGCCAACGCAGGGAATGGGCGAACGCGGGCCAGAGCGACTCGCGGGGTTTGAGCGCTATCCACAGCTCTAATCCGATTCTCCTGGGTGACCACCTTGGACATCGGAACCAAATAAGAATAAGTCGGCAAGATTGTAGGAAGATAAGTTCAGTCGGTTCACTATTACTTAGGAATACATCATTATCATACACGCATGTAGTGCCCCACGGTCGGATATATAAGGCCTAGGGGGTACCCCATCAAAAAGGGGGTCATTTCATCAGCCATCAACTCAGTTCTCTATCATTCTCCATATTGGAGAATTCCCCTGTAACCCACCACCTAAAAGATCCACACCAGGAATTAGGGTGTTACGCCTTTCAAAGCGGCCCGAACCTGTAGAAAATTGTCTACCGTCTCTCGTGCGTTGCGCACGAACCATTGAGTTACAATCAGCAACACCGTCCTACCCAAAAGCACCTCGAGGGGTAACCCCGGATGTGCGGTCAGGCCCCAAACACCGACATAAACCAAGACCAAAAATTAGAGCACACAGACTGTGGATGAACATAATTTATTTGAACAGAGAATATTCCTATGAACATTTTGCAATTAGAACCACTAAATTTGGAGTTCATATGAAAAAGATATGAAATAAACAAGTTTTGAAGTTTAAAATGTGAAATTAAGCCTAATTCTGTGATTATTTAAAAGGTCAGGGGTCTGTTTAAAAGAAACCAGGGGTCTGTGCGCTAAAACTCAGGATAGCGGGTTGATTCTTGTAAACCCAAGGGTCTCTTACGCAAAACTGCCACATGAAGGGGTATCAGGTAATCTGGACCGCACGATCATGAGCGGATGGCCGAGATTAGATTTCGCAGTCGAGTGTCCGGGTGCAGGCGTGCGGCGAGCGCTGACAGGTGGGCTCGGGGTGTCAGTGACCTAGGGTAGGGCTGACAGGCCGGGCGCAGCTGCAGGGGCGCGGATGAGGGGAGCGGGGCTGAGCAGCTCGATCTACATCGGACGGTTGAGATTAGATCTGTTCTGATTAAATCCAGACCGCCAGATCTCAGACGGACGCCCGAGATCCAACGACCGGCGACTAGTCATGGGTGCGGTGGCGCCGCTCGACCTCACGGTGAGGTCTCGCCGGAGACAAGGGGGGCAGCCACGATGGGGCTCTAGGGGCTTGGGGAAAGGCTCAGGCGGGTTCAGGGCGACATGGCGAACTCGACCGTGGGCACCACACCGGCGCGGGGACACCAGAGAGCGCGAAACACGGCGAGGCGGGCTAATGGCAGCGCGGATCCACTCCGACGAGGAATTGCGTGGGCACTAGGGCAGTAACGAACGAATTAAGTGCATAGGGAGGTTGCTCACCATGAGTTAGAACTCAGGAGCGCTTGGAGGACAGCGGGGAGGCAGTGAAGTCTCGGGTCAATAGTGGTGGACTCCGATTGCACGGGAAAACACTCCGGTGAGCGTAGACCGGGCAAACCAGAGGGGAAGAAGGCGATCCAAGGGGTGTCCCGAGTTGCTAACGGCGAGGCAGAACTCACCCGGGCAACGGACACGACGGGGACTCAACGACGGTCGTGGAACAGCGGCGGCCTTCCGTGAGAAGCGGTGGAGCTGTCTGGTTGCGCGCGTAGGGCAAGAGAGCTCAGTCGAGGGCGCAAGTGAGCAGGGGGAAGTGGGCAAGTGAGGCATGGGGCTCTAAAGGGGAGAGGGCATGTGGAGGTGGCTGGAGAACGCGTGGACGTGGGCGTGTCCACGGCAAGAACGTGGGCGAGAGGTTAGGGACAGCTGACGGGTGGGGTCCACAGGACAGAGAGAGAGAGCATGTGCGAAGAGAAATGACACCGATAGGACTGACCCGCCGGGCAGCGGGCGGGAGAGAGGGGAGAAAGCGCGTGGGCGGAACAGGCTGACAGGCGGGGCCACGCGCGCGGATTGGGCTGGCTTGGGCTAACTGGGTCGAATTGGGTTTTTCCCATTTTCAAGGAATTTCTAATGCCTTTTCTATTTATTTTCTTTAGGGTTTTCAATTCAAATTCAAACTAAATCAAACATGTGCAACAATTCAAAGAATATTTGGAGCTCAACATGATACAACATTTCATGACCCATATTGTTTGGACAAAATAAAATAATTAATCCCTCACCAATTAAGCTAAATCTACCCAACAGAAAAAGAGAGAGAGAGGAACTAGAGGGAGACAAGAGTAACACCTGAATTTGGTTGATAATTAGAAAGAAATTTTATACCCCCAAATTCAGGGTGTTACATTGGGCCATCTAAAAGAATCTACTCAGAGATAGAGAAGGTATTGTATATGTGGGGGTGAATATCCCCCTGGTGGCCATGACTCAGTTATGACCCATGGGCTAATGAAGATGCCTTGGTGGGCTAGGCACGACCAGAAGCAGGCGAGAACAACGGTTGCATGGCGTGAAGGCACATGGACCAGATCCTACGCATGTAGAGGGTGCGACGTGTCCCTGAGGACTCGCTGACTTCCATATAGGTGGAGCCCGTTTCGGACTAGCAACAGGCATGGGCTTGGTGTGTGTAACCCAGTTTTCTGTCGCCATAAGGCGGAAGAACCACCCCTATGAAAACACGACAAATCTCAGTAGGCAGAGACGTCTTTTAGCTCTAGAACTCTCTATAACCAAGAATACCGAGCAATACAATCTCGCAAACACACATGACGTAGGGTGTTACGTGTTTTAGTGGCCCAAACTTGTATAATTCTTTGTGTTCCGTCGTGCCCTGCACGAACCATTGAGCTACAATGGACTCCACCATCCACCCAAAAGCATTGCATGGTATATCTCATAGTGCATCATTGGTACCAAACTTTGACAGGTGGCATTCCATGTAGGGGTTGTGACGTCAATCTAGGACAGCTCCATGGCCATCGTCTTCAACATCACCACTAGCTTCACCACATGGGAGGTTTTCTATTTCCATCTCCTGCATCGTGGACCAGAATGGCACCCTACACCGTGTGATGGATGTGGGGAAGGAGGCCCAGAGGTCTCGTGCCACCACCTTGACCAAGAAGGAGCCATCGCCAAGGCCCAGGGTGACTCCATTCGTTAGACTGTTGTTAGAGTTACGGTAGTATATCTCTGTATTTACATGTCTACCACTCTTTTAATGGTCTTTGGCCCACCTAACTCACATATATAATATTCACCCAATCAAGATTAGGGTCAGGGTTTCCCACATGGTATAGAGCTAGGTTTCTAGTTTTCTCTCTCTCTTGTCTCTCCCTCCCCCATAGCTGTCGGCTCTTTGTCTAGGCCGCCAGTGTCCCTACCACCTCTGTCCGGCCTCCATTTCTGACGCCCCCTAGAGTCGCTCGTGCCAGTCCCTATGCGCGCAACATGCTTGGTGTGTGCCCTCTAGTTTCCTTCTCGCTCTAACCAGCTTTGTGCCTCCCTGTCGGCACCTCCGCCATCGATCGGAGACTCCTCCACTCTTGTTGCTACCCTCGCCACCATCTAGGCTGTTGTGACTGCCTCGCAAGAATGTGTCTTGCATCCCTCGCTTGGGAGCATGAGCATGTCATGGGCACCGCCTTGACCTATCAAATGGTCATCACTCCGCGTCTCCTCCTCGGTCATAGTGCAGCACCCCGGTGGCTCTTGAGGCTCCCCATGCCTCTGGGGCCAACGCCGACACCATCACCGCTCTTCACACTCAGGTGACTAGAGTTCACAACATTGGGTCCCTGGTCTCAATCAGGCTAGATTCTTTGTCACCCCACTTTGCTCGCTGACGCGATCAAGTGCTCCTGACGCTTTGGCGCTACTCCCTTAAAGACCATATCCTCAATGACATCGTCCCGCTAGTGGCTCCCTCCTGGTTCTAGATGGACATCATTGTTCTCTTGTGGATCATCGGCACCCTCACCATCAAGCTTCAGGACATCGTAATGTCGTCCTAGGTCGCTAGGCTAAGGTTGCCCTTAAGGATCAGTTCCTCGGCAACATGGAGGCCCATGCTCTCCACCTCGATGCCGCATTCTACCTGCTCTCCTAGGGAATCTATCCATTAGCGAGTACTACTGACATATGAAAGGGATGGCTGACTCCCTTTATGATCTCAACAAGCCCGTTATCGATTGCACTGTCGTCCTGAACCTCTTGCATGGTCTGAGCCCCCGCTACAACCAACTGAAGGCCCTCATGTTATAGATTGTGCCCTTCCCCTCCTTCGACGATGTCCACAACGATCTTCTCCTCGAGGAGCTCACCATGGAGGTCGAGTCCATCCCCTGCCACGACCCTCTACAGTGTGACTCCTGATGGTTAGGTGTTTTCTAGTGTCCAGGCACCTCGCCCTCTGCCGATGGCGACCCCTAGGCGCCCTCCCATCGCCCCCACCATTGGCGATTCTTGTTTGGCCTCCCACCATAGACGGGGGTTGTCGTGCTCGCAAGGGCGGCCGCAGGAGCGGAGACTCCACCCGGGATGGGCCCTACGGTCGCGGCGGTGGCTCGGCGTGGCTATCGTTCTATAACCCCTAGTTCGGGACCATCTCCATGTGGCCCAGCTTGGCCACGAGTGCCTCCTTGTCATGTCCTCCTTAGCCGACTCTACTAGCGATGCCACCTTATGGCGTGCCTTCGCTGGCTCTGGCTCTGCCCATACTCTGACCTCCGGGGACCACTACCTTGACACCCTAGTTCGTGATGGCTGGAGGGTGTGACCAGGCCTCCCCTGTCATCGCCTTCAGCACCATGGTGATGACACCACCCCTCGCTAATTGGGTGGTTGACTCTGGTGCCTCCTATCATACCACCTCAATTGTGGGCATGTTATCTGGCTCCCATTCCCCACATCCCTCCCACCCCCTCCTCCATCATCATTAGGAACGGTTTCACTCACCCGGACACCTCTGTATGTGCCTCAGTTCTTCTAGGACCGTTCTATATCAACTACGTTCTTGTAGCTTGTAACATCCCAAAATTTGTATAAGAAAAAAAAGTAAAATAATAAAACAAAGAAATAAGAATATCTATGATAGAGATTTTAGAATTTTTGAAACCTTCTTGGATTTCTCATGCCTTTGAATGTTTAACTTCAAAAAGAAAAGAGGAAGGAAATTATATTAAAGTCATCTACTATTGCTAGAATTAAATAGTGGGAAGAAGAATAAATAATAAATAAATAAGATTTTAAAGTGCAAAAGTATTATTCAAGGAAGAATTGTGAATTCAAAGTTCAAACATGAATTTAAATTTAGTTTGGAATTTGAGAATAAGAGAAAGGAGATAGAAAATAGAGAATGATAAGGAAATTCTAGAATTTAGAAAAGGGAGAGAATATAAATATATTAAAGAAAAATATAGATAAATAAATATAATCCTTCAGGCCAGTACTTTACTTGTGACTTAGAATTTGGACTGTGAACTTTAAACTTGAATTGAAAAGGGAAATTAGAAATTGAGAAAGAAAATGTTTATGAGACTCTATATTTCTCCTATAAATAGATGACAAGGATGATAATAAATAAAAATATTGGAAATAGTGGATAATATAATCACAATTGAATGTTAATCAATATTTGAATTTCAGAAATTTAAAACAGGAAATTTAAAATTCAGTTTGAATCTTTAAAATTGGAATTAGAAAAGAAATGAAAAAGAAAAAGAGGAAAACTATCTAAATTGGGCCGCAGATCTAGCATTCGGCCCACTTCCCTTCTCCTCCACTCCCGCATAGCCCACTAGCGCCGTTTCACTGACTGGCGGGACCCGCTGTCCAGTCTTCCCCTCTCCACGTACCTCTCTCTTTTTTTCCTGACAGTGGGCCCCATTCGACTGTGCCTCGTCTGATCCGCGCGCGGGTGTTGGACTCACCGTTGAGACACTGGTGCGTGAGGCATAGGGCGCAGTGACCCCATTTTTCTCTACTTCTCTCCCGTCCGCAATAGATCGCGGCGAGCTCGCTGCTGGAAATCTCTCGCACTCCACCTGGGAAGGTTCGTGCCGACCGCTGGGGACCTATTATCAGTCTCTTTCTCTCTCGTTCCCCTTTTCTCGTCTGGCTGACTCGTGGACCGCGTTGTCAGCACCATCGCAACCGCGAGTATGGCGGATCGTGCCAACAACCTTCCACGGAATGCTGGCCAGAATCCTCGCATGCCTCAATGGTATTGTGGTCGTCAACCAGGATATAAAACCGCCCTTGTGCGCCTCGTTGACCGGCCACAACTCACACGCGGAAGCGACCTCCACTATCGTCGTGAACCTCTCCATCGAAACCAAATCACCGTCGCGGTAGTCCACCCAATTGCTTTGCCGCTGCGCTCTTGGAAGGTGTTCCGGGCCATTGCCGTGGTCGCGCTGTGCGTATTGGGCGCTTCGGCGGGGGTAGATTTTTGTCGTGCGGCTCCAGATGTCTCACCGGTGTCCCGACGTGTCGTGGTGCCGCCGCGGGCCAAAACGGTCGCCCAACCCTTCGGTATGAGCTTTCCCATGTTCTTCCCCATGATCTTAGCTGCAGGTAGACTCAGTTTGTGTAGAATTTGGGAACCAGTGCATGACGGCGGCCTCACCGGCGGTGCCGTCACCGCAATACTCGGCGGCGCCGCCGTCTATTGGTGAAGGAGATTAGGGAGAATCGTGTGGGCCGTTGATCGGTCGATGTACGGTCGAGATCGAAGGGTAGGTAACGTTTCGGCCAATTACATAGTGGCCGTTAGATCGAGATCTGAAGGATGGCAGTGAATACCGGTTCGGGTAGCGCTGGATCTAATCCTGGCCGCTGGATTTAGATCTGATGGCTGACGCGACGCCATACCCATTCGGCTGGTTAGTTTTGCGTCTAGGTTCTTACATTATTTTAGAATCAACCCGCAGTCCTCGGGCGCTGTTCACTGAGTCTGGGGATTTATTGCACCGAGGCCCTTGTACTCTCTGATTTTCATGCGCCTAGTCCAGGGAGTCTTTAAATCAGAGAAATTTAATTGGAAATGTATTTTTAAGGTAAAAGTAAATGTTAGAATTTGTATAATCTCTAGAAAATTCATATGAAACCCAAATAAATCCATTCCAATTTCTATAATTTTATAATATTATTGTTTATCAATTAGTGCCACTGTTTGGACATGAAAGTCACATTAAAATTTATATCCTATTTAATCTTGTACAGAACACATAGAATCTTCATAAAATCATAACTCTTTCGTTTTAATTCTGAATTGACTCGTTCTAGTTGCGTTAGTCTCATATAAATATTTACTATGCAATAACAATATTTATTGTACCATATCACATTCTTCTATAATTGGATCTTTATTTAGCTTATGTTGGTTAGTTTTGTTAAATTGCTTACCATTATAACCTACTAGAATAAGATCTATGGTCAATTTGTAACCTAGATTAAAGTTGAGATAATTATTTATAGAATATTCTCCCATATGGGACATCCTAACCAATTTATAATATAGTTTAATATTTTAATCACATAGATCTTCCATTGGTCATAACTCCTGACCATGACTCAGATCTTAGTAGTTCTCGATCTCATGATCTCGTAGCTTCGCGTAGATCATTATTATTCAGTTTATACTTATGTTTGGTGTGATGTTAATTTTGTCTATACCATGTTTATTTGTATTGCTACGACTAGCAGTGAGGTCACGAGGATCTGAAGATCATCCCGGTACCTGGAATCTCAAGTGCCAGGCAAGTTGTGCCCTTGATCCACTTTTGTTACCCAATAATATTCTTTATTATCACTATTCAATGCATAGGTTTAATTTTTATGGGACCCAATAGGTCACCCTAGTCTGATTATCTTTTACCTTGTTTACCCCTGAATCACTTGGGTAGTTTTTGCTATTTCTCTATATGGTTTTGGGTTAATATTTCATTATATCCATGTTCCAATTTTTCTGTTATGTTATTTATGTTCATGTCAAGATCATTATATTTTAAATTGGAACATGGAGCTTAACTTGAGAAACACGTGCCATCACAAGGGAGGAATGGGACCCCTTGGCTAACTAATTAGGAAAGCTAGTGGACGACTACCTTACCCGAAAGGGGCAAGGGCAGTAGGGGAGTTGCATGCAACGAGGTTCTCGGGTTGATTTTGCTACAATGGCGGTCAGACGGGGATTCTTGTAAGTGCTCTTCCCATAAACTGTTGCGGGTTTTCGGAAGCTAGTGGAACTTTGTAAAGGCCTCGTAGTGGATCCCTAGCCATTTACCTCGGTAGTGTCTAAGGGCCTTGCAAACCCTAGCGACATGGGATACACGACTTGTGGGTAAAGAGTACAACCTCTACAGAGTGTAAAACTGGTATACTAGTCGAGCTCACGGTCAAGAGCAGCTCAGGACTCTCGCATGATTAAATATGGAACTTAAATTCAATTTGTCATTTGCATTGCATGGGATTATTTATTAATTTTGTTCTATTATTTATTATGGTTTGGTATTTACTTACACTTAGTAACTGCTAATAAAATTTTGACCAACTTATAAAAAGCAATGCCCAGCTTCAACCTTTCTTTTGTTGATCAGCCTTACACTTCACATGAACTCCCACCTTTGGTGAGTTCATGCACATTATTTCCCACAACTTGTTGAGTGATGAACATGTGTGAGCTCACCCTTGCTGTCTCACACCCCCCCACAGGAGAAGAACAGGTGGTTAAAGAGGAGCCACGCAACGAGGAGTTTGATTCGATCTAGGTGGCGTCTCCCAGTTGACTTTCTGGTGCCAAGGATGGATTTTAGATCCTTTTATATTTATCTTTTATTTTTTAAGACTTCCGCTATGTAATAAGTACTCTGATGTTATTGTGACATTTATTTCTATAAACTCTGTTATTATATGTGTTGTCTTCTTTAGCGCATGTATGAGATGCACCCGGCTTTGTCCCTTAAATCCGGGTGTGACATAGCTCCTCAAATTATTCATAACCTCTTTTATGTTCTTTGGTCTACCATCAATAATTCTTGCTCTATTGACTTTGACCCATTTGGTTTGTCTATGAAGGATCTATCCACCAGTACCCTTCTCGTCTGATGTGATAGCTCGAGGCCCCTCTACATGCTTTGGACATCCTCCCTCTCTCTCCCAGCCTCCACCTCCTCCACTACCACTTGGCATCGTCGTCCTGGCCATCTAGAACCTAACGTCATGATCAAGATCACAAGTAGTTCAACCATTTCTTATAGTTGGGACATTTTGAGGGTCTGCGTCATGCTTGTCAGCTAGGCCACCATACTCGTCTCCCTTTTGCTATACCACTTCTTCTAGCATAGAGCATGTTTTTGATCTTATTCATAGTGATCTATGGACATCTCCTGCATGCAGTCTTTCTTGCTATAAATAATACTAGGTGATTTTGGATGATTTCTATCATTTTCTTTGAACTTTTCCGCTACAGTTTAAGTCCAAAATCTTTACCACACACACACAGTTCTTCGCTTGGGTCTCCATGCAGTTTTGTCGCCCGATTCATGCCCTCTAGTGTGATAACGGTCGTGAGTTCAACAACTCTGCCTCTCGCTATTTCTTTCTCTCCCACGTCGTTCAGTTGCAACTGTTGTGCCCACACATGTTCATCACCACTAACATGATCCTCTCTCTCTTTTCAAGCGTCTCTTCCTACTAGCTACTCGGCAGAGGCCCTGAACACCGCTACCCATCTCCTCATCCACCTTCCCTCGTAGGTGATGAGTCACCCCACCCCACACTTTGCCCTATATGGCACAACCCCCTCCTATGACCACCTTCTAGTCTTTGGTTGTGCCTATTATCCCAACACCTCTGCCACTTCCCCTCACTAGCTATCCTTGCTATCTTTTGCTTTGTTACTCCCTTGACCACAAGGGGTACCGCTGCCTTGACCTCCTCACTCATCGCATCATCATCTCTTGCCATGTGATTTTTTATGAGGATGTTTTCCCCTAGCTGGATCCTCCCCGCCTACCGATCTTGACTCACTCCTCAATTCTGACCCTGTCCTCCCTCCTCCACCCCGGTCAACCCAACCCACGCCCTATGTGGCCCCATCGATCTCGCATGTGCCCTGCACGGCCTCGATTCCTCTACCTGCAACGCGTGCGGCCCCGTTGACCCCGCCTACACCCTGCACAGCCCTGTCACATATGCCGTGCGTGAACCCATCAATGAGCATAGCCCTACCATCTTCGCTTGCGCTCGATGCGGCCTCATCACCTGTGCCCTAGCTGACACATTTCATCGACCCCACACGCATCTACCACCATCGTGGGCGGACTGCTCCATCAGTCCCCGATGCCCCATCAGCCCATTCTTGAGCCGAGCTAGCAGAGTACCACCCGGTCACCATTCACCATGATCTCAGCCAAGTTCACCCAATGGTGACTGGCCGCTCGATCAGAGTTCTCTGCTTCGTCGACTGCTAGTCCTAACGGACGACACTCCTCCAAATGCCTCCACCGTTCCCTCCTCCATTTGCGCTGCCCTCATCGATCCCCGTTAGCATCACGCTATAGAGGAGGAGATGCGGCCCTGCTGGACAACCACACTTGGGACCTGGTGCCACGTCCACTAGGCACAACATGGTTACCAACAAGTGGATCTTCCATCACAAGCTGACCTCAGATGGATCACTCGATCCCTACAAGTCCCATTAGGTCCTTCGGGGCTTCACCCAGCGCCCCAGAGTGGACTACGACGAGATCTTTAGCCCCATCGTCAAGTTTGTCACCATTCAGGTTGTCCTCTCCCTTGCCTTCTCCTAGGACTGGGTGGTCCATCAGCTCGATGTCAAGAATGTCTTCCTCCATGGCACTCTGATAGAGACGGTCTACTGCAGCTAGCCCACCTGCTTTATCGACTCTACTCACCTGGATTTGGTCTGCCGACCGAATCACTCCCTATACGACTTCAAGTAGGCGACACTAGCCTGGTACAGTCGCTTCACCTCTTACTTGGTCTCCCTCGGTTTCATTTAGGCTAAGTCTGACACGTCTGTGTTCGTCCATCGGTAAGGCAACAACACCATCTACCTCCTGCTCTACATCGATGACATCGTGCTCACTGCGTCCAGTGCCACTCTTCTTCAACGCATGATTGTCGCTCTTCAGTGTGAGTTCACGATGAAGGACCTAGGGCCTCTCCACCACTTCCTCGGGATCACCGCCGAGCGGCGGCCTTAGGGTCTCTTCCTCCACCAGCACTAGTATGTTCTAGACATCCTAGAGTAGGCTGGCATGTCTTACTACAAGCTCTACTCCACGCCTGTTGACACTCAGGCGAAGCTCTCTAAGGACGATGCCCTCGGTCATTGATGCAACGGCCTATCGAAGCCTCACTAGCACTCTCCAGTACCTGACTTTCTCCTGGCCCAATATTGCTTACGGTATCTAGCAGGTGTGCCTTCACATGCACACCCCACGAAACCACTCTCAAGTGGATCCTTCGCTACCTACTGGATCCTTCGCTACCTACGTGGCTCCATCGACTATGGCCTTCTCCTTCGACCCTCACCAACATTAGAGCTCGTGGTCTACACCGACGCTGATTAGACTGGCTGCCTCGACACACGTCAGTCCACCTCCGTTTACATCGTGTTCCTAGGTGCCAACCTTGTTTCCTAGGCCGCGAAGCGACAGCCCATCGTCTCCTGCTCTAGCGCCAAGGCCAAGTACCACGCTGTGGTCAATGGCGTGACCGAGGCATTCTAGCTCCGCCAGCTTCTCTATCGAGCTCCACAGCCCCCTCGAGCGCTCCACCCTCATCTATTGCGTTCTCAGCGTCCCAGCCACATTGCAGTTCGCTGATATCTTCACCAAGGGGCTATCGTCGAGTGTATTCACTAAGTTTCGATCCATTCTCAACACCTATACAAGATAGAGTTAAGACTGAGGGGGTGTTAGACTGATGTTAGAGTTATACAAGATAGAGTTAAGACTGAGGGGGTGTTAGACTGATGTTAGAGTTAGGATAGTATATCTTTGTATTTACCTATCTACCCCTCTTGTAATGGGCTTTGGCCCACCTAACTCACATATATAATATTCACCCAACCTAGGATTAGAGTTAGGGGTTCCCACACCATCGTTGATCGTGGTTAGGACTCAGGTGGTCACGACGTGAGCTACGCTGACTCAAGCCTAGGCTCAGGGGCCCTGATTCATCCTCGTGCCGCGCAGGCTAGACGCAGGGTCGCATCGGCCCCTCCGTCTCAGTCGTAGGCCACAACAATTTCAACACAGCGAACTTGGTTATCTACTTACTCGACCCGGTTCAACACTCAGATCAGTAGGAGCAAAAGGGTCGAGGACCCTGCCATCTTCAAGAGCCTCAAAACGCGGTGGACTGACGCCATAGTCACTTGTCCCGCGGGCGCGATCATCAAGCCAGTGAAGGCGGAGCCTCCCCTTTACTACATCAACATCTTCTTCATCAATGGGGGGTAGATGACGATCCCGTCTCCAATGACAAGCCCACTGTATAGTGGGAGGAGCCTCTGTAGCGCGAGGCATGTCTTCGTTGGAATCAATACCACAACGTCCAGCGTCTCCAAGCCACCGAGAATAGGACCCAACCCAGCCTATTCTGCATGCAAAGGAATGCCTACCGCCTGAACCGCCGCATCGCTCAAGAGCACGAGCGCGAGATGGATGAATGCAATGTCAGGCTCTCGTGCAATCATCTGCCTCTCCCACAAAACCTGTAGCTCAAGTTCTCTTGGGCCTTGCAGACTCCAATCCAGATCAGTGGAGTACTAGCTTAGATTGCCAATGACTTACCTCACATGCCCGACATGTAGGGTTACCGATAGATCCTCACTCGGGCAGCAAATCACCTTCTTTCATTGGCCCATCCAGAGGATGACATACCCTACCTCATCAACAATCATCGTGACGCGCGGAGCAACATTATTGAGGCGTCGTGTGCGCGGTAGCATGAAAAAAGAGCTAAGGAGCCGCCTCTCTCTCTCTCTCGTATGCCTATACGAGTTAAGTGCTTATGCATGACTAGTTATATACCCGTGCGTTGCTACGGAATCAATATGATAAAATACAATAGTACGCAAAAACAGTAATTGTTATTCTATAATTTTGTTAGCATCACTAAAAATGGATGATTACATACCTTGAAAGATATAGTAAGATGCATGTGCGTTACTAAAGAAATCAAAAATCTTAGTGACACATGAACACCTTACTATATCTTTTAAGGTATGTAAATATCCATTTCTAATGATATTATCAAAAGTATAAAATAATAGGTGTATACTTGTGCGTTGCTACGGACTCAATATATAATAATAAGATACATTGATATACATAAGTGTATTGATACGTTGATATGCAAATAGCCAAATACATGTCTATATACCTCAAAAAATATAAGATTGTACCGTGCTTTATCATTAAATCTCAAATAAAACACGTCGATTCCATAAAAAAAATAGTGTATTATTATATAAGATTTAGCAAGAAAATTTAATGACAAAATTAAAAAATGCTCTTTCATAGATCATCATAGTTTATATATTTAGATAAATAAATATAAGGCTGCGTAGCTGACGGAAGGATCCTGGGTGCAGATGGATTGAATGATACCCCTATGTGTTTTGTGTTGATGTAGTATCATGCAGTGGTGTGTGGCCAGATTAGGTTCTAATGTACAATTCTTTGTACTTTCTAAACTAAAGCTATAATCTGAAAACTGCATAATATGAACTAAAATCAACAGTCCTACAAACTGGACATTTTATTATCATTGGCAGAGTTGCAGTAAACTGGACATGTTCATGACACGGTTGGTGCACTCCACTTCCTAGTTCATGACACAGTTGGCAGAGTTCATGACATAATTCATGTCACAGTCCATGACACAATTAGCAGAGTCAATTAGCAGAGTTGGTGCACATGGACATGTTCAAAATTATACAAGAAACTGCACTCCACTTCCCGGAATTTGAAGACATAGTTCATGAAACAGCATAGTTCATGACACACTAATTTTGAAGTCATAGTTCTTGACACAACATAGTGGATAATACACTAATTTTGAATATACATAAGGTAGTTCAGTTGCTTTTCTTCCTTGGAGTAATCTTTTTGGACATCTTAGGTGCATGTGGTGTTGTCAGATCATCTTGTGCATCTTGACCTTCAGTAACAATAGTGGGTGCGTCTGTCTTGCTTCTAGTATTGATTGTGATGTACCAGCACCTTCATCTTCTCTCCTTTCACCAAACCATGGTATAGTGTTACTTTTCATGTAAAGTGGAAATAAAGAGAGTCATGTTAAATAAAAGTTTGGATTTACAGGATTTAGCTTATCATAAACAACAATTGTATCTTCTGATATGTACTCATCATCAGGCATAGAAAAAATTTTAGTACCAGCATCATTACTCCAACTGTTCCCCATCGTAGTTCCCCTATCATACTCAAGTTGCAATCCAACTTTTAGGTATACAACATCCTCCTTAGGTATTTCTTGTGTTCCTTACTCTTCTCATCTACTTTCAATTGAACCAGGGGAGACATCCTACCCCTTAGATTCTTCATAGTAGTAGAGATGTTATCCCAATCAATTTCTCTTGTAGTAGAGTATATTTGACAGAAGTTGAGCCATTGCTGGGTAGCTCATCTTATTATCATTGTGTTCATAGAATTGAAAAGGTGAAAATGCAAAAAAGCATCACAAACCTATACTAATATGGTTCAAGGTGACACAACACTTACTCACATTATTCTAGCTAGCTATATTATCAATGTAGTCATGATCAAAACTGAATAATACATAGCTATTGAAAACACCATTTAGGAACTGGTGGTCCTTGAATAATACATAGCTATGCCAACAGATCCTAGTGACTTGCAGATGAGGAAGTATGGTCTTGAAATAACAGTCTGTCAGTGTTTATATACGTATGGTAATGGGACCCTTGCCGACAGTAACAATTACAAGAGAACAGAATACGCTATTTGTTTGGTTTGGCTCCAGTAGTACTTCCTCATTACATTACATTACATTACATTACATTACACTATTTGGTTTGAATCAGACAAACATAATCAACAAAGCCAACGAAAATACATTACATTGTTTGGTCCGCAGGCATGAATAATACAAGTTACTAAAAATGTCATTTAGGTCAAGTGAATTATGTATTCATGATCCACATACAAGGAATCATTAAATATAAGAACGTATTCTTTACAAATATCAATCATGATCCCATCACACATTTTACTATGCTTTTAAATGACTCGGATGAAATGATTAACTGAAGTCTAGAAAAACGATAACAGAAATATGCATCATCCATTGCAAAAGCACAACATTTACATACTAATTACCTTTCGAAGCCTCCCAAAAATGATTTGATGAAGAAACTTAAGCTCAACAAGTATTTTATTTGATATTCTCTTCGCAACTGCAAACATTTTCAGGTCTGAATCAGCAGAGTATAGAATAATAAACACTTGCATCCAGAATTGAAGTTGTGAGTTATTGAACTGTAGAAAAAGGATGTGTATTTTTGAAAGGCTTCTTCCAGTTCAAGATACTTTGTCCAGTTTACTAGAATGTTTTATTTGAACATAGCCCTCTTAATCAAAGAAGCATATAATCAGACTAACAAGTTGTCTTATTTTTACTGGTGGGCCACACAAAGTGACAGACATTGTTCTTTGTTCAAACTGCTTCCATAATGCAAAATTTAGTATTGGGCATTCAAGCTTAGATTTTCAGAGAGTGGATGGGATGAAAGATGGATCTAGAAAAAAATGATGATAAATATCATATATTGTAGTTCAGATGAAAATAGAAGTCTTAGAAAGAGATCACACATCATGAAATAATAGGTATGTGCCCGTGCGTTGCCATGAAAGTTAAAAATTAGAATAAAACATAGATACAGAATGGCAAGCATGACTATAATATATAAATTTCTATTTGAGTTTGCGTAATGCTAGTGCGTTGCAAAGACACACAAATTATTTAATAAAATATTATATCACAAAAATAGAATTTTAATGCATGTTGGAACTTAGCGACACCCTCGCCTTTTGATGCAACTCCAACTTCTTAGATACCTGCAAATAACTTCTTCTGTAATTTGCTGGATGCCATGTGTATTGACTGCACCTTAAAAAGCAAAGTTACTGTCAAAGGCATTGTGATGGGCTGGTCAACATATAAAACAAAACAATGGATTAATGAAAGAACCATTCTGTCCATTCCAAAATTCTTGGGTCAAAACGAAGTTAGGGTTGACTAAAGTATAGTAAAAAATATCAACATGTAGAACACTAAATTAGTATCACTATATTAATTATAAAATAACTTTTACAATGTACTTGTGTAACTATTTTTCCTATAAACCTGGTCAAAACTAAAACAGTTTGGCACAAACGACGTACAGAATCATCCTACCAAGTGCCAACAACAGTCGTCATTGGGAAGACCAAAACAATAACACATTAGCTACCAAATTATGCTCCTGCAATTACTGAGATATCGCAAAGCAAAATCTACAGCATAATTTGGTAGCAAAATCTACAACATAAGTTGGGGAATGCAGATGACTAAATATGCGGTAGAGAAAATGCAATCCTTGCCTACCTTTTGATGAACATGTAGAACAAAATAAAATGACATATTTACTAAACAATTATAATTTACTTCACTGTGAACCAAATGATACCCAAGCAAATGTAAAGCAAGACGAACCAGCATGAATAGCAAGGTCAAGCTCTTACATTGTGAGTCCTTATTGTGGTTGTGCTCCATAGCGAGATCAAACAGACTTTGTAGGATAAATGAAAACTGGTCACATGCAGTATCGATAAGAAGAGCAAGCCATGATCGGTTGGCTGCACGAGCTATCTCAGCTGTTGCCTTGGTCAACCTACTGCTTCCATGTCATCTAGCATGAGCAAGTAGTATGTTTGCAACCTAATGACATAATTATATAAGCAATTCTCGTAATAAATTGTGTATGTGTATGGTTGCAGGCTAAAGACTACCTTCTCCCTTGAGACTGGACTTGTGGGCATTTCATTGAATACATTACACAATGAAATCATGCATGTCTCCCAAAAGCTGCACCACCATACAACTTAAGGCTGGAGTTGGTAGGTTTTACAGACATATTAATGCCAGGCCAGCTGGCAATATCACTATGTATTTGTTCCTCCTCCGTAGTTTCCCCCATATCTTTAGAGCTAAATCAGCAGCACCATCAAGCAACGCATGATTTGAACCAAGAAAACAATAGAAACAAATATGAAACTTTGACTGAGGCACATAATATCAAGATGTGAAAGCACAACACAAAACATGAAGGCACTACTATCAGGGAAAAAATATAAATATAATAGAGAAATAGTTGCATAATCCATGGGTTGCAAATAATACATATGCACTGACAAGAGTAGCCTATCACCAGTTCACCACTCCCGGCCATATAATAAAACAACAACGTTTCCCATTTTACAACTACATTCGCTCATCACGGATAAGGCAAGTACCTTGACCTGCTTCTCGGTGGGCTTGGCGGCCTGTGATGCGAAGCCCCTCGAAACCTACATCAGACAAACACGTCAGTCCCCAAAAAAATAGACATAAAAATCACAAGGGTGACTTTCCCCTGCAAAAGACCCAATAACTTTAGGAGATATATCACATATTACGAATGGATGCATAAGCAGCAAGGCTCCACTTTATGCTCAACACGGGTTGAAAAACTGACAGTGACCGATCACTCAGTAAGCCAGATCTGACTAAAAAATAAAGGTCACAATTCAATCTGTTTCTACTCGCTTTCCTATGCAAGTGCTCGGGCCTCATAGATGCTCTGCATTAAAATCCTATCAGAAGTGCACCTTGGACAGAGAAATTTAAAAAGTTAATTAAACTTTACAGCTGCTCAAAAAGTGTAGTTCGATGCATTTCATAATTTCATATGTAAGATCATAGTACAGAAATACTGTGTTGCTATGTTTCAAACAAAAATCGAGTTCTATTCTATACTATATAACAACCATTACAGAATGGACTCAATGCATATTCTTCTTTTTAAGCTTCGCAACTATACTTTCATAGCAGTACTTGGCCAAGCACATAAACCTTACCAAGGTACTTTTCTACAGATCTCAAAGATGTAGTTCAAACGATAACTTTAGCAACTTTTATATTTGATAAGGAGTGATATTTACTTAATGAATAATCAAACAACATAAGTTCTTTATTGTCTGTGAGTGTATTACTTAGCTTATAATTCTAGTCTAAGGGGGTGTTTGGTTTCTAGGGACTAATTTTAGTTCCCCCTTTTAATCCATTTTAGTCCCTAAATTGTCAAATACGGAAACGAAAATAGAGTTTTAATTTCCGTGTTTAGCAATTTAAAGACTAAAATGGAGTGACTAAAAATTAGTCCCTAGAAATCAAGCACCCCCTACGTACCATTTGAGTGAAGTTTATTTATTTGGAAATCATGAAGAAGTTTCGGTGATAATGTCACAGCTAAAGCAGATCCACGTCTATAATGCCATATAAATATTAAATAAGCATAAACTCTCCGTCCATGAATGATAAGCATATTTTGACTATCTATACAACACTCCAGCTCATTGACTCTTCTACGTCAAGTCAAAGAATCCATATTGATAAAAAGATAACACTATCCACATAGGAAAACGTCCTTTGCCATATTTTATTTTTCTCAAGCTAATGATAGAATCTGACTTACAACTTCAAACATTTGGAGTTCCTGCAGTTGCAGCACTTCTTCTTCGTGGGAGTACTATCTTTCCCTTCGTAAAGTCTTGCCCGTAGTTTTGGTGACTCTGGTTTCCTACACAAGGTCCCAAAGCACAATTAGAACACGAGCAAGATGCAAATTTTAAAGAGAGAACTTGAAATATTTGGATCTTCGGCAGGGAGAATGCACTGAAAATTTCATAGAATTGTTAGTTTAAGATCAATAAGCTCATCTAACGCAAATATGTGCCTTCTTTTCCAAGGAATGACAAGGCCACACTAAAATTTAGGAACTGTCTCGTGGTGAGGCTCAAGAAATCGAACGATCCCATGTTCAGCATATGGATCAAGACGACAACGGGCTCGGTCATCGAGCAAAACGAACCCCGTACCAAACAGAGAGGCGGAAGTTTCAAAACTTATAAATCTCAGAACGGGGACACTCACAAGGGAACGGCGACCGGGGGGCGCTGGACTGGCTGCGGCAGCACCGGATGAAGCTGCGGTATAGAGACCGCCAGCGGCACCGCGTGCCGCGGCAGCGGCACATGCCCCACCACCTGATCTTTCAGACAGGCTACGCGGTCTCGTCGATGCTGATGAAATCTTCCATGAGCCCCGACCCCAAGTACTTGCACCCTGCCCACATGCTTCATGCCCAAGCTCTTCGGCCAGAGGAGCCCAAAGAGCAGCAGCACCGACAAGAAACCCAAGGGCGGCAAGCCGAGGCAGCGGACTCGTGTATCCTAAAATCGCCCCCCAATGATCCCCAAGAACGACAAGATTCTATTTCCGAAATGCAAAATCACAAGCAAACAGGAATCAATCAAGAACGTAGGGCGTGGAGAAAGGGGGAAGGGGGCTTGCAGAGCTCAGACCTCTGGTTCTCAAGGCGGAGGGAGGGCGTGGATGAAGAAGGAGCTTGCCACCTGCGGAGCTCGAACCTTTGGTTCTTGGGGGCCGATTGGCGGCCGTGGCGGCAGTTGCAAGGGGACGATTAGCGGGCGGGGGTGGAGCGCATCCCGGGCGGCGGTAATTGCGTTGAGGGACGGTGGAGACATCAAGCGGGAGGCTTAGGAAATAACGCTCGGTGGTTTTCCTCTCCCTCGGCGACGCACGCTCGACCTCGGCGCCGCACGCTCGACCTCGACGCCGCATGCTCTTCTATGCGCTGAATCAGGCGATGTTGAGGTCGTGCGTGCGTAAGTGGCGGAGCTGGCAGAGCGGTTGAGGTCGTGGTCATGGGGGAGGAGGTTGAGGTCGTGGGCAGAGTGCGGCGCGCCGTCGTGGAGTGGAGGGCACCGCCCACACTGAAGAAGATGACAGGCGTCGTAGGCTGGGCTGCACAATGGACCGCACCAACTGTTGGGCCGCACGAACCACTGGGCTGCATAAACCGCTCGGACACAGGCGCTGCTATGGGGTTTTTTGATTAGTGCCATACCAGCCACTGAAAACGTCGAAACGTGGCTTATATGCGTTAGTGTGTGTTGTTTGTTGTTCATACTAACGCCTCTAGTGCCGCATCAAAATGATTTTTTTGGCGTGGGGCTGTACGACCGTCGGTGGCAGAACAAGTGAGAGGCAGAACACGTCAGAGACAGACTACTATTGCAATCTTAATAAGTAGTAGAGATTTGAAGTCTGATCATAGAATCGTAGAACAAACTGAAATGCACGACACAATAGTTTGTCTCCACATGAGTAGGCGAGTAGCATACCCACATAGTTCGGTTGCTAGATAAATTTAAACACATGACGTGATTGCTAATAAACCTTCAAAGTCATCTAAATATTTACGTAATAAGTAGTATAATAATGAATGTGTTTGATACAATAAAAGTGTGCTTAACAAAAAAAACTATTATATTCTTTTAGATAAAATGATTCTTTTTATATCGTTGTGAGTTGTGAAAAAAAATTATAATATGTGAATCGAAAAAAATGCTTCTATAAACTATATGTCATAAAAATTATAACTTATTTAGCCAAAACAATTATAAAACACACAGTCCTCTCTATATATATTTCTTAAAACAACTAAAATATCTCTACATTTCTATCAATTCAAAGAGGTTAAATGTTGAAAGCAGAATCCTAAAGTGATATAAAAAAATACTATGTAAAATGAGCTGCGTCTAAAAAGTACCATCAGATTTTATTTATTTTAAGCAGTAGAAATAGGTAGAAGTGGAATGCCCATTGGCCGGCGTGCCACGACGGCCCACGTTCTTGCATGTTTTGAAGGGAAGAGACATTTCTTAGCGGAGAATTGAAGCCACCGCCCACCGGACCTGGCGCACGACACGACACGACACGACACCAAAGTACCAAACGCTTGGGAGCTTTGGACTCTACACCGCGCATAGATCGTGGGCATCGCGACACCGCGGCCGCCGTATCTCCTCGGCGGTTCCCCCTTCCTGCCCGCTCCCCTGCGCCTCGCCTTTCTCGCCCTCTTTCCGCCTTTCTCACACGTGCCCGCCTTCTCCGCCCCTCTCCTCGCCAGCGGTGGCGTCGACCGGCAGCGGCGTTCAACTGCGCCCCACGAGCAGGTGAGCCCGTCCAACGCTCTGCCTCACCAACCCGCACGCTGAATTCCTCGTTCCAGCGATTAATTTGTAGCCTCGGATCTCATTTTGCGTCGTCGCGCCGCGGAGAGTTATCTGTCTCTTTAATTTTCGTGCTGTGTTGTTTTTCGCGGTGGATCTCGCCCGCGACGCACTCCCCACGTAGATGCTGAATACATTTCGATTGGGCGCCTTTGTCTGGATGTTGGATCATTAGGTGTGGAACGACTATTAGCCTTGCCTGTTGCGGCGGGGATTTGATAGCAAAATTCTGCAGCGATGCGAGTGCTGACTCCTGCAATCGGGGGGTGTTTGTCGATTCGAGGTTCTGACTGAGGCCAGTGTCACCATCGTTGGCAGACTTCGTGAATCGGTCAGCAGAGGAACGGCCTGTCTGCTTGCTTAGTGCTCCAGGTTTTGGTGCCACTATCGCTCGGAATGGAAGGAGATTGCCCTTTTCAGCTCAATGCTTGCTAGTGACCTCTGTGTTCCCCATGTTTCCATGTATATTGCGTATTGCTAGACGTTACTGTTTGCTGGTTTCGTAGATGAATGTCGCATCTGCTGTGCTCTTGTTAGAATTGAGATGAGCAATGCACTGCTTAAGTTCTTAAGTTGGCCATCTTGAATTTTGATGCCAGTTTAACCTGTGACATAACCTCAATAGTGACTGGGCATTTTCTGGATTTGGACCTGAACTGTGCAGGTTTCTTGGCCCCGTCGACTTCCAGTGAGTTCAGTATAGCTCAGTAAGCATCTGATCAACTTCGAGGTGCCAGACAGATCCTATGCTGCCTTACTGGGATGAAAGGTGGCTGTCTGCATAGGCTCCTTGTCCACAAGCTATGCTTTGGCCTGAGTGTTCTCCTCACTGTGACGATTATTGTTCTGTTACTGGAAGGAGCCCCAGTACTCACTATCTTCAGCCCAACACCAGGGCAATTAAAAGTTCTCTCTCAAGGTAATCTGGCATCTGTATATTTTTGGCTTGTTGTCTTATCTACCAATTCATAATTTACACTCTGATTGTTGGGGACTTGTTGTTTTCAGAATTTACACTCTGATTCTTCTTGGCATCAGGTTTTCTACATCAGCAGGAGCAGGAACATCTTGGAGATGATGGAGCAACCCTAGTTGGATCTCCAGGTCCAGCTTCCAGGAGCCGCTCGCAAAAAAGTAGGGACAAAGTGATGAAAAGTAATTTCTTTTGTGCAGTGTGACTTAATACTTATTGGTTTTGTTGTGTGCCCCTCTTCTGGTTTGTGCTTGCTGACTCACCTGAAGCCTTGGAAAGCATACTCCTCCTAGTGCTTATTTTCAAACCAAACGATCTGTGATTCTGTGGTTGAGCCATGTTTACACATTAAAGCCCCATTTATCTGCTTTTGCATAATAGAAGGTTGTTGTTACATCCTAGAATGTAACTATGCAGAGCGATGTCATTTTATTATTGTTTATTCATCTCAACCATTGGAAATCACAATTTTATGCTGATGATAAGGTGTTTTCGCAAACATGTAATTTGCTGATATCAAATTTCTTTGTCTCATATAATGATTCTATTACTTCATAGATTGCAACTACGCAAAGGGGAAGTGGATAGAAGATGATAAGCGGCCGCTGTACTCTGGTAATGAGTGCAAACAATGGCTGTCAAAAATGTGGGCTTGTCGGATGATGCGGCGCACACATTTCTCTTATGAGAATTACCGGTGGCAACCACATGGCTGTGAGATGCCTGAGTTTACAGGGCCTAAGTTCTTAAAAAGGTATCTTACTTCATTTTTCTGCGTACCTTAATGAGATCTGGATTATTCTAACATATTTTTGGGATTTCAGGATGAGAAACCGAACTCTTGCTTTTGTTGGTGATTCACTTGGCAGACAACAATTTCAGTCAATGATGTGTATAGCAACTGGTGGCAAATACAGTCCAGAGGTCGAAGATGTTGGTTGGAAATATGGCCTTGTCAAAGCCCCAGGTGCTCTAAGACCTGACGGATGGGCTTATAGATTTCCGTCCACCAACACAACTATCCTTTTCTACTGGTCTGCTACTCTGTCTGAATTGGAACCTCTGAATACAGAACACACGGTGACCAGATATGCGTTGCATCTTGATAGACCAGTTACATTTTTGAAGGAGTATCTTAATGACTTTGATGTCCTAGTACTTAACACAGGCCATCACTGGAACAGAGGGAAATTCAATGGAAATCACTGGGAATTGCATGCTGATGGGAAGCCTGTAGGCAATGGTAGTAGACTCGCAGACCTAAACCGTGCAAAAAATCTTACATTGCATAGCATTGCTAGATGGATGGATTCAGAACTCACACGGCATCCTAAGATGAAAGTTTTCCTCAGGACAATTTCACCAAGGCACTTTGTAAATGGTGACTGGAACACAGGTGGAACATGTGGAAATACTGTCCCCTTTACTAATGGAAGTGAAGTGTTGCAGGATCATTCAATTGATATACCCGCAGAAAATGCTGTGAAGGGAACTCGGGTTAAGCTTTTGGATATCACTGCTATCTCAAAACTACGGGATGAGGGGCATATCTCAAACTCTAGTTTCAAAAAGGCTTCCACCGGAATTAATGATTGCTTGCACTGGTGCTTACCTGGTATACCAGACATGTGGAATGAGCTTCTCTTTGTACAGATTTAGTATCACCCTCTGGTTAGGCAGATCTTTTTCAGAGCCCCAAGGATCTCCGCTGTTCATAGCATAGAAGTAAAGTTTATGGAATTTTGGGTCACCCATATGGAGGTGTTCACAAGATGATACTATTGATTTCTATGAAGTACGAAATTTACAGTGTGGAACAGATTATTCCAACTTCCTTTCGGAGCAGAGTAGGAGATGGAGGTGTTGCCCAGCCCAATCTGACTATCGAGTATTCTTCAGGCACGTTGAACTTTGTTTCTACTTTTACCTTACTGTAAAACCCTACCACGGTTTACCATGTGCAGCATATATCCTTCAGAAAAATGTTCATACCTGTTGGTCGTAATTATATATGTTCATTCAGATGAAATTAAAACTTCAACATCCGATTGTTGTCATTTGTGTGAGCTCAAAGGCTTCACTCTTGTCTGTGTAACATTTTCAGTGATAGATGACCTGATATACCATGCATCTTATACCTATATGACACACCTAGGGCCCGGACGGACGACCTCGTCTGGATGTAGCCCGTGCGAAATGGGGGACCGCATGGGCGCATCAGCGCATGGCATGTGAAAGGAGACCAGTGCTGCCAGCTTCCCGCGACGACTGATTCGTTATTCGAGTTATTTACAAGTACCTAATATATCTAGATGATACATTTGCAACATGCATCAAAATTTGCTGAAACATTTCGAATATGTGTTTGTAACATAAGTATAGTTATTACAATAGACTCCCTCGGTTCGTTTTTATTTGTTGTCTGTTAGCACAGAGTTGAACTAGGGGGCGTTTGGTTCACGAAATGTAACGTAAATGATAATGGTAACAATTCACACTCGGATACCGGTGGTAACAAATTTAAATAAAGCGATATCCATTTGTAGTGTGGTATCGATTACGGTTAGACTTAAACAAATATGATTTAACGTTATCAATTACCCATTCTGTTATCAATATATAAACCAAATGGCACCTAGGTGACACTAAGTAAGTAAAAACGGAGATAGTATATAATATCTAGATTTATTGCAATATACTAAATAGTATCTAGATCTAATTTTGTGTTGTCTAAATGAAACACTTGCAATGTGACGTTATCATGCTGCCTCCAGCAACAGCCGCTAAAACGATCTGTTCGCTACATATAGCGCATCATAGCCTTCGGTATCCATCCAACAAGATTATGTATCTACTCCCGTAAATTTAGCACAAGGCATCGTACACGCTAAATTCAGTGTTTCCTTCGCTATCCCGACGTGCATCCTATGGACCCACCCACTTTCTCGTGTCGCAGGCCATTGAGCCCATCTCCCAGGCCTAGACTCTCAACAGACAACACCATGTTTGAATCTAGCTTGCCGTAATCCAATTTCAGCGTACATGAACACTTTTTGTTTCTTAATTAAAAAAGGCACAAATATATATTAGAAAGTTCCAGTAAATTGTTCATGATTTTTTTTTGCAACCGAACAAATCAAAAATAGTAGCATGCTTTATTTCGGAAAATAGCAATTGCAAGTTAATTAAATGTACTATGTTGCCCATGATTTTTTATGTTATAGCGTGTAATGCAAACAAATAAAAAAACTAAATCAATAGAAAAAAAGAAGTCTATTATCACTGTAGCTTTAGAGGATCGAATTTAGAGGACGTTGCTGGAGACTGAAGTTGCTGGAGACTGAAAAGATATAGAGGACAGAATCTTTTAGAGTGTGCTGTAAAGGACAGGTTAATTCATTTAGGGGATGAAATTTAGGGGACGTTGCTAGAGACAGCCTCATGGCAACTGGAACACACTTGTTTTTAAAGAATGTTGTCTTTCGTTTGGTGCTCACATTTTTTTCATTTTTCTAAGATTTATAAGTACAACAGCATGAGCATATCACAATATTTTAAATATGCATAATTTTGTCACCGATCAATTCCATATCATCAAAGGCTCAATATGCAAAGTTTGACTTATCAATTTTATGGACATTATAAAATCAACCGAAGGGGTTTAAATATGTATGCTCTGTTCTAGAAGAAATGAACACTAGTATGTGCCAGGATAAGCTTTTAAAAGATCTGTATATTTGTTTTCTCAGCGATCAATTAGTTAAACTGATATAAGGATATCTCCGACAGCTTATTCATCCTCGTACCTATATTCAAATTCTATTCTGTGAACAGTATATTCTACAGCAAAAAAAACAGTGTTTTGGGTTACTTTTTTTTTAGTCAACAGCAAAAAACTATATGGGTGAAAACAGTCATATAAACATTATGAAGAAAACAAACAATCAGGAACCTGATAAGGATTAGGCAAGGGTTGGGCGAAATTGCATAAATCATGTTCCTCTAGTGCACTTTGATGTTGATGTATACTAAGCAATTATTATTGTCACAACAAACGCTCCCCTTCTGAAAGGCAACGCCATCTATTCCGAAAAGAAAGGGTTAACTATCTTGATAGTGTCAGTTGATGAGTCAATTCGACGTAGGTACTGAATATACAGTTTTTCTCTTTTTCTGGAACAGCTACCGACAAATAGTTTTGGATGTTGAAGAGTTTGTTTCTTTACTTTTAACTGTTTTTGCATGTGGAGCCCAAGTAAATGATGTAAACCTTAAAAAACAATAGTTATTCACTTAGGACTGTTAAAGGCCATAATACTACCACTAATTGCATACAAGTATAGATAGAGAGCAAAATATTGTATGCTTTCAGTTTGGATATTAAAACAGGAAACTGGGGTAATTCACAAGTAGGCTGATCTCACAATGAATCGAATGGATAATGTGTAGAGGAGCCTAGTGCCGGAAATATGAGCTGGGCGTTTTGGGCAGCACGAACACAGTCCAAAAACAGAAGCCTAAAATACGACATGACATAAAATAATTTAGGTCGGGCTGGCACGGCCCGAAGGTGGGCCTCAAATTTTGGCCCGTCGCGCCTCCGACACGGCCCGCACAGATGGGCCGGCACAACCCAATGATGGCACAACGTGGTTTTAGGGCCAGGCTGGACCACTGTTTTTACACTTTGGGCTGGCACGACATGACCTAAAAAAATTTTAGGCTTTTTTGGTCCAAACCCGTTTGGCACGAAACGCGATGAGCTCGAGCTGGGCCGACTTAACCCGAACCAATTCCCAGTACTAGAGGAGCCTCTAGCCAGATACGAGTGGTTTAAATGATCAATTTCAACAGTTGTCTACTCATGAGCAATATGAATAGGTTTCAGCTAAACAACAAACTCTTGAAAATAATTTAACTCCATCAACATGTTCAATAGTTTTACTGAGCATTTGCATGCATACTATAGTACTCTTTGTCCCTCCAACAACTTTTTATCTTCATCCTCCATTTTATCCTCCACCTTCTTATGGTGATTGAGTGGTTTTCTATTTTTGGTACTTGGTGCCAAAAGAGGAGTGAACAAATGGAGAAGTTGACTATGAAGAGATTAAGACAAGAAAGCTTTGAATTAGGGGGAAGGTTGTAGGTGAACTATGCATGTTGGCATATTCATTTGCATATGTGGTAAACATTATTGTTTATGATGAACATAGTACTTTTATGGTCTTGTGTTGAACTAAGTTGAAAGGTAAACGGACTATATAACATTTATATATTGGTTTTGATGATTAATGACCAAGACAACGGTGTGATCTAACTAGTTTGCTAAATCTATGAACGTAGGTTCATAAGTGTAAAATTGACGTACTCAATGCAACAATAGCTTAAATGCCCTTAGAAACATAATTGAGCACTTTAGAAGGATTGAAAGTTTAGATTTTGAAAAATATGCAATTGGAGCCAAGTTTGAGCTAGATCCAGATTTTAAGTTGGATGAATCAAAAAGACCTATAACTTAGATTAATTGGACAGATTCTATATATGTTTATCTAAGTCATAAAAATACTCTCAAAGATAGCCAAATAAAGACAAAAGAGAAAAGCCCAATTTGGACTTAAGTATACTGGCATGCGGCGCATTGGACCAGTCAAGTGTGTGCCGGACTAAGTATGTAGAGAGGGCTAAGTCTGGTCTTGCGTGGGTCGGTGCACTAGACCAGTCCAGCGGTACATTGAACCCACTTCACATAGACGTCTATTCCTGGGTAGCTGGGGTTTGGGGTACCAAACCAGTTCGTAGTGTGACGGACCACTTAATGTAGAATGGTTATTTTTGTAGAGCCGAAGATCCTGACAACCAGACCAATTCAGTGGAGTACCAGACCAGTCAGACTTAATGGCTTGTTCAAGGTCCAACAGCTACTTCAGCAACTAGCTGATGTGGCAGCATATGTGGTGGGGTACGGTGGTGAACTTGACCACTAACATGGTATGTTTTCATCAGAACGACCACTGATTTCGTAGTCTAATAAAGGTCCGGTGGGGCACCATACCTATACTTTTCGAGGAACGGTACACCCGAGAAAGGGCAGATTTCGGGGATTGTCCTTGAGAGCACCTAGAGGGGGTGAATAGGTGATCCTGTAAAAATCAAAAACTAATAGCCACAAAACTTAGTTATAAATGTTAGTGTGGCTAAGTGGCTTGAAGCGATCTCTAAGTGGCTTGAAGCGATCTCTTGCGAACACAGACAAACAAAGAGAGAGCAATCACAAGAGACACGTGATTTTTATCCCGTGGTTCCACCAAGTGAAACTTGCCTAGTTCCACGTTGTGGCGTCCCAATGGACGAGGGTTGCACTCAACCCCGTTCAAGTGATCCAATGATCAAATTGAATACCACGGCTTTCTTCCTTAGTCTTTTCTCCCGTTTGCGAAGAATCTCCACAACTTGGAGCCTCTCGCCCTTACAATGATGATCACAAAAGAAGCACAGAAGTAAGGGAGGGGAGAGCAACGCACACAAGACTCAAATCACAGCACAATCACGCACACAAGTCACAACTCGAGCTCAAAGCACAACGCACAGAGTTCTCAACTCAAATGGAGCTCAAGTCACTATCTCAAAGAATCAAATGCGTGAAGTTGGAGTCTTGGAATCTTAGAATGTTTCTTGTAAGCTTGGGTAGCTCCTCCATGCGCCTAGAGGTCCCTTTTATAGCCCTAAGACAGCTAGGAGCCGTTGGAGACTAACAAGGAAGGCCAAAGTTGCCTTCTGTTGGGTGGCGCACCGGACAGTCCGGTGCGCCATCGGACAGTCACTGTAGACGGTCCGATGCCGATCTCTTTCCTATTCTGGCGCAGACGACCATTGCAGATTCGTGGCAGTTGGCGCACCGGACACTGTCCGGTGCCCGCTGCCGACCGTTGGCGTGGGCCACGCGTCGCTCGCGGATTGCGCGGCCGACCGTTGCGCTGGCGACCGTTGGCTCACTGGACAGTCCGATGAATTATAGCCGTACGCTGCTGATTTTTCCCGAGAGTGGCCTGTTCACCGGAGGCTGGCATGGCGCACCGGACAGTCCGGTGTGCCAAGCCGAGCTGGACTTCGGCTGTACCAAGCCAAGTCTTTTGCATTTCTTTTCTTTTCTTTTCTTCTTTTCTCTGTTTCTAGCACTTAGACATTATATGTTAGTACTCAAAACAATGTACTAAGTCTAGAAACATACCTTGTTACATGATTTGCACTTCTTGCTTATTTGGCACATAATCAACTCACTTAATATGTGTTGGACACTTAATCACCAAAACATTATAGAAATGGCCCAAGGGCATATTTCCCTTTCAATCTCCCCCTTTTTGGTGATTTATGCCAACACATCAAAAAGCAAAAAAAAAAATAAGTGCAATATCGAAGCAAATAAGGATCAAATAGTTTTTGACTCTAATTTGGCATATTTGGATCATTCTTTGCCACCACTTGGTTTGTTTTTGCAAATCAAATTCATTTTCCTATCTTTAAGTCAAACTCACTTGTTTGGGCATAAAGAGAGATATTTCAAGAGTGAAATTGATCAAGATCCAAAAACTCTCCCTTTTCCCATAATCATAAATTCTCCCCACAAGAGACCAAATTTTGACAATAAGAGTATTTTGACAAATCAAAAGTTATAACTCTATTGTTTTCAAAATTCACAAGTGGTAGCTGATCCGTTTGCTTTGGCCTTAATTTCTCCCCCTTTGGCATTAAGCACCAAAACGGGATCATTCTTGGCCCTTTAACCCCATTGCCTCACCAAAAATGTCAATTAAGAGCAAAAAGTCAATAAAAGCATAGATATGAACTTGGAAGTAAATACACCAATACTGGAGTGCAGTGGAAGTCTTTGCAATGTCCAAGTCCATTTGCCCTTTCAATGTACCTTTGAGACTACATCAAGAATACTCAAACACAAAGGTTAGTCTCAAAGGGTCAAGTTGTAGCACATCTCCCCCTAAATATGTGCATCATTCACACATGGACTTGTGAGGTCCGGGGATCCCTTGTACAACTTGAGCACCATAAATAAGCAAAGAATTACATAAATGCATGAAGTAACATGATCAAAGGCATAGAACACATGTATGCTATAGATCAATCCAAGTTACGTGAATCTAAGATATTTAGCTCACTACGCAACCTGCAAAACCTTTTCTCATCTAAAGGCTTGGTGAAGATATCCACTAGATGGTTCTCGGTGTTAATATGGTACACCTCGATATCTCTCTTTTGCTGGTGGTCTCTCAGGAAGTGATGCCGGATGTCTATGTGCTTAGTGCGGCTGTGTTCAATAGGATTATCCGCCATGTGGATTGCACTCTCATTGTCATATAGGAGTGGATCTTTGCTCAGATTGTAGCCAAAGTCCCTGAGGGTTTGCCTCATCCAAAGTAGTTGCGCGCAACACTGTCCTGCGGCAACATACTCGGCCTTAGCGGTGGATAGGGCAACGGATGTTTGTTTCTTTGAGCTCCACGACACCAGGGACCTTCCTAGAAATTGGCATGTCCCCGATGTGCTCTTCCTATCAACCTTGCACCTGGCATAATCGGAGTCTGAATATCCAGTCAAGTCAAATGTAGACCCCTTTGGATACCAGATCCCGAAGCAAGGCGTAGCAACTAAATATCTAAGAATTCGCTTAACGGCCACAAGGTGACATTCTTTGGGGTCAGATTGAAATCTAGCACACATGCATACACTAAGCATAATGTCCGGTCTACTAGCACATAAATAAAGCAAGGAACCTATCATAGACCGGTATGCCTTTTGATCAACGGACTTACCTCCTTTGTTGAGGTCGACATGCCCATCGGTTCCCATCGGTGTCTTCGCGGGCTCGACATCCTTCATCCCAAACCTCTTGAGAAGATCTTGAGTGTACTTCGTTTGGGAGAGGAAGGTGCCATCCTTGAGTTGTCTCATTTGGAACCCAAGGAAGTAGTTCAACTCGCCCATCATTGACATCTCAAACTTTTGAGTCATCATCCTGCTAAACTCCTCACAAGACTTTTGGTTAGTAGAACCAAATATTATGTCATCGACATAAATTTGGCACACAAAAAGGTCACCATCACAAGTCTTAGTGAAAAGAGTGGGATCAGCTTTCCCAACCTTGAAAGCATTAGCAATTAAGAAATCTCTAAGGCATTCATACCATGCTCTTGGGGCTTGCTTAAGTCCATAGAGCGCCTTAGAGAGCTTAAAAACGTGGTCAGGATACCTGTCATCCTCAAAGTCAGGGGGTTGTTCCACGTATACCTCCTCCTTGATTGGCCCGTTGAGGAAAGCGCTCTTCGCATCCATTTGAAATAACCTGAAAGAGTGGTGAGCGGCATAGGCTAATAATATTCGAATAGACTCTAGCCTAGCCACAGGAGCAAAAGTCTCCTCGAAATCCAAACCTACGACTTAGGCATAACCTTTTGCCATAAGCCGAGCCTTGTTTCTTGTCACCACCCCGTGCTCGTCTTGCTTGTTGCGGAGCACCCACTTGGTTCCCACAACATTTTGCTTGGGACGTGGCACCAGGCTCCAAACTTCGTTCCTCTTGAAGTTGTTGAGCTCTTCCTGCATGGCCAACACCTAGTCCGGATCTTGCAAGGCCTCTTCTACCCTGAAAGGCTCAATAGAAGAGACAAAAAAGTAATGCTCACAAAAATTAGCTAGACGTGAGCGAGTTGTTACTCCCTTGCTTATATTACCCAGTATCTGATCGATGGGGTGATGTCGTTGGATCATCGCTCGGACTTGAGTTAGAGGGACCCGTGGTGCTTCTTCCTCCATAACTTGTTCTTCTTGTGGTCCCCCTTGATCACATGCCTCTTCTTGAGGAAACTGTCCATCATCTTGAGTTGGGGGTGCACCATTGTTGAGGAAGAAGGCTGATCTTGCTCTTGTTGTTTCTGTGGTCGCACATCACCTATCGCCATCGTGCGTATTGCGGCCATTGGAACATCATATTCATCTATATCATCAAGATCAACTTGCTCTCTTGGAGAGCCATTAGTCTCATCAAATACAACGTCGCTAGAGACTTCAACCAAACCCGATGATTTGTTGAAGACTCTATACACCTTTGCATTTGAGCCATATCCTAGTAAAAACCCTTCTACTGCCTTGGGAGCAAATTTAGAATTTCTACCTTTCTTCACTAGAATGTAACATTTGCTCCCAAATACACGAAAGTATGAGACGTTGGGTTTGTTACTGGTAAGAAGTTCATACGAGGTCTTCTTGAGGAGGCGATGAAGGTAGAGCCGGTTTATGGCATGGCAAGCTGTGTTCACAGCTTCCGACCAAAACTGCTCAGGCGTCTTGAACTCTCCAAGCATTGTCCTCACCATGTCGATAAGCGTCCTGTTCTTCCTCTCTACCACACCATTTTGTTGTGGTGTGTAGGGAGCGGAGAACTCGTGCTTGATGCCTTCCTCCTCAAGATACTCCTCCACTTACAGATTCTTGAACTCAGACCCGTTGTCGCTTCTTATCTTTTTCACCTTGAGCTCAAATTCGTTTTGAGCCCTCCTTAGAAAGCGCTTTAGGGTCCCTTGGGTTTCTGTTTTATCCTGCAAAAAGAACACCCAAGTGAAGCAGGAAAAATCATCAACAATAATAAGACCATACTTACTTCCCCCGATGCTAAGGTAGGCAACGGGTCCGAAGAGGTCCATATGTAGTAGCTCCAGTGGTCTTGATGTTGTCATCACATTCTTGCTGTGATGAGTGCTCCCCACCTGTTTTCCTGCATGACAAGCTGCACAAGGTCTATCTTTCTTGAAACATACATTTATTAGTCTTAACACATGTTCTCCCTTTAGAAGTTTGTGAAGGTTCTTCATCCCAACATGTGCTAGACGGCGATGCCACAGCCAACCCATGCTAGTCTTAGCTATTAAGCATGCATCTAGATCGGCCTCCTCTTTCGAAAAATCAACTAAGTAGAGTTTGCCGTCTAATACACCCTTAAACGCTAATGAACCATCACTCCTTCTAAAGACAGAAACATCAACATTTGTAAACAAACAATTGTAGCCCATGTGGCACAATTGACTTACAGACAGGAGATTATACCCTAATGACTCTACTAAGAATACATTTGAAATAGAGTGCTCGCTTGTGATGGCTATCTTTCCCAAACCTTTAACCTTGCCTTGGTTCCCATCTCCAAAAATAATCGTATCCTAGGAATCTTTGTTCTTAACGTAGGAGGTGAACATCTTCTTCTCCCCCGTCATGTGGTTTGTGCATCTGTTGTCGATAATCCAGCTTGAGCCCCCGGATGCATAAACCTGCAAGGCAATTTACATTTGGGTTTTAGGTACCCAACTCTTGTTGGGCCCTACAAGGTTAGTCACAATAGCCTTTGGAACCCAAATACAAGTCTTATCTCCCTTGCATTTGGATCCCAACTTTCTAGCAACTACTTTTTCCTTCTTACATAAAAGAGCAAATGAAGTATTGCAAGCATGGTAAATGATAGTAGATTCATTGCACATTTTCCTAGGCACATGATGAACAACATTACCTTTTCTAGGCCTACTTCTACCTTGCACAAAAGTAGAGCTTGAAGAAAACATAGCATGTGAATCAAAAGCATCATGATCATAACTCCTATTATAATTGGAATGACTAGCAATTTTCCTATTATACATGAAAGCATGATTCCTTTGAATGCTACTAGCCATAGGGGCCTTCTCTTTCTCCTTGGCGAGAATGGGAAACTTTTGGCTTGTTAAGTTCTTGGTTTCCTTTCGAAAACCAAGTCCATCCTTAATAGAGGGGTGTCTACCAATTGTGTAGGCATCCCTAGAAAATTTTAATTTATCAAAACCGATTTTGCAAGTCTTAAGTTGAGCATTAAGACTTGCCACTTCATCATTCAATTTTGTAATAGCAATAAGATGTTCATTACAAGCATTAACATCAAAGTCCTTACATCTATTACAAATACTAACATGCTCTACACATGAATTAGATTTATTAGCTTCCTCTAGCTTAGCATTTAAATCATCATTTAAACCCTTTAAACTAGATACAGTTTCATGGCAAGCAGATAACTCAGAAGATAGCATTTCATTCATTTTAGTTTCTAAAGCAAGATATTTTTGTACACTAACAAATTTGTCATGTTCTTCATATAAAATGTCCTCTTGCTTCTCTAGCAATCTATCTTTTTCATTTAGAGCATCAATTAACTCATTGATTTTATCTACTTTAGCTCTATCTAAACCCTTAAATAAATCAGTATAATCTACGTCATCATCACTAGAATCATCATCGCTTGAAGTAGTATACTTAGGGGTTTCTCGAACACTTACCTTCTTTTCCTTGGCCATGAGGCAAGTGTGGCGTTCGTTAGGGAAGAGAGAAGACTTGTTGAAGGCCGAGGCTGCTAGTCCTTCATCGTCGGAGTCGGATGAAGAGCAGTCTGAGTCCCATTCTTTGCCAAGGTGCACCTCGCCCTTCGCCTTCTTGTAAACCTTCTTCTTCTCCCTCTTCCCATGCTTTTCTTGTTCCTGGTCATTTTCATTATCGGGGCATTGTGCTATAAAATGACCAGTCTTACCGCATTTGAAGCAGGAGCGCTTCCCCTTTGCTTTGTTCTTGTTGGGGTGCTCCTTGCGTCCTTTTAGAGCGGTCTTGAAGCGTTTAATGATTAGGGCCATCTCTTCTTCGTTTAGTCCGGCAGCTTCAACTTGTGCCACCTTGCTTGGTAGCGCCTCCCTGCTGCTTGTTGCTTTGAGGGCAACGGTTTGAGGCTCGTGGATGGGTAGTGGACCGTTTAGAGCATCGTCCACATATCGGGCCTCTTTCACCATCATGCGCCCACTCACAAACTTCCCAAGAATCTCCTCGGGCGTCATCTTGGTGTACCTGGTGTTGGGGACTTGTTCTCAAATGCTATGAGTTAAGAACAAGGCAACACAAAAAACGTTAAACGTTAAAGCCCTTCGTCCTTCGAAGCATTGTTTCCCTTAGGATATAATGACTTTCGGACGAAGGTAATGAAGGACATACCTTCATCAACATAACATATAAAGATGAAGAAAGAATCACATAAAACATAAAAGATAATATAAACAGTCATATATTATTATTATCCTATTTCTATTTTATTACTATGGAAAAATAGAAATGATATCAAATTACAAGTGTACCTTCGACTTGAAAGAAGGTAAAAGTACCAGCGTGGCGCAAGGACCAATACCCAGTCAGCGTGAATAGTACGGGGTTACTGTTCATCTATTTATAGGCATGGGACGCAGCCCATGTAAAATTACACTCATGCCCTTTACATTTGCTAATAACTCTATAGTAATCTATCGAGGTCTAAATAGCCTTTTCATCTTTAAGTCGGTTTTCCTTTTCTGCTATCACGCCGAAGCTCTCCTGCACACAGCTTCGGCTTCGCGTTATCCTTCGTACTCCTTCTTATGCTTCTTCACGCTGTGGTTTCAACTCAAGTCCGAAGGTACCTGTTCATGCATTATACTTCCAGAAACATTGTTAAATCATGTTTTTGAGGACCTTCGGAAGCTGAAGCCCCCCAACAGTAGCCCCTCGCAATATTAATTTGTTAGAATGATAAATTCAGATTGCGACAAGGACGAAGGCCCTGAGCCGAAGGTCCGAAAAAACACCTTCCCTTTGCTAGAATAGCAACAACCACTGACAAGCGGGCCCTCCAGCATGTAACGCACCAGGCGTATAAATAAGAGCACACCACGAGCTCATTTGGCACGCTTTCTTGTCATCTGCTCTTGCTTACTCAATTTTTAGCTCTTGCGCACCAACACTTGCTTGGCTTTTTTAAATTTTTAAGCTTCGGCTGTGAGAGCACTTTCTCAGCATTTTCAAAGATGTTCGAAGATAAAAAGCTGTCGCTGAATCGAAGCTGAGCCTTTCTGAGGAGATGAATCTTGGCTTTATTGAATCAATAGCAAAGACAAATGCAGAGAAGATTACTAGGGAGATTTTGGAGGGTTTATCTGAAGACACTGGTGATAGTGACAGCTA
Organism: Zea luxurians; assembly: GCA_029449295.1. NCBI lineage: Eukaryota > Viridiplantae > Streptophyta > Magnoliopsida > Poales > Poaceae > Zea > Zea luxurians. The sequence goes on along the minus strand of JAOPSE010000051.1, from coordinate 11,596,781 downwards.
TGATGTGGAAAGCGGCGGGGAAGACTCCAAAGATCGACCCTGGCGACCGAGCCATGTAGTTTTTGGAAAATCAACTATTAAACAAAGCCATCTTGACAACATGAAGGGGAGATACTTTCGGGATATGTCTATTGTGAGGGCTGACGACGGAGAGAAGACTTGTCCTACTCCAGAGGAGAATGAAGTCGTGATCTTCCAAAGCTTTTTCAATGCTGGGCTTCGGCTCCCTCTGAGCAGCTTCATAGTCGAGGTTTTGAAGATATTCCAGATTTACCTTCACCAGATTACCCCCGAAGCCATTATAAGAATGGGAATCTTCGTATGGGCTGTAAGGAGTCAGGGCTTGGAGCCAAATGCAAAAAGTTTCTGCAGTATGCATGAACTGCTATATGAGACGAAGCCCTGGGGTAAAGAACAGTATCATAACAATTTCAGCTGCTATAGCTTCGTTGCCCGTTCTGGCTCAAGCTCCCCAGTACCGACTTTTCGGAAGAGATGGCCCAGAGACTGGACGAAAGAATGGTTCTATGTAAAAAATGATTTAAAGGCACGAGAAGACATTAAAGAGATAATCATGCGCCCTATCTGGCAACGCTTCGGGCTCTAGAAACCGAAGGTAGAAATTGACGAAGCGGCCGAAGAATGTCACAAGGCGTTCGGCTTAGTCTGCTCTTTCATCGGGACAAGGGACTTAGTTCAAGAGCATATGGCCTACAGGATATGGCCATTGGTAGCCAACTGGGAGATGCCAAAAGAATCCATCAGCAATCCCCACGAAGGTGGTTTGGTTCAACTAAAATATACCTTCAGGTTTAGAGACCAGTTTATCGAGCCAGACGACGACTGGCTGAAAAGCGTCGAAGCTACAAGCGATGAGTTGCTTGGGCTGTACTCTAGAGCAGAAGATAACGCATTATCTGCGACCTTCGGGAACCGGAAAAAGAAGAGACTAAACAGAGTTTTTGATGCTCTTGGGTTCATGTATCCTGACTACCGTTACCCGCCCCGGGGGCAAAAAAGAAAAAGTGGAGGTTCCGGGAGAGATGATTTTTCAGCCGCTCCGAGCGAGTCTGTGCCGAAGAGGAAAAGGGTGAAGGTCCTTACTCATCGACCATGCTATATTGAACCGGCCAAAGTGCCCGAATTTGGCGGTGAGACCTCTTCGGTAACCGAAGGCAAGAAACCTGCGATTACACAGAAAATCGAAGAATCGTCTGTATCGCCGAAGGCATCATCAGCCAAATCAGATGAGCTGAAGGCCATTAACATTGAAGAGATGAAGGTTGAGAAAACAAGGATATTAGAAGTAGTAAGTCCTTCGGCAGAGGTGACAATGTCGAAGGCACAAAAGGATCTTTCAACGACTCCCAAGAGGAAGAGAATGGTCAACGTATTAGATGTGCTAGAAACAATAAAAACTTCAAGCACTACTCCGAAGAAAGCTGCCGAAGCTTCAGAAACACAAATTGAGGCCGAAGCTGCCAAGATCCAAGTCGAGACCGAAGCTGGGCCTTCAGAGCCCGCCAAGGAGAAATCCTTGGAAATCGGAGAAAAGACGGAGAAAGAAGCCGCAGAAGTAATTTTAACTAGAAAAACCACCATTCCTATTCCCAAAGCATCATCTGAAGCTCCTGATTATATTATACGACATGCTTCGGGAAAAAGATTATCTGAGAAAGAAAAGCGAGAGGCTCAATTCTATGCTCAAAGATTGAAATATCCAAAGGGGGCACTGTATTCAACGGCAGCGGGGAAGAAGACTTGTATTGTCTCCCAGACAGCAAAGAGATTTCTGTCTGCCGAGAGATGGGCAAGAGCTTCGGGTTCCCGACACTAGAAGATGGGCTCTCAGTGTTATCAAAAGATGAGTTGGCCGACAGCTTAGCATACAATAGTTTAAAGGTGAGAAAATGAGATTTTTGTATTTAAAAACAAAATTTCCATTTGCTTACACTCAATACCGCATTTTTGCAGGGCCTTATCCTTAGCAACGCCCTCAGAGCGCAAAAAAGTGCTGAAGATGAAGGGTATACCATAGCCTTAAGCAACCTTCGTTCCGAAGTAATTGAACTAAGGAACGAAGGTCTTGAAAAAGATAAAATATTAAACTCATTGTTGAACAAAATAAAAGAAGACGAAGTTGCTTCCAAAGCCCAAGCTGAAGCTCAGAAATACGAAATCGAAGATCTTCGGAAACAGCTATTCGAAGCTAAAGAAAATGTGGTCTTGCAGAGGCTGATCGAGATATTAGTGTATATTGGAGGAACCACTTACAAAAAAACAGTTGATGAACTCTGTGCATCCAAGGAGAGGTGCTATAAAAAGTCTATAGAGTGTGTTAAGAAAATAAAAACTAGCTTCGCCAATGTTGGCGCATTCTCTAACGAAGATGACTTCGTAAGGGGTGATCCTGAAGGCCCAATTGATTGGATCAGCAACGAAGCTGAAGCTTTTGAGGAAGTTTTGAGTGGTCACGGGGATATCTGCACTTTCTCGGGTGCCAGGGGAATCACAGCTATTTTAGAGAAGTCAGGCTGCGACCATGTGAAAGCTTTGGCTCAAGCTGAAGCTACTTTATCTATTGAAGATACAAAAGATCCCTCGGCCGAAGCAAGCTTAATTGGTGAAAAATTCTTTACTGACATCTGGGAGAATGGCGGCCGAGGGATGGCGCACGAGATGACAAAAAAGAGCGAAAAAGATTCTCATGATTCAAAAGAAGCGACGAAGGCAGCTGAGAAAGCGGCGGAACTTGAGAGGCGGATAGGTATTGCTTAATAACTTTTTAACTTTATTTACTAATTTTGCGACTTCGGACTTATTTACGTTTTATATCGTAGCTGAACTATCTCCTCCTCCAGAGCCTTTCGAGTCGATGGCCAACCCAGAAGTAGAGACAGAAGATGAAGTCACTAAAGTGGCCGAAGTTATTTTGGACGAAGCTGTTAATCGATTGCTGAACGAAGCTGCGGAAGCAGTTTTAAAAGAAGAATAGCTTTTATTGTAAAAATATTTGGAATGTAACATTTGCTGAACAAAGTGTGTAATATTTTTATAATTTTGAATGTAATATTTAAGCTGCTTGTAACTAAATTCTTTACGATGCATGAAACTTTGCGTACATACCGTTTTTGAGCCTTCGGCGAAAAAACACCTTCCCTTCTTTTCATGCGTTGTGAAGAATATCCATATTTTGTAAAAACATCCAATCTTCATAAAATCATTATGCTTCGGAAGCAATAGATCTCCTTTTCATTTTAGAGTTTGACGAAGCTATACTTCAATACTTATTTTGTGCCTTGGCACTGCTTCTTCGAAACGATCTCCGAAGATCAACATTGAATCCCCTTCTTGCGCCACTGATGCAATATGATGTATGATGTTATGCTATGCAAAATGATGTAATGATGTTATGCTATGCAAAATGGTATTTGTGCCGAAGATACACACACATTCCCTCAGTAAAGCACACAATCTTTTTGCCGTTTATTTTTCGGCTTCACCGCTTATTTTTCGGTGTATCAGCGCTGACTTTTCGCTGTAAGGCTCCCTTAGGAGCTTCTTCGCCTTTTATTTCAGCGGTATTCGCGTTGACTTTTCGCGCTTCGCCTTTTACTTCGGCGGAATCAGCGTTTATTTTTTGCTGTAAGCTCTGCATTCCCTTTGGAACGACTTTTGAGCAGAAAACTTACACTGCGCTCTCTTAGGAACAACTTTTTGTTGCTTCGGGAAACTTACACTGTGTTCCTTAGAACGACATTCTATTGCTTTGGCAAAACTTGTAATTTGATTGTGAACCCCGCGCTCTCTTGAGAGCAACTTTCGTGCTTCACCAACTTTTGGGACTTCGTGATTCTGTAAAAGAGATGCATTTCCACTATGGCCAAAACGAAGCTATTACAAGGAATTGAAAACGACAGGAAAGACTTAGGCTTTTAATGATTGTTCTCTATTAAAAAAGAAAAATGATAACGAATGCCAGAACTATTTCAGAAGTAGGATATCTTCTAGTAGATGTGCTTCGATTCTGGCATAGTACTGTTGACTGTGCGAGCTTCGGACTCCTCTCTGAAGTCTCTTTGCTGATGAGTGTGCTGGCTCCCTTCTGGCTGCTGGCCTCGTTGCAATGGTGGTGGAGGTGGAGGCTGTTGCCAAGATGCCTGAGGTTGGCTTGCCGAAGCAACAGAGGCTGCAGGATGGTTACCCACATACTCTGGAATGAACGGTGAGTGGTACGAAGCAGTATGCATGACTTGCTTCGGCTGGCTCTGTTGGGCTGCAGCTTCTGCTATCTCTTTCTATTTCTGGATGGTGACGTGGCACATCCTGGTAGTGTGGCCCTTATCCTCACCGCAGAATAGACAATAAATTTTCCTGGGCTGATCCCCAAACCTTCCTCCGAAGCCCCTGGCGCCTCTGCCCCTTGGAGCTGGGGGCCGAGGATAGCTCTGTTGCTGCCCCGAAGCCTGGGAAGAATATTGCGGCCTCTGTTGTTGACTTCCCCTGTTGTCATTCTGAGTGGAATGAATTGATCTGACGTGCCTAGGGTGGATTCTCCCTCCAAAGCCCCTGGCCATTTCGGAGAACCTGTAAGCTTCCTCCCTTCTCTGTCGAAAATCATTGTCAGCGCGGATGTATTCATCCATCTTCTGAAGCAGTTTCTCTAGGGTTTGAGGGGGTTTCCTGGCGAAGTATTGGGCTGAAGGTCCTGGCCGAAGCCCCTTAATCATGGCCTCAATGACAATTTCATTGGGCACTGTTGGCGCTTGTGCCCTCAGACACAAGAATCTTCGGACAACGCCTGGAGATATTCCTCTTGATCTTGCATGCACTGGAACAAGGCTTGAGCGGTAACCGGCTTCGTCTGAAACCCTTGAAAAACTGGTGACCAGCATGTCCTTCAGCTTCTGCCATGATGTGATTGTTCCTGGCCGAAGAGAGGAGTACCAAGTTTGTGCAACATTTTGACTGCCATGACGAAGGATTTCGCCATGACTGCAGTGTTTGCCACCATACGAAGATATAGTTGCTTCGTAGCTCATCAGAAACTGCTTCGGATCTGAGTGTCCGTCATACATGGGGAGCTAGGGTGGCTTGTAAGACGGGGGCCAGGGTGTAGCCTGCAGTTCTGCTGACAGAGGAGAAGCATCATCAAAAGCAAAATTTCCATGATGGAAATCCTCATACCAGTCATCCTCGTTGAAGAAGCCTTCTTGGTGCAGCTCTCTGTGCTGGGGCCTTCGGTTCTGTTCATCTTGAGCAAGATGACGCACTTCTTCGGTAGCTTCGTTAATCTGCCTTTGCAGGTCAGCTAACCGAGCCATCTTCTCCTTCTTCTTCTATACCTGTTGATGAAGCATCTCCATATTCCTGATTTCTTGGTCCAACTCATCCTCTTGTGGTATTGGACTGGCGGCCTTCCTCTTCTGGCTTTGGGCCTCCAAAGAGAAAGGGTCTCCTGGTTCGGGTCCAGCGGCTGCAGAGCGGCAGCCCTGTTGCCGAAGCTTTCTTTGGCGGCATGACGAAGGTCGATGCTTGCCGAAGGTGGTCTAAATAGCCTTTTCATCTTTAAGTTGGTTTTCCTTTTCTGCTACCACGCCGAAGCTCTCCTGTGCATAGATTTGGCTTCGCGCTATCCTTCATACTCCTTCTCATGCTTCTTCACGTTGTGGTTTTGTCGGGGACCATAATTAGGGGTACCCTCAAGGCTCCTAATTCTCAGCTGGTAACCCCCATCAGCATAAAGCTGCAAAGGCCTGATGGGTGCGAATAGGTCAGGGATCAGTCCATTCGAGGGACCCGATCACGCCTCGCCCGAGCCTAGCCTCGGACAAGGGCAGCCGACCCCGGAGGATCTCCGCCTCGCCCGAGGCCCCCCTCCAGCGGCGAACATATTTCCGGCTCGCCCGAGGCCCTGTCTTCGCCAAGAAGCAACCCTGACCAAATCGCTGCACCGACCGACCAAATCGCAGGAGCATTTAATGCAAAGGTGGCCTGACACCTTTATCCTGACGCGCGCCCCTCAGCCGACAGAGCCGAAGTGACCGCCGTCACTTTGCCGCTCCACTGACCGGTCTGACAGAAAGACAGCGCCGCCTGCGCCGCTCCGACTGCGGTGCCACTTGACAGAGTGAGGCTGACAGGCAGTCAGGCCCAGCCGCACGCACCATATGAAGCTCCGCTCCGCCCGACCCAGGGCTCGGACTCGGGCTAAGCCCCAGAAGACGGCGAACTCCGCTCCGCCCGACCCAGGGCTCGGACTTGGGCTCAGCCCCAGAAGACGGCGAACTCTCGAAGCAACTCTCACCTTTCGTGAGAAGCAACTCTCGCTCGCACAGACAGTTCTGTTACCGACAAAAAAGTCCAGATACTCGAAACAAGAGGAAAGGAGACGCGGCTTTACAATACGGCGAGGGTGTGTTTCGGCCTCGGCGGCCGCAGAAAACACACGCTACAAGATAATCCGATCCTGCAGGCTCGGATCTTGACGGCTAAAGGGAGCAGCAGCGCCCTCGGCGTCGACAACACCTTCGGCGAGGTCCGACCTAGCCTCGGACGGCGACGCGGTCCAAGGGTCTCCGCTCTGAAGGACAACGTCATCACCAAGCCCGAGCCATCGCCGCCAGGGTCTTCCCCGAGAATCCGGCCCGAGCAGGCGGCTCGGCCGGTCACCCCGGGGCCTCGGCCAGCTATCCCCCAAGGACATCAGCCCGGCCCGAGGCCTCGACAGATCAATTCCGGCGTCGGCCCCGCTAATGGACGACCCGGCCAGGCTCCGGCCGACCAGGCCTTCTTTTCGAGCCAACTCTGCCTCTGTTCGCAGCTGGCACCGCTACCCCTGGCCTCGGCTCATCGAAGAGCGGCCGAGGGTTTTCCTCTAACCAAGCAAGGGAAGCCTCGGACAACAAGGCTGACCGAGCCGAGGGACTCCTACGCCTCCGGGATACGGATACCTCACTCGTCACCTTAACACGGGGCGACTCACGCTTGGTGAAGCGGTTCAGACAATCAACAGGCGAGTCTTAGTGCTCGAAAATGAGGAAAAAACACGGCTCCGTGCCGAATTTACATACAAGTTCAGGCCTCGACAACCACAATGAACAAAAACACTGGCATTCAAAGTGCCATGACAAACGGAACTCTGGTTCCGTCCCCACGGGTATGAACAACCTCCACACCGGGGAGCCTGCGGGGCGACGAGCTCCGGGTGACCAACAGCGACCTCTGCAGCAGCAGCCATGGTCCCAGGACGGACGCGGCCGACGAAAGGCTCTCGTTCGCGTTCCCGCTCAAGGGACGCAAACCAGCCATCAAAGCCAAAGAGCGGGCCGCTCCAAAGCACACCGGCAGGTCCTTGTTCCCGTCCTCGCCACGAAAGCGAGGAAGAAGGCGGAATGTTGCATCCTAGCTGGGCAAGCAACAGTTTCGCCTTCCCCGGCATGGCTGGAGGACGCCTCCTCCGCAGAGCTGGAGGATGGTTGCCACCACCAGAAGCTGGAAGAAGAGGTGGCCAGCCGGCCCGCGCGGGAGGTAGAGCCCCGGCTCGCCTCGCTCTCCGCCCCAGCGAGGATGATGAACATCCTTGAGGCTGAGGGCGGGATCAAGATCGCAGCTTGGCTTGCCTCTCCCCATCCAGGGGCTAGAGGTCACCGTCTTGGGTGACCGCCGGCGGAGGGGTGCAGCCGGGCTGCATGATGAAAATCCTTGAAGCCGAACGACGGCTGAAAGGTACCAACTCCCGCGGAGTTGCGTTCCTCCAACGACGAAGCGGAAAGACGACGGATATCCCCCATCCGGGGGCTTGGAAGGTGGAAAGACACAATGCATGAGGGAGCGCGAAGACACGGTCGCCTTCCAAGAGGGTCACCCTCCATTTAAAAGGCGACTCTCCCTACTTGCGTCCCCAGCCGTCGTGGGCTGAGTCTTCTCCAACACGCTCCAAGGTCCTCCCCTACGGCGCGGGGGCTGGGTCCCACACGTCATGCAAGCCGGCCCAGAGCAGAAGAAGCCAAATCGCCGTGCGCGGTGCGTGCAACCGCCCAGCGGTTACAAGCGGCTCTCCACTTTTGCCTAGACCAGCGGGCGAAAGGGCGGGCAGCCATGCAGGCGGCATGCAACCGCGCCAAGTGGGCGCACTTCTTCGACTCCCAACACGCCCAACATGGAGGCCCAGGCCCACGCGTCATGCAACCGGTGCGCCAAATGCTTCGTGCATGCAACTGCACTGCCACTTGCGCCACCACCGCGCCTCCTCGACTGCGGAACCAATACCGCGACTCGAGCGACCCAGCGCACGACCCAGCGGCGCCAGCCTGGCGCGACGGTCAATGCGGCCAAAAATGGGCCGGCAGTAATGGTGGTGGCAGGCGGGCAGGAGCAGCGGTCACGTCGTCAGCCAAGCTTACGTCCCATCCGGGGGCAGCGAGAGAACCCTCTCCCACGGCGTGAAGACAAACGCGCCCGTGTTCCGTTCCTCGAATGGCTCGCGCACACGCAACGGCCGCCCCACGAACCACTCGCCCCATCGCATTAACTCCGCGGCGGGACAGGCGGCGCCTCTGGCAGGAGAAGTGAGCGACGCTTCGCCTTCGCCATAATGACCGCGTCAAAAAAAGGTACGCCGCGTCGTTCGATTTCGTATCCGTTTCCTTTTTTTCCTCTTTCTCTCTCTTGCAACAGGGACCGTGAAGGAACCAGGCTCCGAGCCTCCCTACTGATCAAAGGTTCGAAGGCTGGCCCCTCGGAAGGTTCAACAGCCGCCTCAGAGCACGTGGGCTCCACACCCACTACTGGTCAGAGGTTTGAAGATCGGCCCCTCGAAAGGGTTCAACGGCCGCCTCAGGCTACTCGGGCTCCACGCCCACTACTGATCAGGGGTTCGAAGGCTGGCCCCCGAAGGGTTCACAGCCGCCTCAGACACAGAGCGAGGGATGACCATGGGTACGTTCGATACATAACCAAGGCTCGGGCTGCGCTCCCGAGGTACCCTAGGACATTTCCGAGACCAGCGGGAACGATCTTGTAACGGAATCCCATCAGAGGGGAAGGCATCGAGCCCTCGGACCCCGTCGCCAGGGGACCGGGTCCGGCAGATCACCCACAAGTACTTTTGGGCGCGCCTCTGGGCCTCTAGCCGATCCCTAACGAATAGGGCACGGACGTCCGCTCGGATCACCCGCCTGCAGCTCACCGGAGACACCATGTTCGGCGCCCACCAAGGGCAACATGGCGCTCTCCCCCCTCCTCCTTGCGGAAAGGCGACGCAGGGGCGTATGTAAAAAAGTCGAGTCTGTCCCTGATCGCCCTCTTGCCCTGTGCAGAGGCTCGGGGGCTGCTCTCGCAAACCCGGCTCCGGCCAAACCTTGACAGCGTCAACATACCAGCCCGAGAACTTGGGACCCGACCGTACACCCAGGCTACGGCCAGCTCGCATGAGGGAACGACCAGACCAGCCGAAGCATTGCGCGAAGCATTAAGACCTCGGAGGAGTCAAACCACTCCTCCGAGGCCTCGGGGGCTACACCCGCCGGAACAAAACGCAACCGAGAAAGGTTGGTCCCCTTGCAAAAAATGTGCGACGAAAGCCTCCAAGCGAGTGCTAACACACTCTTCGAGGCTCGGGGGCTACTGTCGGGGACCATAATTAGGGGTACCCTCAAGGCTCCTAATTCTCAGCTGGTAACCCCCATCAGCATAAAGCTGCAAAGGCCTGATGGGTGCGAATAGGTCAGGGATCAGTCCATTCGAGGGACCCGATCACGCCTCGCCCGAGCCTAGCCTCGGAAAAGGGCAGCCGACCCCGGAGGATCTCCGCCTCGCCCGAGGCCCCCCTCCAGCGGCGAACATATTTCCGGCTCGCCCGAGGCCCTGTCTTTGCCAAGAAGCAACCCTGACCAAATCGCCGCACCGACCGACCAAATCCCAGGAGCATTTAATGCAAAGGTGGCCTGACACCTTTATCCTGACGCTGCGCCCCTCATCCGACAGAGCCGAAGTGACCGCCGTCACTTCGCCGCTCCACTGACCGGTCCTGACAGAAAGACAGCGCCACCTGCGCCGCTCCGACTGCGGTGCCACTTGACAGAGGTGAGGCTGACAAGCAGTCAGGCCCGGCCGCACGCACCATAGGAAGCTCCGCTCCGCCCGACCCAGGGCTCAAACTCGGGCTAAGCCCCAGAAGACGGCGAACTCTGCTCCGCCCGACCCAGGGCTCGGACTTGGGCTCAGCCCCAGAAGACGACGAACTCCGCTCCGCCCGACCCAGGGCTCGGACATCGGGCTAAGTCCCGGAAGACAGCGAACTCCGCTCCACCCGACCCAAGGCTCGGACTTGGGCTCAGCCCCAGAAGACGACGAACTCCGCTCCGCCGACCCAGGGCTCGACTCGGGCTAAGCCCCGAAGACGGCGAACTCCGCTCCGCCCGACCCAGGGCTCAGACTTGGGCTCAGCCCAGAAGACGACAAACTCCGCTTCGCCCGACCCTGGGACTCAATTCCGCCCTGGCCTCAGCCAACGTCCTCCGCCTCACCCGACCTAGGGGCTCGGACTCAACCTCGGCCACGGAAGACGGGACTCGACCCCGACCTCGGAAGAGCCTCCACATCGCCCCAACCTAGGGCGCAGGCCAGCCACGTGAACAGGAGGCGCCGATCATTACCCTACTCCAAGCTGACTCATGCTACGGGGAACAGACCAGCCGTCCCATCTGGCTCGCTCCGCCAGATAGGCAATGATGGCGTCCCGCACGCACCCTGACGATGGCGGCTCTCGGCCCCCTTACGGAAGCAAGAGGACGTCAGCAAGGACTCGACAGCCCCGACAGCTGTCCCTCCACCAGGCTCCAGCGCTCCTCAGACGACCATGACATCACACGAACGGGCGCCAAAATCTCTCCGGCCGCCACGATGGCGTGTACTTAGGGCGCTAGCTCTCCTCTGCTAGACACGTAGCACTCTGCTACACCCCCCATTGTACACCTGGATCCTCTCCTTATGCCTATAAAAGGAAGGACCAGGGCCCTCTTAGAGAGGGTTGGCCGCGCGGGGACGAGGACGAGACAGGCGCTCGCGTGAGGCCGCTCGCTCCCTCCCCCCGTGTGGACGCTTGTAACCCCCTACTGCAAGCGCACCCGATCTGGGCGCGGGACGAACACGAAGGCCGCGGGATTTCCACCTCTCTCATGCACGTCTCCGACCACCTCACTTCCCCCCTTCGCGCTTGGCCTCGCGCCGACCCATCTGGGCTGGGGCACGCGGCGACACTTCACTCGTCGGCTTAGGGACCCCCCGGTCTCGAAACGCCGACAGGTTTCAACTCAAGTCCGAAGGTACCTGTTCATGCATTATACTTCCATAAACAATGTTAAATCATGTTTTGAGGACCTTCGGAAGCCGAAGGCCCCCAACACCTGGGATTCTCACGAATAAGGTTAACAAGATGGGGGTCAATTACCGTGAATGATCTTAGCATAAGTCGGACGACGTCGTGGTCCGTCCATCTTATGCTTCCATAGCTTCTAATCTTGTTAACCAGGGTCTTGAGCCTATTGTATGTTTATGTTGGCTCCTCTCCCCTGATCATCGCGAACCTTCCCAGCTCGCCTTCCACCAACTCCATTTTGGTGATCATGGTGGCGTCGTTCCCCTCATGAGATATCTTGAGGGTGTCCCAGATTTGCTTGGCGTTGTCCAAGCCGCTCACCTTGTTGTACTCATCCCTGCACAAAGATGCTAGCAAGACAGCAGTAGCTTGTGCATTCTTATGAATTTGCTCATTAATAAACACAGGGTTATCCGTACTATCAAAATGCATTCCATTTTCAACTATCTCCCAAATACTAGGATGGAGAGAAAATAAGTGACTACATATTTTGTGACTCCAAAATGAGTAGTCTTCTCCATCAAAATGTGGAGGTTTACCAAGTGGGATTGATAGCAAATGAGCATTAGAATTGAATGGAATACAAGAATAATCAAATGAATAATTTTGATTAACCGGTTTCTTTTTAGACGAGTCATCGTCGTCGTCTCTTGGTGAAGAAGAAGAAGATTCATTGCTGTCGTAGTAGACGATCTTCTTGATGCGCCTCTTCTTCTTCCCGTCCTTCTTCTTGTGACTCGAGCCAGAGTCAGTGGGCTTGTCATCTCTTAGCTCGTTGAAGATGGACTCCTTCTCCTTGCCGTTGACCACCATCCCCTTTCCCTTAGGATCCATCTCTTCGGGCGATTAGTCCCTTATGTGAAGAGAACAACTTTGATGCCAATTTAGAGCACCTAGAGGGGGGTGAATAGGTGATCCTGTAAAAATCAAAAACTAATAGCCACAAAACTTAGTTATAAGTGTTAGTGTGGCTAAGTGGCATGAAGCGATCTCTTGCGAACATAGACAAACAAAGAGAGAGCAATCACAAGAGACACATGATTTTTATCCCGTGGTTCGGCCATGTGAAACTTGCCTACTTCCACGTTGTGGCGTCCCAATGGACGAGGGTTGCACTCAACCCCTTTCAAGTGATCCAATGATCAACTTGAATACCACGGCTTTCTTCCTTAGTCTTTTCTCCCGTTTGCGAGGAATCTCCACAACTTGGAGCCTCTCGCCCTTACAATGATGATCACAAAAGAAGCACAGAAGTAAGGGAGGGGAGAGCAACGCACACAAGACTCAAATCATAGCACAATCACGCACACAAGTCACAACTCGAGCTCAAAACACAACGCACGGAGTTCTCAACTCAAATGGAGCTCAAGTCACTATCTCAAAGAATCAAATGCGCGAAGTTGGAGTCTTGGAGTCTTAGAATGTTTCTTGTAAGCTTGGGTAGCTCCTCCATGCGCCTAGGGGTCCCTTTTATAGTCCCAAGGTAGCTAGGAGCCGTTGGAGACCAACAAGGAAGGCCAAAGTTGCCTTCTGTCGGGTAGCGCACCGGACAGTCCAGTGCGCCACCGGACAGTCACTATAGACGGTCCGGTGCCGATCTCTTTCCTATTCTAGCGCAGACGATCGTTGCAGATTCGTGGTAGTTGGCGTACCGGACACTATCCGGTGCACACCGGACAGTCCTGTCACACCCGGACTTTAAGGAACAAAGCCAGGTGCATCTCATACATGCGCCAAGAAGACCACATATATAATAACAGAGTGTATAGAGATAATGTCACAATATAATCAGAGTATTTATTACATAGCGGAAGTCTTACAAAATAAAAGATAAATATAACACGAACTAAGGATCGTCCTTGGCGCAGAAGTCAACTGGGGAACGCCACCTAGATCGAATCGAACTCCTCGATAAGCGACTCCTCTTGAACCACCTGTTCTTCTCCTGTGGGGGGTGTGAGACAGCAAGGGTGAGCTCACACATGTTCATCGCTCAACAAGTTGTGGGGAATAATGTGGCACGAACTCACCAAAGGTGGGAGTTCATGAAGTGTAAGGCTGATCAACAATAGAGGTTAAAGCTGAGCATTGCTTTTATAAGTTGGTCAAAATTTTATTAGCAGTTACTAAATGTAAGTAAATACCAAACCTTAAATAAAGTAATAGAACAAATTAATAATAAACCCATGCAAATGCAAATGACAAATTGAGTTTAGGTTCCATAAATTAATCATCGGAGAGTCCTGAGCCGCTCATGACCGTGAGCTCGGTTAGTATACCAGTATTACACTCTACAGAGGTTGTACCCTTTACCCACAAGTCGTGTTTCCCATGTCGCCAGGGTTAGCTAGGCCCTTAGACACTACCGAGGTGAATGGCTAGGGATCCACTACGAGGCCTTTACAAAGTTCCACTAGCTTCCGAAAACCCGCTACAGTTTATGGGAAGAGCACTTGCAAGAATCCCCCATCTGACCGCCATCGCAGCAAAATCAACCCGAGAACCTCCTTGCATGCAACTCCCCTACTGCCTTTGCCCCTTTCGGGTAAGGTAGTCTTCCACTAGCTTTCCTAATTAGTTAGCCAAGGGGTCCCGTTCCTCCCTTGTGGCAGCACGTGTTTCTCAAGTTAAGCTCCATGTTCCAATTAACAATAATATAATGATCTTGACATGAACATAAATAAAATAACATAATAACTGGAACATGGATATAAAATATTAATCCAAAACCATATAAAGCAATAGCATAACTACCC